>CM035170.1:98447655-98525155 GCA_020205615.1 Panax quinquefolius | reverse complement strand
TTATATCAAAAATTGAATAAATATTTACCACAAGTCACTTATCTTTAATCAATATATTTTTAATATTTTAACAATTATTCATCATTTAATATTATAACTCACAATATTGACAACCAGATCATTTTCAGAAAAGAGGGGGCTTTCAGATAAGGATTTCTCCTTACTGGCGCGCAATTAAATAACCAAACCCCTTTCCTCGACAAAACTTTCTATACATTGTAAATAATATAAATAATAATATGAATAACTGTGCCGTCTCAATTATTGATTTCATAATATAAAATATGTGCAGATGATACTGTGACAATAACTGAATCAATAATATGAGATACTATGCAGCAACTACTGTGGTAATTATTGAATGAAACTGAGTGACTTCTTACGTAGGCAACAATAATCAAAGATAATGTGCAATACTATGTGCTACTATGCAACAACGCGTATTACTATTCTTTTATCACCGGGTATTTTAACAGTTTAACAATAAAAATCTTGCCGTTATTTTTTATAAAAAGGTTACTTTTGTCACTTTCTATATCCGATAGTTATTCCGTTATATGGTCCACCAATGATTGTGCCGTCGTACGAATATTACCCAACAAAATGAATATTTTCCGACCAAACGAATATTTTATGACCACTTGCTTACTTTGCAAAAATTTGCACATATCACCCATAATTATATCAAATCAACACCTTACTATTCAAAATAATATTTAGAAAAAATTAAATATTTATTCATAAAAGTTGGGGTCTTACAACCTCCTCTACTTATGAAATTTCGTCCTCGAAATTAATGTACGTACCTAGTATGTCGAATAGGTGAGGATACCTTGTTTTTATTTCAAATTCTAACTCCCAGGTTATTTCCTCAATATCATGGTTTTTCTATAAAACTTTGACTTGGGGTATAAACTTTGAGCGTAGAATATGCTCTTTTTTATCCAAGATCTTGACAGGTACCTCTTCATATGTTAAATCTTCAGCTATCTCGTCTGGTTCTAATTCAATAATGTGGTTTGGATCTTCCACATATTTATGTAACATAGATATGTGAAAAACATTATGAATACGAGACATACTTGGTGGTAAAGTGAGTTTGTAGGCCACAGTTCCTACTCGATCGAGGATTTCAAATGGAATAATAAATCAAGGGTTGAGATTTCCTATATTCGTCAATTCTTGCTTCTGGAATAACACCTTCTTGTACTTTCTTCTTCATATTTATTAGTTATGGGTCTGTAGCTTGAGCAACTTTAACTTTATCAATTAAAGTCGGTGTTACTCGTATATTTGTAATCTTCACTTGGACCCTTGAAGTCTTTAACTCTATCTCCATTCTTTGTAAGTTATAAAAAATGGGTCTTTGTGTTAACAACATCGCACTCGTACCCGTATATGATCTTCTACTCAACGTGTCAGCTACCACGTTCGCTTTTCCAAGATAGTATTGAATGGTATGGTTGTAATGTTTCAACAGCTCGGACCAACGTCATTGCCGCATGTTGAGTTCCTTTTGGGTGAAAAAATATTTGAGGCTCTTATGGTCTGTGTAGATCTCCACTTTCTCCCCATACAGGTAGTGTCTCTAGATCTTTAGCACAAAAACGACTGCTGCCAACTCTAGATTATGAGTAGGATAATTTCTCTCATATTCTTTGATTTGTCGTGAGGCATAGGCTATGACTTTCTCATGTTGCATGAGAACACATCCTAAACTTCTGCCTGAAGCATCGTTGTAGATGACAAATCCCTCCGAACCTGATGGTATTGTCAGAACAGGTGCTGAAATGTGGCTTTTCTTGAGTTCTTGGAAACTCTTCTCACATTCCTCGCTCCAATCGAATTTTATATCTTTTCAAGTCAGATGAGTTAATGGAGTAGTGATTCGAGAAAATTCTTCCACGAATCTCTGATAATGACCAGCTAAACCTAGAAAGCTACTTTATTCGGTTACTAACTTAAGTTAATCCCAACTGTGACTCATATCCCAACCTTAGATAGCACCTCACAATGGCACTTATCAGTTTTCCACTGCACACAGACGGCGTCCCTTACGGAGAGTCTGGCTTCGGTGCATTCCACAAAGGAAGTCACTAGATAGAGGCTCGGGTAACAACTCCTGTAGTTAGGTATTTAACTCCTGAAGTTCAATAGGAGTCATTCGATATGAGGCTTTGGAAATGGGTTTTGTACCGGGTTCAAGGTCAATACAAAATTCGATTTCACACTCTGGGGTAGGCCAGAAAGTTATTCGGAAAATACATCAGGAAATTTATTAACAACAGAAATATCGTTCAAATCTGACGTATTTTTGTTTAAATCCGTGACATGGGCTAAGAAAGTTTAACTTCCGTTTATTAATAAACGAATGGCTTTATGGCTTGATATGACAGTGATTGACTTTAGTGGTTTGGCTGCTTGAATTCGCATAACAAGTTGGTTATGAATATGAAAACTAATGACCTTACAAAAATAATTAATTTTAGCATGATGAGTAGTTAACCATCGATTCCTAAAATTACATCAAATGCAAGTATTTTCAAAAAGATGAGATCAATAGGTAATGTGAAGGTGCCGATTTGAATCAAATAAGATTTATAAACAGTGGATGTAATGAAGGTTTCTCCCAATGGAGTTTTAACCGATAAGTCAAAGTCTAATTTCTCCGGAGTCAAGTTCAAACATTGAGCACAAGCAGGTGAAATAAAAGAATTGGTAGAACCTGTGACGCCCTCAAATTCAGACCACACTTATCTCAAATTTGGTTGTCACGTAATAACTCTAATAATAAATCAACATCTCACACGGCGGAATAATAGAATAAATTACATTGTTATAACATAATTATTCTTGTCCCAAGGGTTCGTAACTTAAACATTTCTTATATAACTTAATCATAATTAAACATCGTTTGGACATAACTGATACATAATACAATACCACTTAACTTAAACATAGCTTAATAAGTTCTTCTATAACCAAATAATAGTACGTCACTAGCATCATATAAATAACTAATCCAAAGCCTTCTCTTTACCCTTGTCCTTTTTGGAGGGTTCACCACGTTCTGCCTTCACTGAAAGTTTTATGGAAAGCAAGGATGAGCAACAATTTTTCCCAACAAGTAATATAGCAAAAAGGATAATCAATATGTTTCAAATTTCTCCAGGGTATATCAATAATGATAGTTCAAGATGGCAAGAAGTATCAATGATTATCAACAATAAGCGCTATGGACAATAATATTCAATGATTAAATCAATTTAAGATTTCAAAGCAATAAATACTGAGCAGTCACTAAGGACTATGAACTTCTCCTAGAATTAACAGTAATAGACTGATAATTCTACAAAATGAGTACAACAGGTGATCAGCCTAAAGTACCCTATGTCATGCATAACATTTAATCTTTCTCATGTGTGTACGTCGGTTCCCCGACAATATATAATTCCCCTACTAAGAGGGTTGTTCTTCTCAGTTATAAGAGTCCGCACCAAGTTAATTTAGTTAGGATAGCTTTTGATCAAATATCAATAGTCTAGCCGAATCAATGGCTTAGATAGTTTCTTTCATAATATATATATGAACAATTATCGTTCGAATCAAAGTTTGAATTTTCCTTACGAAGTATTATTTCTTCAAAGTTCTACTTGTACGATTAATAATAGCACAAGTTCAAATAATGCTCAATAAAGAGTAAGGTTCGAGTACTTGCATTCAATATACGAATCAAATAAAATTCGAGATCTTGCATAAAATCCAAAGTTGTGTAAGTTAGGAAACTTGCTCAATATAAGATAGAGTTCGGATACTTGCCTCAAGCGTAGTTTACCAAAGTAAGGCTTAATATCAATCCAATGCACTATGATATCCTATTCATGTTTCACATTAGTTATATAAGTTTAACATGTACACCTACTATCTTAACTTACTATCATACACAAGTGTAATTTATCAATGCTAACATATATTGCTAGTCTTCTAGTCGCATAATCTTATACGTATGTCATCACATGCAAATTATTTTCTAACACACTATGTCATAGTTGAAATCACAATTTAACTTTAAAGTTGTAAACACTAATTCATCATATGATCCTTTCAATAACATGCTTATTAACACATGAATACTATATTGGACAGGTATTACAGATTAGAGTAACCATATAAGCATGCATGAACCCTCCAATTATTAACCGAAAACTGACCCTCTCGCAGATCGCGGCGGTGGGTGCTTGGTTTGTACTAAGGAGTGCATGCCTGCCGCATGCCGCCTCGGTGCAAATCAAGACATGGTTGCTTCTGCAAAAGGTCAGTGCACACCCGTTTTGCACATATAGGAATAATCATGCACAACACACATGTTATTAATAATATGTGAATAACTAGGTTTGACCTTACATCAAAACATTAACATAGGTCATTATCCATTTTTATTTATTCAAGACTTATCATATTTCCTTTTTACATGCACATGTCTAGTTAGGCATTCATGTTAATCACATCCATAGATATAAATACCTATTTATGATGGCCAATTTCAGAATACTTATGACACATCTATTATCAAAAACTAGTTTTTCATTTTTAAGATTTCCTTTGAGAATCTCATGTTAAGCCACCAAGCATGCAAAGCCACTTTACTTACTATACATCACATTTTCACATACGTATAGCTAGAACACATAAACATGCTTACAAATTCCCAACTCAAAGGGGTATATAGTTTCTCAAGTTTGTTTCTCATTTGTGCACATACTCAAGTTATTTACATAGGCTAGAAAGATCAGAATTTGAAAACATAATGCTCATCATGCTTTGTTTTGCAAAACTTCAAGTTTTCCTTTAGAAACTCCCTTTAAAATCAAGCTAGCAAAACTTATTATACACGAAGCAAACTTATGCCTTATGTTAGACTTGTTTATGTATATATCTAGGTTATCTACACATGTTCACAAGATCAGAAAGTATATTACTCCATGTTCAAAATTTCTAGTTTTCCAAACCTTTAAATTTTCTTTGAATGTTTGCACTAAAATAACTAACATGGCTTCTATATACATTGCAAATCTCAGTCCATAAGTTAAGGTTGTTTATATGCATATTCTAACCAAAGTAGCATGCTTAGAATGGAACAAGATCACAAAATTACTACACATGACTTGAAATAAGGCATGCATGCATGCATGATATATAGAAGTGGCGCGGCTTTAAGCCACTTCGAAAGCGAAATGAAAATAATGGCTCTGCATTTGCAGAGCCTCAACACAAACCATGTTAATCTGTAACCAAACCAACTACTATGCCTCTAAACATGTATACAAACTCAGACAACACAATGTTATGCTATTCTATATCAATCAACAGAGAATTCAAACAATTGCAAGATTTTTGACAAAACTCAAACTCAAGAACACAAAAGTAGAATTTATACCTCCTTAAAGCTTAATTGAATTCCTCAACACAATGATTATACTCCCTCAATTGCTCAGCAGCTCACACTCTCAGTTCACACTTAGCAGACAATTTCAAGCAACAGAGAATTGAAGAATGAAGTTACTTATATAGAGAAATGCATACCCAGTCAATTGCTTTATACCAAGGTTTGATTCAATGGAAAATGAAAGAGAACAATGGGTAGAAGGGAGTTGGCCAACTGCCAATTCATAGCCATCACCACCGTTAATGCTATGAAGCTGTAGTTTTACGCAATGAAGAAGATAGGCTATTGTTTGGTTACTGTTTGATCACTGAGGAGTTTTAAAACTCGGCAACGTGATTATAATGTTCAATTTGTTCTCTTAGGTTTCCAAAATGTAATTTTAATGTATTAATGCTACTACACAATGGAAAGTTAGAGATTATTTATGTACTCACATCATATAATCCATGTACATTAGTCCAGTCTAATTATTATTTATAACATGTATGGACTCCATTTAATTAACCACTAGTAATTTAATATCTCCTTAAAACTTTATTGTTCTAGTTAGACTCACTTATTGGAATAATTTGTAATTCTTTGACAGAGTACATCTTTTAATGTTTCCACACCTTCTTACTGTCACACAAGCAATTGTTTATGTAACTTATAATTCCCTACACTTTACTATATAGTTTTCTATATATATTACATAGTTATATTAAAGTGTCACACTACATTTTCTTTTTAATGTAGGAACCATATGCTAACACATATCTTACACATATCAATTAAATGATATAATTCTAATTATGTAATTTACTTTGCTCACAATACCAATCAATTAATAATATAATATTAATTAATTCTTCACTTATTAATTAAACTAATTCCTTAAATCTCCATTCTCATGCCACACAAGGCATTTTCACAATTCTCATCACAAATCCACATTCTTATTAATTCAATCTTAATTAATTGAATTATTCATTTCACAACACATCAATATTTATTTTCAAATAAATATTCTTTTTTCTCATTAAATCAAAATAATATTTATTCATGAAATTCATGATCTTTATAGAACCGGTATCGAATATGGTATAGACTTCGCAAGAGTTTATGATTAGCTTACCTATAATAACTTCGTTCAGGTTCCTCGCTTTTTGGGAAGTCACGAAAAACGCTCTTCGTTGAACCACCGACTTTGACTTGTCTGGGACAGCCTTTGGTGTCACCGTCCCAGGTGGACTTGACTTCACTATAGGGTACATTCCACCCTCAACTGCTTCGTCGTACTCCTGATCCATGATATCGAATTGGGGTTGACCGCTCTATACAGGGTAATTCTGAACTCGATGTTGGGTTCTCCCAATTGCTATCCAAAAAGTGAAATACATATCATCTATTTTGGCCTTCTTGGATCGGACGTCTCTTTCTACAATATCAACTGTAAGATCCCAACTTTTAAGAATAAAGATTTAATTTTCTCTAAATGTTATTTTGAATAATAAGGTGTGGATTTGATATAATGTTATAGTTATGGGTAATATTTATAAATTTTACAAAGTAAGCAAGTTGTCATAAAATATTCGTTTGGTCGGGGAATGGAGTGATGGTCCAAGATGGTGGCTATAGTAGTCTTCACTATTCTATAAAATAGTGTGATAATAATTATAATGAGGACTCCATTTGAGTTTAGATATTGTCTACGAGACTATATTCGTGTTAAAACTCTCAACTTGCGTTTTGTCGTATTTTACACGACAGTTGATAATTGTATAAATTAAGTTTGTATTTGAGTTATGTACCATGTATTTGGCGACTCAGAATGGGTTGTGTATACCTATTTTGGGGGCGTCACAGTTGGTGTCAAAGCTTAGGGATATGATCCCTGGCTGAGATTTGAGGCTAGAACTAGGAGGAGAGAGACGGGTAAATCATTCGCTAGTATGACCTACCTAAGTTTATTTGTTATTTAATTGGTCGGTCAGAATATAGGGATAATATGTGGCATATCAATTAACCCTTATTTTGTGGCAGTGTTTGAAAATGTCATCTGAAAATGTTGAAATAAGCAATGGAGCACATGAGACCGTTGAGTCACCGCAGATCAATAACCAGGATAATGTGCATTAGGAAGGCAATAATCCTCATGTAATCAACAACACCAACCAAATGATGAATGATGGTATGTTTAGGAGCTTTCTGCAATTCATGCAACACTAAGTAAGAGAAACTCATGTTCAAAATACAGGTGAAAACAATGGCAACTCACGGTTGGTCACCGCTAAGCAATCCAAGGAACTGGGACCACCAGAGTTTTTGGGAAAGCCAGAGCCACTTAAGGCAGAGACGTAGATTAAGCATATCACCAAGATATTTGATGTCTTGCCGTCTTGGGATGCTCCGAGGAGCAAAAGGTTCTCTTTGCCACCTTCATGTTGCGAGGAGAGGCAGATTACTGGTGGGAATCTATAAAATGTACTCAACCTTCCGCACTAAAGATGTCTTAGGAGAAGTTCCAAGAATTGTTCAACGATAAGTAATTTCTTGAAAGTATTCGTCACATGAAGGAGGTAGAATTCATCAAGCTGGAGCAAAATAATATGACTGTATCGCAATATGAGGCTTAGTTTGCCGAGTTGTCCGGGTTTGCATCCCATTTGGTTGATAATGAGGAGCGAATGACGCGAATGTTTCTGTGAGGTTTGAAAATCGAAATACGTCAATACCTCATTTCTCATAAACTTTTCTTGTATTCAGATATTGTAAATAGGGCTCAGTTATTGGAACGCGATAATGAGTTAGCCCAACCAAAAGATAGCAGCCGGCAAAACGATAATACCAGTGGTAGTAGTCATCGAAGCGGTGACAACAAACGTGGAGGAAATCATCATGCCAGAAATGGTAATCACTTCGGTGGTAATCATGGTCAAGATAATAGAAGGAATGAGTCAAGTGGAAATTTCAAAAAGAGAAGGTTCAATAATGATGAAAAGACAACAGCATCAGCACCCGTTTTTTAAGGAAAGAGAACGACCACCAGTCGTATGCTACAAATGTGGAGAGGAGGGACAGTGAATTAAATAAACTAAGGGTTATAGTATTGAAGAATACTATATAGTATTTAAAATATATATACAAACCTAAGAGATTAATTCTATTATCTCAATTTATTATTGATTTTAAACCTAATTAAAGAAAGCTTAATTGGATTATAAAATTAAATCTACACAAGTATTTCCTTAAATTTCAAAATGAGTAGAATAGAAACCCTAATTAAATAAGTAGGATAATGTAAAATTAGTGTGTTGGACCTATAATATTTTTACATGGCCCAAGAATTTTAATTAGAGAGCCCAAACAATTTAATTGTGAGCCCAGTCTTTAGCCCATGTGGTAAACGACTTTTAGGTCATTTTAAGTAGCAAATTAACCAGTAAAAATAAACCAAAAATGGGACAAAAAGGGGGAGTATACCCAGCCAAAAGGGAAGAGGATAAGGAGTATGTGTTTTATTTTTTTTACTTTAGTTGGTCACCAACTCTTACCAAATACAACATAGGTGTCTTTCTTTTATTTAGCCACATTATATAACCAAGATAGCAAGTAAGGTGAGAGAGAGAAGAAGTTGGGAGATTATTATAGATATACATATGGTATATCTATACAAATTTACCAATAACAAATACCCATCCCATTTTGCAAATTAAAAAGTTACTCCATTTCCTCTTATTACTTCCAAATTAGCTAACAAAAGAAATAGAAAAGAGAGAAAGAAAGGAGGGAGTTCGACAGCCTAGAGAAGGAGTTTATCATTCTCATGCTACCCAAGTTCATCTCATATTTTGGAAAAATAAGAAAGTGTGCAAGAAGATCAAGGTATAAACATATTTCCTTTAAGCTTTTGATTTATTGTTTTAGTTGTTTCACAAAATAACATGTTTTATAGTGTTTTATTTATAGATCTAACCATTTTGGGTGTCAAAAGTTTGATCAAAAGAAAGAAAATAAAAATTAGTTTTCCAAGTTTAGAAAACCCTAACTTTTCTCTACCTTGAAAAGTTAGCATTTTAAATCTACACCTTCTTTTTGTGATCTGTCAAAGAAGGCTGATAGATATATGAGTTAAATTTTAAACCCAAGTGGTAGAATTCGAAAATGTTGATTTTAGAATTTTGGTGAAAATAATCCAGCTTAAAGAAAAAGGGAAAGTAAACTGTTTTGGATCAGTTTGGTCCAGGGGAATTTTCGTCTATTTTCTTTACTCTAAAAATTCTGAGAATTTTTGGTATGTTAGTATGATGAGTTAACAAGGTTCAGTCCAAAGAAGATGATTTTTGGATGTCTAGAACTCAAGTTATGATTTTTACATGAAAATACTATTTTAAAAGTGTATAGGAATAACTCTTTGTGTAGCTCCAAAAATTGTAAAATTTTTAGTGGAGGTTGATGATCATAACAAGAGTTCACCCTAAAATTTTTGTAATTTTGGGACAAAGGAATAATTTATGATAAATGGTGCAAGATTTGACGGTTTTGGACCATTTAAAAATAGTAAACGAAATTAGAAAAATGTGAGAAAAACATAAGTTCATAAGGATAATCATATTCTGATGTTTCCCATAAAAAAAATTTAGAGATATTTTCGTATTTTTCATGTAAATGTTTGAGTTATTAATAAATAAGAATAATAAGTTATGCGATGTCATAAATGGTGTAAATATGATTTTATTGACAAAAAGCCCTAAATATGATGTGTTCGATTTTTAGAGGGTATTTTGGTCATTTTAATAAAAAAAGATATATTTATGGCATTTTATGATTGTTAAATAAATAAATTAGTAAGAGGTAAACAATTAAAATAAATTATTTATTGGTGTAATAAATGATTAAAATATTATTATTTGATTAATAATATTATATTAAGATATTATTAAGTAATTAATAATATTTAGAGTAAAATTGGATTAAAATATTATTAAATAATTAATAATAGATTAAAGCATTAATAAATGATTAAAATATTATTAAATAATTAATAATATTAGTAAATGTTTAAAATATTATTAAATGATTAATAATATTAGTAAATGATTAAAATATTATTAAATTATCAATAATATTTTTAATGATTAAAATATTATTAAATGATTAATAATATTAGATAGTGAATAAAATATTATTAAGTGATTATAATATTAGATAATGATTAAAGTATTATTAAATGATTAAAATATTATTAAGTGATTAATAATATTAGCAAGTGATTAAAGTATTATTATTTGATTAATAATACTAAGGATGGAATAAAATATTATTAAGAGAATAATAATATTAAGAAGTGAATGAAATATTATTAAACGATTAATAATATTACTAAAGGGTTAAGATATTATTAAATGGTTAATAATATTAGAAACAAATAAAATATTATTAAATGATTAATAATATTATATAAGAGTTTAAGATAATGATCAAGTGATAGAAATATTATCGAACGATGATAATATTACTAATGAGTAAGGTATTAGCAAATGTTATGTGATTACATGTTAGATAATTTGTTATTCCAGTATTAGTGATTGAAAAATATGTTGTGCTAATTGAGTGGTCAGTCTTATTAATGTATGTTTTTCAAAAGAAATTAAATTAGATTGTGTAGCCGTATTCAATAAACGAGATAAGTTTCCTAACTCAACTTGAGTTATTATTTTCAAAGCATGATAGAGGATAATTATTGTTGATTATTCACATCCATAATGATTATTGTTATTTGCACATAGTGCAATTGATTTCCTGTTTTATTATTTGAACTGTGAAATAATTTAAAGTTCTTTTATTCATGAACTGTTTATGAGTCATGTCTCAGCTAGTTGTATCAGCTGGACTAATAATAAATTGTTAAATTATGAAACGTTCTATTAATTATGAACTTATTTATTATTAGAAGATCTATGCTATTTATTTCGGCTAGATCAATATTGATATTATATGTTGAAATCATAGCATTTATTTGAAAGCAATCCAAACCATATTGTTATGGTACAGACTCATGATGTAAGACTGAGATGAACAACCCTTCTAAAATAAGGGGAACTTTGTTGTCGAACATACGACTCTCGCGCTATGTTTGAGTATTATGCATAATATAGGGTACAATGGGGCTGATCACCTCACGTATTCGCAAAAGAGTATAATTAGTTTTTATAACTAACCTATATTCTTGAGGTAATTCAGTTTTATTAACTGATGATTCCTCTAGCAGTTCTTGATCATCCATTATGATCACTCAGTATGAAATCTAGAAATATCCCTCTTTAATGAATTTTATTGCATTGTTGCTAATTTTTCATAATCAATCGAATATTATTGAACCTTCGAAAGAATTTTACTCTTTCATTCTTAAAGTATTATTCTATATGAAATTTAATAAAATCCTTGTTATTGAAAATGATTCATTATTTCAACTTACTTCACAATCTTACGAATATTGTTGAATTTCTAGATAATTAAGCTCTTCTATTCATATATATATATATATATATATATATATATATATATATATATATTATACGCTTTAAAATTGCGAGCAAATTAGTTGATCACCCTTACTTAAATAAAATATTTCAAATTCTAAACAGAGGTAGCCAAAGATTCTAAGAAGGATAAGGCAAAGCGAAGACGACCAAGTAGTATTAATTTGTGTAATGATTATTATATTATATTTTGTTTTAATCCTTTTGTATTATAGGACATGTAATGTTAAGGTTAATTAACCTGTGATAATGTTATATTTATGTATTAAGGTATGTAATGAATGATGTAAGCATAATGAATGAGTAATTAGATGTGATGTGTATGATGTATCGTGAGCACGAAATCTGAGGTTCAAGGGACCCAGATTTAGGAACGTCACATCTACTACTGTAATTTATAAGTTTCACAAGCCATAAAAAAGTAATCTACTATAATTTATAAGTTAATCCATCCAAGGCACCGCGCCCCCACCCCCAAATAAATAAATAAATAAATTGAAACTATAATAAATAAATTGAAACTATAGTTTTCAAAGCCAAATAAATAAATTAAAAATTCAATACATGTTAAATTGAAACTATAATTTTCAAAGCCAAATAAATAAATTTAAAATTAATGTGTTCACTCTCTCTCTCCCAACTGTAGGCGGACCTTAAGTTAGAGGCGGGGCACATGCCCCCAATCGGATTTTCAAATTTTCATATATATATATATATATATATATATATATATATATATATATATATATATATATATATATATATATATATATACTTCATTATTAATATATTCAAAAATTTAAGGTTTAGTGGAACAAAATAAGTAGACTACTACAGTTATATTAGTACACTATTATTATGTTACTGGAAAAAAGAATATGCTACTATCTTGTTAAAATAAAATACTACTATAAGAGTTTTAGTATTTTATTGTCTTGATCAATTTACTTCTCCTGAATACCAAGAAGGTAAAAAACAGAAGAGTTACAGTTACTAAAAATTGTGAAAGATTTCGGTTAGAGTTTCTATATAATTTACCCAAAATTTTCAAGAAAAAAACGGTGCCTAGTAAATATTCCTATATTATGCAAATGGGTGTTGTCATTTCATTAGTAGTAGTATAAAATTAGAGATCAACATCATTATATTTATTTTCTCCCAATAATGTTGTCGGCTGTTGTGGAACAATCCACCAATCACTTAATCAAATTTAAACATTTTAAAGTATATTAAAATGTTTATCTATCATATTAACAAGATAGTAGCATATTCTTTTTTTTAGTAACATAATAGTAGTGTACTAATACAACTATATTACTTTACTTATTTTGTTCCATTAAGCCTTAAAATTTGTGAATATATTAATAATTATATATATATATATATATATATATATATATATATATATATATGAAGAGGCAAAGGAATGAGAAGAAGGTACGTTGAAAGAGGCGTACAACGTATG
Organism: Panax quinquefolius; assembly: GCA_020205615.1. Taxonomy (NCBI): domain Eukaryota; kingdom Viridiplantae; phylum Streptophyta; class Magnoliopsida; order Apiales; family Araliaceae; genus Panax; species Panax quinquefolius. The sequence continues at coordinate 98,511,723 of CM035170.1, read as the reverse complement.
TATGTCCCAATACTACTGCAACTGTTGAAAGAACATTTTTAGACATGAATATCATGGAGAATGAAATCCGTAACCAAATGGGAGATGAATTGATGAATGACTGTTAGTAATATACATTGAGCGTGATATTTTTGTAACTATTAAAAATGAGGCTATCATGCAATAATTTCAAGCAATGAAACCTCAAAAAATATTATTGTAAACAATATTTGAGAATTATTTAGTTTTGTGATTCATTTTATTAAATTTTTATTTTTAAGGATTTTTTTTTCGAATTTAACCTCACTGAACTTTCAGGCTGGATCCTCCCCTGCTCCCAACTCCTAATTGCTTTGTGGCTATTCCTTCTCGTATATTTTCTATCTATCCCAATCGCTTTGTGGCTACTCCTCGTATATTTTCCTTTATCAAAGTTTACCTTGTATTCCTATACCAAAGGTAATCGTATATTTTTCTTTACCAAAGTTTACCTTAGAAAATTGATAAATCCACAACATAAAATTATATTTTTACATGAAAATCGTCATTATAGATCCTATAATGACGATTTTCACCGTTGCTATACATTTATAGCGACACTTTTTATATATTAAAAAGCGTTGTAGAAATATCAATTTCATTTACGTTATACTCCTACGAGACCTACAAGGCTACAACTTAAATACCCACAAATATTTATTTAGTTATTCAGAAAAAAAATCGCTATACAAGCAAGTTGTAAAAATTTCTATTCTCATTTAGGGATCTTTAAAAGTCTAAATTTTTTATATTTGTTAGGAACTCATAATCTTGAAAATTATGAGTCAAAAAAATTCTAGTGTAATATAAGAAAAAAATTATTCTAAATTTTTAAATTATACTACATTACTTTTAGCTTGAGTGTCAGTCCCCTACTCCCCTCCCACTCAAGTTCTTGGCTACTCCCCTAAATCTATCTGCACACAATAAGCACAAATAAATGACACAAAAATTGTGTTTAAAGCATCTTAGATAGTGTTTCGTTCCCCTTAACCACTTCACGATATTTGATCATACTCGGGCCTACCAAATAAATGTATGCATATACTCTAAGGCCATGTTTGTTTACACAAAAACATATTTGAAATTGAATTATTTAACTTAATTTATATTATTTCTGACTATTAAACCCACATTCATATATTTCCTCATAAATAGCCTTAAAAATGATAATAAAAAAAAATATTCTCTGAAACTATTTAAAGGACTATTAATTGCTTATCATGTGATAAAATAATTCGAAGTAGTGTTAGATTAACATAAATACTCCAATCCCAAACATGTTTTTTTGCAAACAAACATAACCTAATATTTCAACGGGAAGAAAAGAGCCTCCTATCGCCTAGAAGTATACCAGTTGCAGACAATGGTGAATCAACTAAAACACGTTCCCTGAAGGTCTCAACTCTTGTAAATAAGTAAATTTGCAAATCAGTTTTACATTATTATCCTTTCTAACTACTATCTTCATTCCAAAATTAGAAATACGTTTTGACTTTATAAAGTATATCAACAAAATTCTAAAATATAAAATTGATATTAATTCATTTAAGTTTGAAAAAGACAAATATGACAATTACAAGGACTATTTGATTAGATACTACGTTTGGATTGAAGTAACAAAGGTGGGAATAGAATGACTCATTCTTATGAAATGAAAAAAATTGTATTTGGTTATAATTGAAATGAATTGAACCATTATTTTTTTTTTGCTATTTTTGACTGAAATTTAACATTCTTGCCCAAGATTTCCAAAGTCTTATGAGTAGTTTTTTTTTATCATTAAGTAATGAGAGTCTTGGGGGAGGGAGAGTTTTTTTTTATCATTAAGTAATGAGAGTCTTGGGGGAGGGAGAGCATAGAATAACTCATTCCAACTAGAATGGAATGAATCATTCTGATCTCCATTTCATTCCTAAAATCCAAACACAGCATAAGAATTTGGACAAAAGGTAAAATTGTATTACTAATTCAATCAACATGTATCTCTCATTTTAGAACTGAGAGAGTTTAATTTAGAATAACCTTCTTCCTGTCTTCAACTAACACATTACAATGACAGATCCAACCTAACCTAACCCCCTGGTATCTCTACTTTGCCATTTTGCATATAACTAGTTTTAGCCAAAAACAAGTACTTGCAAATAACTTGTTCCTTTTAAGCCTTCTGGAAAAATGTTGGCCTTAAAAACCATCTAAAGTATTGTCACAGAAAGCTACACTCCTTAACCACAAACCTTATCTTTAAGAAAACTGATATTTCCACAATATTTCCACATAAGTATCTCTCACATGGAGGTGAGACCTACTCACTATTCATGTGAGAGGGATCATGTAGAAATATCAATTTTTTATGTTGAAAAATCAGTTCCATATCTTTAACACTGGCGCCGGACACTCAGTTTCACTGATAAAAAGCAGCATTGACAACCAGTGACCTATACTAGACAAAAAAAAAGCTCAACATTAGACATCGAAGGAGAAGAATTTCCCCCAGGGAAAGTTGTTAAATCAGGTCAAAAGCACCAGCAATATCATTTTAGCTGTTTGAACTGATTTGATTTCAAGATTCTACCTAAGAATAATGGCAACAGACATATATAAAAACCTTGCATCACTAGCTCAAAATCAAATTCAGATTATAGCTGTGAAAACATTTAGCAAATTAGTATCGATCTCTCTTAGTATTCAACAAATATCTGTATTTACCGGTGATAATGGACAATATTGAAAATTTAATTCGAAGGTAAAGTATGACATTCAAATACAAAATATCAACACTAAATGCAATAATAAAACTTGAACTTCTACCTTAGAAGCTACTATAAATTTCAAGTTCAAAGTCCAACCGAGAGCTACTTATATTCAACAAAAGAAATGGAAAGCATAAGATTCTTGCAGTTAAAGGATTCATAAAATATCTGAAAACTAAAGATATTTGGATTCTAACAAAAAATATATATAACGAGCTAAACTTTTGGATATATCACCTGACATCAAAATTTAAATATTATAACTGAAATAGCTGGGGCAAAACTGTGCAAGGGCTCAAAACAGAGTACATTACTTGATTGTATAAGGTCCAAAGAACAGTGAATTTCCTCAATAGAAAAGAGAACCTTTGAAATAAATCAGTCTGCAGGCTGCTTCTTCTTACTTCTCATAATCTTTTTATCTGCCAAGTTCTTCACTGTAGCCCCAAGACCATTCTTCCTCTTTCCCTTCTTTCCACCAGACAGTTCTCTATCTTTCACAGTCAAGTGACCATTCTTCTTCTTCTCAACCTCAAATTCAGCACTATCCGAATCATCATTCTCACTTTTCTCGCTCTCATTTCCATCATCAAGATCACCTCTTCCCTTTTTCCCCACCTTACTAATCTGCTTTCCCAGTTTATCTGCATTCAACTCTAGAAAACCCCGTCGCCAAACCCCCATTCTCTCTCTTTTTCTCCACAAATTCATCACTACCCAAATCATCATCCTCACTCTTCTCACTCTCATTGTCATCCCCATCAACATCATTGCCCAATTCATCTTTACTCACACTATCATCCATATATCTAACCTCATGAATCCTCCCTTTTTTCTTCTTCTCCTCCTTATCCAACCTCATATCCTTCTTTCTCCCCTCTTTTACCTCCACTTCACTCCCATCTCCCTCAACACCCTCCAAATTCTCACTAATCCCCTGGATCTTCAACTTCATATTTGGCACAGTTTGATACACCGGCAATGCCAAAGACTCCGAAAACTTCAAATGAAAAGACCTCACACCCTCCCACTTATTTGGAACAAATTCCACAACCCCATTAATTGCCTCAACCACATTCTCAACAATCTCTCCAATCTCCATCGAAACTTTCCCAACTCGCACAATACTACAAGTCCCTGCATTCATAAACAACAAAGCCGAAGAACACCCCCTCTCAATTTGCTCCTTCCAATTCTTATGCCCCAAATCCACTGACAAAGGCAACTTCTTTTTCTTAAAAAACTTCTTCCCTAACAACTTGGGAAGATAAGGGATAATCCGTTTATCAGCAAAAAACAAATCATAAGAATCACATAACTTTCTCTTCGCCTCAAAAGGCTTATAATCAGTCTTAAGCTTAGTAAACTTGAGCACTTTCGACAGGGGTATGTTTTCCGATTTTACCTTTTTCTTGGCGGATTCTGAGGTGAGATTTGATTTGGGTCTGTCATCAATTATGAGGCAAACCTCATCATTAAGGATAGGGTGAGGAAGAGAGATTTTGTGGGGGGTTTTCCGGCCACCATTTTCTGGGATTTTTTTTAGGGTAAGGATTAAGTATAAGAAATCAACTTGGGGCAAAAGTTGGGGTTTTTGGGTGTTTGATTTTGAATCTTTCCATTTGAAGAGAGCTTTTACTGCCTTTTCAACTATTTCAGGACTGACCCTTGAGATAGAACTGGGCAGTGATTTTGGTGAGGCAGTATCAAGGGTAACCATTGTTGGCTCTGAAAGAGAAATGGAAAGGGAAAGAGAGGTGATTAGGATTTACAGAAGTTATTGAGTGTTATAGGATTTACCGATTTAGGGCAGAAGATTGATTCTGTGGGCTGGTTCGGCAATTAACTTATAAGTCATTTTAAGACCTATAAATAGACCTGACAAACATGGCTTTGGCTTTGGCATGGTAGTAAAAGTGTCATTTCGTCCGTCGAGTTGGGTTTAATTGATATTTTTTTAACTTTAAAAATTTTGGTCTTTTTTTCATTTTTTTTTGTCCCGGCCCGTGGCCCGCGACTTTTTTTTTTTAAAACAAAATGTTCTTATTGTGGGTTATGAAACTGAACAAAAACTTGTAAGAAATAAATAAAATTCATACCAACTGAAAAATACAAATAACTGCTTTTTTTTTTAATGCAATCTTGATATAAAAATATATTTTATACAAAATATCATATGCTAATACCATACAAAAGTTAACAAGCTTTAATATAAAATATATTTTTATTCATTTTTAGCCTTGTTTATTTTTAGGCTAGAAGCGATAATTAATGATGAACACATTTTAAATATTATTAAAATAAATATAAAAATATCGTTAGGTGTATATTTATTTTAATAACATAATTATTATTTTAAAATAATTAATATTTAAACGTTTGTATACAAGTAATATAATTATTAGTTTAAGTTAGATAATATAATTATAAAATTTAAAATTATCTATATATTAGTATTAATTATAGTATTTATTATTTTTAAAAGTTAAATAAATTATATTAATTTTAAAGTATAATTTTAAAAATCAAATTTGATTATATACTTTGAAAGTAATTTATAATACTATTAAAATTTTAATTGATTGAGATATGTAGTTCATGTAGGTAATTAGAATTATTGTTTATTATAAATTATTTTATTATTTTTAATATTTATTATTATTACTATTTTTGGTGGAGCAAGATTTTGCAAAAAAAAATAGAGGAAGAAGCTCATGGTAGCTTAATTTCCAACCCTAACCACTTGGCCTCACATTAGTAATCTGCCAAAACCCTGCCTTTTTTGGCCTCATTCGCCCTTCGGTCTAAAAGCTCAATCTGCTTTGCTACCTCTACCTATAAATAAGGCTATAAACGAGCCAACACAATTTTGAGGCTCGATTAAGGGCTCGACTTTCGAAAAATATCTGAAATGAGACTTTGGATTCGTTAATAATATGATCCAAATCGAGCATTAAAAATAGTTCGAATAAAAATATGAGTAGAATCGAAAGCAAAGTTATACTCGACTTCGCTTAAGATTCAAACTACTCGAATTTTTTATTGTGATTCAATACATACTAGGTTAATCATATTCGATTAGATGTTCGATACATTCTCTTATAATATATACAAATTTAAATCAAATTAGGATAATTAGTTATTATTTTGTTTTGTTTTTAATTTTAATTATGATTTTATATTTGTAAAGTGTAATAATAAATATATTTTCTCATTTTTAATTAAAATAACAAATTCAATTTATAATTATATTTATTATAAAACTAGTTATTATGTGGAGATTCGAATTGAGCTTGAATTTGAAGCTACTGCGAGTAGTTTGAATAAATATTCGAGTCGAGTCGGATCGAATTCGAGTAATAAATATTCGAGTCAGTCGAAATAAATGAGTAGGAATTTTCAAATATAATTGAATTCGAGTGCGAATTTATCATTTCGAGTAAATTTCTCGTTTTTGTCAATTTGACTCGTTACACCTTTTTACCTATAAATAAAAGGTTTGGTACCAATTTAATTTAACTTATAAATGAAAAATTAAATTAGAAATATATTATAAAGATGTCTAACTAATAATGACTTAAAAGTTAAAATAAAATGTAAAAGTTATTAAAAAAATTACATTAATTTAATATCATAAAAATCACCATTTTTTTCATTAAATAAAACACTAAACAAATAAATATATTATATTATATACATATATAATATTATATATGTATATTATATGTTATTACATTATATATATTTAGTATTATATTATAATATCAGTCCATTTCAAGAGCTCACCCCTTTATTTTACATATCATGCTCACCCCCTTCTGCGATGGACTGGGCTACGGTTCGGTCCGTCGCTATATCAGAGAATCGTCGTCTTAACTTTTAGCGATGGATAATATATAGAAACGGACCGAATCTATAGCAACGGACCGAACAGTCACCCGGTCCGTTGTTAAAGGGGATACTCAGGATGTCAATTTCGAAAGGGGAACTTGGGATTTCAAAAATCTAGTCTTTTCCCACTTAAACTATTACAATTTTTTTTAATTAACAAACAAATTGAGAATCATAAACATACAATGATACATGTAAAACACTCACTTGACTTTCTAAAATTCTCTTCACACTAGCTACATTGTTATATATTACACCTTTTTTATACTTTTGTGACTTATAATATGTCATATTTGATAAAACTCATATGTGGACATAATTTAAGTAAGTATAAAATGTGTAAATTAATGTCCTAAACGTGGAGAATAAAAGAGAATTTTATTTGATTTGTGTAGAAATCATTTGATTAGTGTCTATAATGAGATAATTAATAAGGTGTAAAATTGTTTGGTAAAAACTATTTTCCTTAGTTCCATTTAATAGAAGTCTATTTTATTTTATTTTATTTTTTTGGAACAAAGGAAAATAATGAGACTATTCAAATTCTATTTAACTCCTAATTATTACTAAGTATTACTAAGTATGGTTACATATACGTAACTTACATATTTAGTATTACTAAGTATGGTTAAATATAAAATTAAATAGTATTTTATGTAACTTACATATATATATATATATATATATATATATATATATATATATATATATATATATATATATATATATATATATATATACACACACAAAGGCAAGATATATGCATATCATAACATATAAGTTACAAGCAAGTTTGTGCACATGTTTTTCTCTCTTTTTGATCTTCTCCAATTCTTCTTACAAACAAATAACTACTGCAAAGTAGTGTTCAATTGAATTTTTTTGTGAATTTGCTATCACGGCTTATTCACCAAGGCTTCACATATATCCTGGAGGTATATTGTCTGCAACCCATAGCAAACCGATCGTGGTGGGGGCGATAAAGACCTTAAGGACAGGGATCACCCGTGTCATGTCTTCAACAACAATCTTGACTCTACAAAGCTACGATTCTAACAATCTTAAGGTCTTTATGTATTTGCTAGAGTCATGATTTTGGTGAGATGGAAGACAACATGGTTTTCAAAGATAAGTTCCATTTTTCTTGTATCTATTTTATCAATGGAATTTTTATGATAATTAGTAATATATTGAGATATTAAGCTAATTATTTTTATTGATAATTCTTGTTAGAAGATGATTGTGGAGAAAAATGAAAGTGAAAAGATTTGTAATTTACAAGTTTGTAAATTGATATGGAGAAGATGAAGAGTCATCATGGAAAACACCAAATTTTGATGCCTAAAAGTTTTCTAAAGAGATTGTGGTGTTCTTCGGATTTAATTCCAAAAGGTGTGTTTTTTAACATTAGCCTTTATTTTTATAAATGATAATTGTGTATCATTTTGTATGTGTATATACTTGAAAGTATATGTTTTATTTATTATATCATGTGTAGATGATATTATATGTTTGAGTATTATTTTACATATATTTTGTTGTAATTAATTAATTAATTAGTTTTGTGGGATAAGAAAAGTAATTAAATTTTTGTTCATAATGGAATAAATTTAATTTTGTACATTTGTATTTTGTTTAAAATATTTTATGAGTAGATAAAATATTATGATGTATATATATATGTATGAAATTTGAGACAATTATTTTTCTTATACACTAATTGAGATTAATTTATTATGAGAAAGTTGTAGTAAAATTTGAGAAGTTTACTTGTCTCTATGTATAACAAATTAGTTGTAAATTAATTTATTTTGAGAATAAAGTAAATTTATGTTCTTCTTGAACAAAATTATGCATAGAAAGTTTGAGGTAATATTTAGTGTGTAATATTACTTGGTATTTATATGCATGAATTTTGAGATAAATTACTTTGTTTGTGAATAATAAATTAATTATCAACTAACAGTTAAAGAGATATTGTAGAAGTAGATTTGGTTGAGTAAATCTTATATACAATATGATTTTGATGTTGAGAAAATACTTAGAAATGATATTATTAGTATTTTTGGGATAATCATAGTTGGTATATATTGATTTATTTTTATGTGTACTTATCCGTGAAGTATTAAATTTTAATGTGATCATATGAATCTTGTATATTCTAAATGAGGTAAATATTTTATTTTTGACTTTTTATAAATATAGTGAAGTTCAATTATTTCATATTAATATGATAATTGTCTTGAATTCTATATTTATAATTTTCAAAAGATATAATGTTTATGGTATTTAAATCTCTAAGTTGGGACAAGAAAATACTTAAGGATATGTTAATTCATGTGTGTAAATTTTATTTGCTTTCTACATAAATTAATTTTGTGTGATAAATTAATTTCTTAGAAAGTAAATATTAATTTTATATTTTATTATTTATATACAAATAAATTTGTGCAATATGATGAGTTGTGCTATAATTTGTATATAATGAATTTTATACTATTTACATAGAGTCAAGTATTACGTGTTGGTATACTTGAAAAATGTACATGTATAATTTTAAGTTCTCATGTTAAATAATTTTTTGGATTTGAGATTTTATGTAATTCAAAAATAAGAGCTTGTTTTCTTATGTGAAATTATTCTAAAAGATTCTTATTTTGAAGCAATCTATATATGAATAACTAATACATAAAATTTACAAAAACTTATTTTATTTTGAGAAATGTTCCTTAATATTCTCATGTGGAAGTAATATTTATAGGAACATTATCACATAAAATATCAATTAATCTAAAATTTATTTTAAGTAGTGAGCATAATATTGTGAAGTGAAATTATTCAATGAGATATCAATTATTTAAAAGTGTGGGGTGATTCTTTAATATTTTTATTTTGGTCTTTGAACTATTTTGAACATAATTTTATTTATGTAAAAAAATAGTAAGGCTTATGAATTTCTTGTTGTGAAATTCAATTTGATTGCGTAATTCTGTGAAATGATAGTCTTTAAAATACAAACTATTGAATAATATTGAAGTGTGAACTTATTTCACTTAATTAATTATCTAAGGTTCAACAAAGTTATAAACTGAACCTATAAAGAGCAATATTGATTTGGTGAAGAAAATCAATATAATAATTTGGTAAATAAAATTCATATTTTATTAGCCTAAATATGACCCAAAATATTTATTATGATTTAGTTCAATAGTGAGATTGAAACTAAGTTATAAATATTCAAGTGGATACATATTATGTGATAATATGTGCATATTAACCTTGAGGTTCTATCGGATATAGAATTATTTATATGTTTACACTAACAATATAATTGTATAAACTATAATGTGATAGTTTTTTATGTATATTAATGATATGTTGATCATTATGTTGAAATATCTATTAACGAGTTTAAGAAATATCTATTTTTGTCTTTATGTTGAAAGACTTGTAAAATAGATGTTATCTTATTATCATGTGAAAACATAATGAGGATTCCAACTAAACCAATTAAATTGTATTGAGAGGCTATAGTAAACTAAGTTTGATATACCTTGAGATTGAAGAATTTAATAATTCTTTAATAGTAATGGTACACTAAAAGCTAATTCTGATATAGCTATTGTAAAGCCGAAGTACACATTCGCTAGTGGGAGCGTTGTGTTTGATATGCAATGCACGAGATCAGATATTACATACAGTTTTAAACTTAGTATACTAATGATTTACATTGGTTTTTGTTAGATCTCTCAATGTTTTAATAGATCACATAAGTGTCACTTATATTTTAGTGAGGAAAATTATAAATTTACAAGTAAGTGAATTTTCACTCAATCTTGGGTTTTGTTTCTTAGATGAGTAAGAAACAAATGAGTATTTCCCATTTCACAATATGAATTTAATGTTATTATTTTATGACGGAAGTTTAATGGATTAGGGTATTTGTTAAAACATTGATTGTAGCCTAGTCTAAAGCCTCTTATTTCACAATATTGTGTTAGTGAAATTTTTTATATAGTACACATTATTAATCTTGGATTCATAACTGATTATGATCTTGAATAAGTATAAAAATATTCACAAGTAGGTGAATATATAATTATATTTTTACAAGTAGGTGAATATATTATTATCCTTAGTGATAGAATAATTTACTTGGAGTAGCAAGTAATACTATTGCTTTATATGATGGAGAAAGCAAATGGAATCGAAATTTGTTGTTAAAACATCAAATTGTGGCCACTTCCATTGCTTAGTTCATTATGATGTAATAATGAAATTGTTTTATATAGAGCATATGAGATTACCTTTAATGGTAAGTCTTGACATGTTGGTCATAGACATAATTTTTGTTAGATAATTGATACAAGAAAGTATTATAATATTTATCTACGAGAAAGTCAAGTGACGACTTGACTTATCTTTTTACTAAGACTTTGACGAGATCTTAGTAAGTTTAACTACTTGTGATATGAAACTTAAACCACTTTGAGTTAGGGGTGATGGGAACCCAACCTATTCCTATGTTACCCCTAGTTTATAGGTTCAATGGGAAAAACAAGTCACAGTTGCTGACTGTGTTACTATCGATGTGGTTCCATATGTAGTTTAAGATGGTAACATCTGTTGCATTTACATCGCAGAAATTTGAGTTATGTACTCTTAACAAAGTTGTTGTGTTCTTAGCAACAGAAACACATGTGAAACACTTTGCCTATATGAACTAGAAGTGGAGCCACTTCTTATAGAGGGTTGTGGTTTACTCTCTTAGAGGTTCATGAAACAGGGTATTGTGCATGGCCATATTAGCGCAAAGCAATTAAGAATACTCACCGTGGTAGGAGGATTTTGTGTGTGTGTGATAATTTCGGTCATATCATATAGAAATAGAGGTTCAATCTATGGACACCTTCAACTTCGATGTGACTTTGAATTATTTACACTAAGGGAAGGTTCAATGTTCATCACACCCTCTTTTATGCACACATGCCTTAGAGTTGTTTGATAGGAAATTGTTTGGATGAAAAATAGTTTTTCCAAACAAGTGGGGGATTGTTATATATTGCATCTTATTTTATACTTTTGTGACTTATAATATGTCATATTTGAGTTTGATAAAACTCATATGTGGACATAATCTAAGTAAGTATAAAAGGTGTAAATTAATGTCCTTAACGTGGAGAATAAAAGAGAATTTTATTTGATTTGTGTAAAAATCATTTGATTAGTGTCTATAGTGAGACATTTAATAAGGTACAAAATTGTTTGATAAAAACTATTTTTCCTTAGTTCCATTTAATAGAAGTCTATTTTATTTTATTTTATTTTTTGGAACAAAAGGAAAATAATGAGACTATTCAAATTCTATTTAACTCCTAATTATTACTAAGTATTACTAAGTATGGTTACATATATGTAACTTATATATTTAGTATTACTAAGTATGGTTAAATATAGAATTAAATAGTATTTTATGTAACTTACTTATATATATATATATATATATATATATATATATGTATGTATATATGTTGATATATATACATAAGATAAGATATATGCATATAATAACATATAAGTTACAAGCAAGCTTGTGCACATGTTTTTCTCTCTTTTTGATCTTCTCCAATTCTTCTTACAAACAAATAACTACTGCAAAGTAGTGTTCAATTGGATTTTTTTGTGAATTGCTGTCACGGATTATTCATCAAGGCTTGACATATATCCTGGAGGTATATCGTCTGCAACCCATAGTAAACCGATCGTGGTGGGGGCAATAAAGACCTTAAGGACAGGGATCACCCGTGTCATGTCTTCAACAACAATCTTGACTCTACGAAGCTACGATTCTAACATACACACCCCCGCATGACATCCCCAAACACCAGAAACTATTAGAGAAAGCTAAAAATAAACCAAAATAAACACAACACTTGATACGTATACATATAGAAAGTGCTTACTCCAACATCCAGAATTATAACATGAGAGGATGATTCAAAACCATCAACAACTGAGCTCGCCTTCTCCTCTAGGGCACCATCTCCGCCACCGCCGCCAATTCCATCAACACCGCCACCATTGGAGGCAAAGGAAGCTGCGGTTGGTTTGCTCAAAATCGAAATCGCTAGTTGGGTTTTATTTTCGCAGCAGGAGGGAGGGTTTACAGATTATCGCAACTGAGGATGGAATCCCATAGAGGAGGGTTTGGTTTAGAGGATTCGGTCGAAGAAGAAATCACAGCAGGGTTTAGAGGATTCGGTCGGAGAAGAAATCGAAGAAGAGAGTGAAATCGTAGCAAGGTTTAGAGGATTCGGTCGATCGTAGTGCACGCATGTACGCTAGTTGAACTATAGGACTGAGATTAAGGGCAATTTGGTCTAAAAATTTCTTTTTAAGAGTCCGCTAGTTCAACTAGCAGACAACATATATTCTTTTTTAATCTCGGCCCTTAATTTATGTAATGTATGGTTATGATGCTATTTACCCATTTTTGATCCATAACAAATACATGCTATGGATCATTTCCCATATATATATATATATATTGTATTAAATTATATATATTTATTTATTTACATGGGTGACGATATTTTTGTCTTAATATTTTTTATTACATGTTTGTTTATGTTGGAGAAGAAATTAGCTATTAAGTTGGAAGGATAAAGATGTAATTTAGTAAAATAGAAGCAGGATAAAATGGATATTATATTTAGTCAAACTAACTTATTAGGAATGACTTATAAGTTATTTTTAAATAAGTTAAAAATTATTAATTATTAATAATAACTTATAAGTTAAAAATTAAGTTGTTATCAAACACTTAAATATTACAAAATGATTTATAAGTCTGTTTGACGAATTTTTAAGCATCGCCGACCACCCTCTAAAAAGGTTGTGATGTAGTTTCGGCCTTCTGGTTGGGCTTAATTTGTATGGGACTATTAGACTAGTAGGCTACTTTTGTATTGCTACTTATACGCCTAATTAAATATTAGAAAGATATTACAAGAATAGTGCACCAATTAAATAATTATAGTAATAGTGCAATAATATATAATAATATCAATAGTAGTGCAATCCACGTCACAGATACCAAACCAACAAAAATATAAACACCTTGATTTAAGGAGAAAACTACTCCACTTTATCGGCAGTTACCAACTAAACAAAACATTCAAAAATTGAGACAAGAAACGAATGCTCCATAGAAGAACAATCCAAAAGCTTTTATAGATAATAACCATCTTCAACATAGGATCAATCGAAAAAAAGCATAAACATTCATACAAAGGAAGCCTAATTCAAAAGCACAGAGAGCAAAAAACAGAGTATCAGAAAATCGACATGCACAAACCGATCACAGGTTTCCGAAACAGAAACAAAAGATTTAAACATAGATTGCAAACTGAATCTGGAAAGTGAATACAAAGGTACGAATCAGTTAATCTATATATTGTAATCATTTTTTGTTACCTTTGAATTCAACTGGGAGTGTAATTTTTATCACAATAACAAAAAACAAAACAGAATATAATAATTCGCAGATTTATATTAATGTATATCATATCAGTAAAATAAACGATTGTATGAAATAAATATTAAATTATTCTTTGTTGTTCAATACAATTTTGTTACGCATACCAAGTTTTGGGGACATTCATATAAAGATTTGGTTACCTTGTTTTAAGTGTTCATTATTTGGCAAATCACCTTCATGACATCGTAATTTGGGTTTTGTATATAAAAGGAGTGAAAACAGTACTTTACAGGAGCAAAGATACTAAAAACGTATATTTTGGTTACTGTATAATGTTAATTTGGTTACCAATTAAATAGCTTTTTTTTAGTTCAGTAACCAAATAGTATTTGTTACAAAATCATATTTTGGAGGCATTTATATAAAAATTTGGCAACCATCATATAAAGATTTGGATTCCTTGATTTTAGTGTTTAATATTTAGCATTTCATCTTCAGGACATTATAAATTGTGATGTGTTTATAAACAAACTGAAAGCAGTTTGATGTATAATAATTGATACTAATTATATCTACTTTTTTATTCTTGAAAATGTTGCTTTGGTATCCAAATAATGAATATACCTTATTTCAGTTATGAAAGAGTTTTTGATACACATTCGATATTTTGACATATTTCAAATATTTGTTTTGGCAACATGCATATAAAAATGTTTGGTTACCTAGATTAAATAGTTGATATTTTAGTATTTCACCTTCAAAACAACTTACTTTTGGATTTACATTTTTGATTATAAATTGGGAAAAAACTGAATGATTAAAAAGTATGTATACTAAAAAAAGCTATTTTGGTCACTGTATAATGTTAATTTGGTCACCAATTAAAGAATATAAATTATTACGATTACTGAAAGCGTATTTGTTACACATTCATATTTTTATTCTGTACATAGTTTTTTGGGAACATTATTATAAAGATTTGGCCACTAATTACATTATTGTGTGAATGTTACTGTTTCAGTATTCAGACCATGGATATGCTTCCAATTGTAGTTTACTTCAACGGGCGTGGAATTTGTGATGTGATATCAAAATTTTGAAGTTCTTAAACTCTTAGTCCCTTCAATTGTTCATTCACGAAATGCACAACTTGATATGTCTTGCATTAAGTCTAGACTACAACACAACGGAATTGTCAATCAAATTTCATATTAAAAGCAACATTCCTCTGATCAAGGTGACAAATGATGCAACCTTAAGATTCTATATGGAAGTAAGTAGAAATTCAGATGAACATGGCAAGTTTCCACTAATTATAGATTCTGAATACAACATTGGAGAGACTACAATCTTACATAACGTGATAAATGAAGAAGAATATATAGAGCAGCGAAGCGCCCGATGAGATTGACCTGATGGAATTACGAATTTGTATCGTTGGCAACCTGAAGAAGACCAAATTGAATCACAATATGTTGAAGCGGTTTGGCAATTGAAGTTATTGACAAAGAAAAGCGAAAAACGAACATAACAAACATTTGGAGAACTATGTGATGAGGTCATTTCAGATCGAAATAAGTTTGAAGTCAAAATACATCAAACTTACAAAGAAAGAAAATTCTTTCACGAGTAATAAGGCTACATTCCATAAGGCAAAATAGAATGACCTGAAAGTTGAAAGAACAAGTGGTAGAGATTTTGTTACGGTATGCATAGACAATGAAAATTGCAAATAGAAACTAAGAGCATCAAAGTTTCGGAAAACAACTATGTTCAAGGTAAGAGAATTTAATGATGTACACACTTGTTCTTCCAACATACTGCTTGGAGATCACAGACAAACAAATATTGAGATGGTTAGTGAGTGCATAAAGCATAAACTAACGAACTTCAAAAAAATTTACACACCAAACGACATTGTGGAAGATATGATGACGGAGTATAATGTGTCCATCTCCTACCAAAAAGCATGGAGATCAAAGGAAAAAGCAATGAAAAAAGTAAGAGGAAATCCACACGATTACACTCTGATCCCTTCTTGGTTGCACATGTTGCAAAAAACAAATCCAGGTAACAATTGGAAACTGTTTATTAAATGTTTCAAATATTTTGGTTACTCAAATTAAGTAATTTAGTTACCTAGAAATACATGTTTGGCTACTACATATTTTAATAAAATAAAACTGATTTTTGCAACAGATAAATATCTACATGAAATGAAACTATTAAATAGCATTTTAGATACCACCTGAACACTATGGAAGACATTAAATTATAAGTAATTAGATAGCAAAAGTAATACACATAGTAATCCTAACTACAAATTTGGACAATATTTATTACATATAAATACATTAACCTTACTTTAAAATTCATTTCAGGATCCATCACATCCTTGGAGTTAGAAAAATATGGTCGCTTCAAATATCTCTTCTTCGCAATAGGAGCATCCATTGAAGCATGGCAACATTGTTTCCCAATCATTTTAGTTGATGGCACATTCATACAATCAACCTATGGGGGTACACTACTCATAGCAAGCACGCAAATCTGCAAACAGAACATTATCTGGGTTGCTTTTGCGGTTGTTGACATTGAAAATGAAATATCATGGAGATGGTTTTCATCAATTTGAGAGATGCTTGTGGTTTGTTAGAGAAGAACAATGCATCGTTTAGAATGAGGACGTGAAGCAATTATCAAGGACTTAAGCTGTGTGTTCCACGATGTCATGCCATTCACGTTCATGCACATACCATATTTTGAAAAATATAAAAAATATATTCAAAAAGAAAGGAGAAATAAAAAAAAAATCATACAACGCGACTTGTAGGGCTTATACTATAGAAGAATTCAACATACATTTGGTTGAACTTGATGCAATTGATACTCGAATAAGGACATATCTAGAGGAAGAAGTTAAGCTAGAAAAGTGCACGAGGCTTCATGGGCTATGGCGGTACTCAACAATGACTTGAAACAATTTGAATCTATTAACCATGCAATCAAGGGAATCGAGAGATCTTCCGATTCGTCGATGATTGAATGCCTACGTTGTATGGTTCAAAGATGGTATTTCCTGAAACAAACAATCAATGATATCAACTTTCATAAACCTTTCCTAGCAATTTGAGAGAAGATTGCAAAAAAATATCATCGAATCAAAGAAACTTAAGGTCAGTCATAAAACTCCTAAATTGTTAACTGCATACATTCGAAAAATTGCATTTACATTTATAGGAAACCACATTATGCATTTTTGGATACCAGTATAAATTGTTAAAGTTACCAACAAAACATATGACTTTAATTAGTACATCTATTCAAAAAAAAATAATTATTATACATACTAACTACACTATTAAATTGTGTTGTAGGTTGAAACATCGAATCTAGTGATATTCACCGGTTACGATGTCACCAAACAATTTATCGTGGACATGGAACAAAAGACATGCACATGCCGTAAATTTCAATACCATGAGATGCCTTGCTCACACGCTGCTGCTGTTATTAGCAAAAGGAATATGAGCTGTTATGATTATTGCTCAAAATACTATTCAAAAAAAACTTTGGTAAACACATATTCAACTTCCATCATGCCGTTAGATGACAAAGAGAATTGGGATATTCCAGATGAGATTAAAAACATATGTGTCAAACCACCAAATACAAGAAGACTGGATAGAAGACCAAAGATTGGAAGAATCTGAGCATGTATCATAAATACGATTCGAATAAATGCAATCGATGCGAAAAAAATGACACAACAAGAAAACATGCAATAATCCTCCAATTTTGAGGCCAAGAACGTTTTAATATACTTCAACATCAAAAAAAATTATAACAGACTCCTTAATGTTTACTGAGGTTGCTCAATATCCATACATATTGTAATCATTTTATTGATTAAATAAAACCAAATTTATATTACACAATATTGAAATATGATTATTTTCATTAATTTTCGTTAACAACAAGTAATTCTAACTTCAAATAACATAATATATAACGAGACATATTTATGTATATTTGATGTACATTTTAGTTACCTAAATTTTGACTAAAAAACATAAAAACATAGTTACCATTAGAAATGAAATTTTGACAACCCAACTTGTATCATGTAAACAAATATGTATTTGCTATTAAATCTTGAACATTATTAACCAACAAACATATCTTGTTAATTTTAAATTAATATAACCACTATTTGTGTAAACCCACAAATCTTTGTTTATTATAAACAATATATGTTGTTTGTGAACCAACTACACCATATAAAAAAAATACATGATATAAAGTGTAAACTGTGATATAATTTCCTGTTATGGCTGATTGGTTACTAACAACAACAAAAAGTGTTAACTATATATGCAAATCTGGGAACCAATTGTAACATAAAAAAAATCTAACTAAATGAATTTTAAATTTGTACAGAAGTACAACTATTTGCACACCCACAAATACTGATGATCATAACAGGAACCAACATTATTAATTTTAAAATGTTTTTTACAATATATTGTTAATATGAATTGGATACCAATAACAGTTCAAATAGTTACCTTAATATGCAAATTTAGCAACCCACTGTACCATAAATAAAAATATTAACAATAATATTTCCGAAAATTAAATACAAAACAAAAAACAACAATGTGAGCCAACAAAACATACTTATACTTCCAATAGTAAAAATTTATACATCATTCATTCATCAAACTAATTACAAAAAATTCCACAACCAATAATCATATCAAATGGTACCAAATAGACAATAAATAAATAAATAACATGATGCATAACCAAACTAGTCTTCACTACCGAATCTTCCTGGATATTCTGAATCCGATTCATAGCCACCTACTTGTTTGTTCCTCACATGATTGAACAAGTTGACACATAGTTTCTTGCGGTATTGAAGGATTGGAAATGGTTTTGGCATTTCAGAAATCGTCTGATGAAGAAAATGTTCCACAAAAGAAATTGTAAACATTCCGCAATCGCTGAAGAAACAATAAAAATATAAAACAAATCAAAACAAACTTTATGATATATGGAAAACTGAAAAAATAAAAATAATGTAAACTTACCCTTCAATTTGTTTAGGAAGACCCTCGGCAAATTCGAGATCAATAATATCATGTTCTCCTTTGGTGCGGTATGGAACACTATTGAAATTAATATCAGATCTATTCTTCCAAAAATCGCAACTAGACAAAATTATGGGAAGAATAAAAATATACGGCTCACACACATCCATAATATTTGTGCGCATTATATTCCAGTCCTGTTGTAGAGAATTATAAACCACTAATACTCTGCGATGCACATCAAAAACCAGCAAAAACCAATGACTAGGAGCTGACATATGAACTGGAAACATGATAAAATCAACGGTAACCCACGGTGTGTTGACTTCCATAAGAAAGCCATGTATATACTCATCTATATCACCAGATCCCAACAATAGATTCTTATCGCAATTTCTATTACAATATTCCTCATATAAATTAATTGACTTGATATGGAACCAACAATCAGTTGTTGTAACCCTTATTTGAATTTTGTTCGAGTGTCTAGCCAGTTTACGAATGTAATACAAACAAATGTTGATGTGCGGAACAAAAATTAAAAACAGAATATCAATCAGAGATAAAAAAATTAAAAAAGAAAAATAACATTTATGTGAGAATAGTAACGATACATACACATATAGTAACCAATATGTTTAGATAAAGGTATAGGAAACTAACAAACATAGATACAAAATTAATAAAAAAACTCACATCATCATCAAGCCCCTTTGCCGAGGGTCTTTAGCTTGTAAAACCACATTTTGAGGATATTGACCTGAGACCCAATCTAAATGAAGGCTCGATTTTGTCATGGTTACCATAAATTTTTAATCCTTCAAAACAATAACATAATGGAAATATAAAAAAATGATTTTATATCCTATTAAAAACATAATGTAAATATATTAAACTCCAATATACATACCTTTTCTGTTATTTAATTCGATCTTAAACCATTGCTCAAAACAGAACATCTTGACTTTTGAAGGAATACCCATACAAATATATAAAATCTTGGCGATCCACATGCGTAATTGACTAACATCCACATCGAGAAGAGGTTGAATCAATTTGAGCAGAACTTTGGCGATATAAGGACTCTTCAACCTGACCTCTTCTTAGAGCATACCATGAGCGAACTGCTGCAGAGTGGTTTTGATCGATTTCTCAACTTCAACACATTGAATTAAATCCTGAGTTGTTACCACCATCTCATCAAGTATCGACTTGTCTGATTCTTCAATTTTACTACCCTTTAATGTTTTACAAGACATGACACAAAAAACAAGGACAAAATCAAATTAAAAATATAAAACTTCTGATCAATATAAACATAAACACTATGGCAAAGTAACAATACAACATATGAAGGTAACTGCTGGTGAAAAAAATTACAAACCTCAATGGGTGTAAAAACAACAATTTCTTTTTCACTAGATTGACTTAAAATATTAAAAGTTGGAATGTCATTGATCTTTTCTGCCTGTTAAAAAAAATACAATTAATAAATATAAGACGTTAAAAAAAATAACATTTAAAAAAAATGCTTAACCTTTTCATCCTCAACATGAATGTGACCCCCTCTAGGCGTATAAACAACAATCTCTTTCCCATCAGAATTTAAACTTACATTCTTGCTCTCAATTTGTAAAAAAAATAGAAAAAAATAAGCATTTAATTATTAACAATGAAAAAAAAATGAAAAACAATAATAAATGTAAACCTTTGCATCCTCTTCTTTAAACTAATTTCCAACAACACCACCAACAGGAGAATCAACACTTCCTTTAAACTATTTTGCATTGTATGGAACTTCAACTACAACATCATCCTCCACGGTTATAACATCATCAACTACAACATTAACATTACCACCATTAACATTCTCACCCAACTCAACATCATCATCATCATCATCTTCAAATACATTAACATTTCTATGTTTGCTATAACTAGACTGACCATATAAATGCTTTCTAAACATCTTCTTTACATCCCTACAAATCTGAATATGAAACACTTGAAGTTGATCTTTTAATTCAACACCCAAATTCTCAAAAAAAAAATTCACCTCCATCACCTTACCTTCCAAAGGTTTAACCCGTGCATCGATAACTTTTTCCACATCAGAAATAGAAAACCTAAGATCTTTAACCTTCCTTGATGATTCAACTTTAAAATTAGAAATTTTGGCTCCACTATCATTTCCATTAAAAAAATGAAAACCCCCTCAACCCAAGCGAACCTTCTCATCCTCCGTAAGAACAAGATTTTGAATAATCAACTGAAACATAATAATAACAACAAATATACCATGTCAAAAATAATAAATATAAAACATAAACAAAACAATACACAAAAAAAAACACAGTAACCAAAAACATATATAAAGGTAACCAAATATAAAACAAATGGTAACCAACATACCTGACCAGAGCCAAAAACAAGGTCAATCAATTTCTCATTCTTAGGAGGTTTTCTAACTCCCTCCATCTAAATAATCTGAACTCTGCAGCATGATCATCAACACCAAAGTAGGAATTGTTTCAAACAAAAAAAACTTGAAACACATAAGGTAATCCATTAATTTTGTAAGATTTACAGTAACTATCCTATAAAATTGTAAATCACCCCACCATGCTTATCCTTCTTTACATGACCCTTAACTATGAGGATAGAGAATTCTTTGTTTGTTGAAAAGCAAATTTTCCCCATGGATAACTTTCGATATCCCCATAAAACAAAAAAGTTAAACAAAAGCTCATCAACATAATTATCGTCGAAGCGGTAGCTAGTATGAAATTAAAACCAATAAAATGATAAACATCTAGCGCCTCATCATCATCATCAAAAACAACACTCTTATATATCCTCCGATACTTAGACAGATTCTGACCTCACTACCAAAAAACTTCTCCACCAACAAATTTTCAATCCTCTTGAAACCATCTATTTCTTCATCTCCTTGCCAATTCAAACGAAAATTAAACAAAATTACAGCAATCGAACCTTACCCTCTCTCTCACCAAATAAAACCACAACTCCCCATCATCCCTTTGATAAACTTCCCTAATCAAAGCACGATGGATTATCTGTGAAAACATCATGGTACGCCCAAACTCTAAAATTTTTCCAAAACATGTCGACTTAAACTTATTCAATTGTACCTCGAGACAATTTGTTCTTAATAATATTTGGAACCTCCATATCACACCAATAAATAACTTTTGTTTGTAAAGTTTTAGATTATGCTCCTCATAGAATAGATCCCAAATCGAAAAATGCAATAAATTACATTAAAAACACATTAACCAAATTAAAAAAAACTTTAAAACTTTAAACGAAAACTATTAAATGAATAATATCCAAATACACTTACAATGTTAACCAAATAATATCGACAAGTGATCATAACCCAAATTAATTAGACTATTTAATATATAACAAATTATATACTAAAAATTTAGATAATAATACTAACAATACATCCACTTGGAAACAACTTAACCATTTTTTCACGTCTGACATAAATAATCATCAATCTCCAACTCTATTGAAATAAAATACATTTATGACTATGAAATCGTGATTTCAAACATTTCAATATTGGTAACCAAAAATAAATTAGCAAGTTACTGAAACATAATAAATCTATATAATAACAATAATGTAATGTAGTAACAAAAACATAATCTAATAGTATACTAGACTCAAATAGAATGAAAAAAATGATTTAAACAAGAACAATTTAAACAATCCTTAAAACAACTCAAACTCTAATGAAATATAATACATTTTAAAAACTATTACAAAAATCAGTTTCCAAACATATAAACGAAAGTAACCAAAAAACGATTAGCAAGTTACTAACGAAACATAATCAACCTGTATAATCACAATAATGTAATTTAGGGATCAACCGAGAATATACTAGTATCAGACACTAAAATATGAATGAAAACAAAAATTTTAACAACAACAATTTGAACAATACTTAAAACAACTCAAATAATGAATATAATAAACTATGTTTCGGTTTCTAAAATACACTCCAAAAATCAATTAGCGAAAACAAAATAATCTTATCATGTAATCTAACACGACTTAAACAATTTTTCAATAACAATAATTTTATCAACAACAAAACATTAAACAAACAACAAAATACAATAGCATACCAAAACACCACCATGCAGAAAAGAAAAACACAAAAAAGCAAAAAACAACTAAAAAATATATATTTTTAAAAAAAAATTAACAAACCTTTAAATGTTTCTGCCGTGGAACAATTTTGCGGTTATGAGCCCCAACTTCATCTTCTTTGGCAACTTTTTCGGCAGAACCTTCAAAATCGGAATCAATATACACCAACGATTTAGACTTCTTCTTCGTATGTCTCTCAATATTCTTATCATCAACATCTGATTTCAACAATAACTTCTTCCCCTGTTTTGAAGACTTTGGAATACTATCCTTCACCATTACAGATAACTTCGAAACCTTCAAATAATAATCATCTGAAACTCTTCCTCTTCCTATCAGGGTTCTTATCCCCCATTCCCTCCACGCTCTTCCTCGTAGACACCATCACAAAAAAAAAAGGAAGAAATCAAAAAATGTAGTACCGATAAATAGGAACAAACCGAAAAACTTAAGAATAAACACGAACTGAAGCAAAATACAACAAAGATGAAGTAAAAACCAAACGCCGACAACAAAAATCAACCAGAAATATCGAAAGACACAACACAGAGAAGAAGATAGGTTTGCTTAGAAAGTTCCCAAAACACCAAATAAAGGTTTCCAAAAGAAAATTGATGGCAAAGGGAAAAAAAAATTTAAATTGAACACAATCCCATAAAAAACGCGTGTACAGTTTTTTTTTTAAAAAAAAAAACTGAATTGCCATGTCATCAGCAAAATTAAATCACATCCCATAATTAAAGGAAGCATGAATATGTACTAATAATGAAAATAAAATTTTAAAGACATTAATTATGTAAATATTTAATGAGTGCACTATTGTTGTAATTATGTTTTAAAATGTAATATAAAATGTAATTGTTCCTAATTTTTATGCTTCCATTTGTTGAGAAAAGATCCTCTATCCCCATTTTTCTTGTCCCCTTGTGTTCTTCTATTTAAATTTTGACATCTGGCTTTTTATTTAATTTTAGAATTAATTAGTGTTAAGTAAAAGATTAGATGTCAAAATTTAAGTGGGGGGACACAAGAGAGACAAGAAAAATGGGAACAGAGGATCTGTTCTCTCATTTGTTTTTCACATAATGGAAAGATATTCTCCATCCCAAGAGAAAGAAAATAAAAAATGACTAAAAAGACTTTTCAGAATTAATTACAAAATTATGAAGTTAAAGTTATAATAAATTTATCTCATAAAATCATATAAAATGTGTTATTGATTACAAAAATTATTTATTTATAATTTTACACGATTTTTTGAATTTTAGTATTTTACAAATTAAATTCAAGGAAATAAAATGAAACGATTTATACAATGGAAACAATAAATTATTAACTAGATGTCTATAACATCAAATTTATTCCCTGAATCCCATTTCAGCAATATTTAAAATATATCTCTTAAATAACATGTCTCTTTTAAATAACACACTTTATTAAAACTGCGTTGTTTTGAAGAATCTTTCAAAAAACAAAATAATATTAAAAGAGAATGGTCTCACTTGTATTTTTTTTATTTATAAAAATATCACCCGCGACCCTACTTGTAAATAAAAGGAAAGCAAGTGGTATCACTCTCTTTTAATATTATTTTATTTTTTTAAAAGAATCTTCAAAACGACGTAATTTTAATAAATGTATGTTATTTAAGAGAGATATGTTATTCAAGAGATATGTTTTAGATCCGTTCTTTATATATATATATATATATGTGTGTGTGTGTGTGTGTGTGATTGGAAATAATCATAAGTGAATCTAAGACTCATGGATCCATATGCATGAGAACTAAGCCTATTTCGTGATGGATCTAGAAATTAAATTCATGTAACTTTGCTTGTTGTGAATTATTCCTTGGTTGTGAGCCTATGAAGATGTCTAAGGCTTCTAAATTTATATTTAGCAGAATTGGGACCCTCTTCTGATTATGGACTTTGAAATTAAATTGTGTCATTTGAATTTATATGAATTTGATAAAATTGTGAGCCTAAGAGAAAACCTAAGGTCTCCAAATCAATATTTGGAGGAATTGAAATTTTCCTCCCATGATGGATATTGAATTTGAAATTGTAATTGGCTATTGGTGCATGTAAATCATCTATGGACCTTGAAACCATTTTGGTTGCTTTTATCTCTCAATATGGAGTTTAAGACCCAAAATAGTGAATATTAAAATAATGAGTTCTTTACATAAGTATACAACAAATAGAAAGTAATTACAAGAAAAGTGCATCAACCAAATAATTATAAAAAGAGTGTAATTAGGACCCATATTACAAAAATAGTACAATTCACATTAATAAGGAAACCTAAAATCAAGGACAAATAACTGCCATAATTAATAATTCAAATTCAAATATTTGGATCTAACAACAAAAATAAATTCAAATTCAAATCTTCATCTCCCTCACATACACTTTGAAATAATAGTCCGCCGCTACACCACCGCTACACCTCACATACTCCGCCGCTACACCGCCACGAATCTCTGTTGTCCAAAACGCCAATGAGAATAAGAAGATTCACCCTACAAAAAGTTTAAAAATAAGTAGATGTAACTTTTAATGTTCTGAAATTTTTTTTATAACTATTTTGTTACTCATAAATAATAAAATGGTTACCTTTGTATGAATGGTTGGCTACCAACTGCATCACATTCAAACGAAATTGGTAACTTAATAAAATTGAATTGGTTACCTTGGTCTGAAGGTTTGGCTACCAACTGCACTAGAAAAAATTGCAGGTGTGGATGTGAATTAGTTACTTTGGTATGAAGGTTTTGTTATCTTGGTACGAAGGTTTGCTTACCTTGATCTGAAGGTTTGGTAACTAACTATACTAAGAAAAAATTTAAAGTGTGGAGGTTGATTGGTTACTTTGATATGACAGTTTGGTTACCTTAGTATGAAGGTTTGGTTACCATCATCCAGTATTCATATCCACCGCCACCACCGCCTGAATCTTCATACCCACCTCCATTTTGACCCTTCATTTTGAGAAACTACTGGAGATATACAGTTGGTTGACTCATATATATATATATATAAAGAATACGTGACCTTGAAGAGGAATTCACGTGAGACTGGAGCCACTCCTCATGGCGGAGATTCGGAGGGGTAATAATAATGTTAATATAATTGAACCAACGACTGTGATTGGAGAAATGATTAATGAAGAAGACAACGATTTATGAGAAGCATGTACGACTAACTAATATATATATATATATATATATATATATATATATTTATATAGAAATAATACGTTGAATGAAGAAGAAGGGTGATGACTAACTGCAGTTGTTATAGATGAAGAGAGAGAGAAGAAGCCATAGGTATAACTAATCCCTAAATTAAGGAATTCTAATTGAATAATAATTCCCTAAATTAAGAAATCCTAATTGCACTAATATTGTAAATAAATATGGAAGTGTATAAGTTGTGTAAAGATTTTATGAGTGCACTATTGTTGTAATTATTTTTAAAAATGTAATAGAATATGTAATTTACCCTAAAATAATTTGGTGATGGGTCTATTGTGATGGTTTCCATACCCTATATTAGACCCTAACCCATTTCCTTGCTTTGAGTAACAAAAAATGATTTTCAAAAAATTAAATGCTTTCTAAAATGAAGCAAATTCAAATGATAAAAACAAAATACTTGGAAGAGACTTTTGATCCAAAAACATATTTGAAAACTCACTTTTGAAAATACACATTTGAAAACTACATTTTACAATCACATTTGGAAAAAAAATCACTTTTAAAAATTACATTTGAAAATACATGAGTTTAGAAATCAAACACCCTTTTTGAAAATACACGAATTTAGAAACCAAACTTCCCTTTTGGAAACACACAAATTTAGAAATCAAACTCCCCTTTTGAAAACAAAAGAGTTTAGAAATCAAACTCCCCTTATAAAAATACACGAGTTTAGAAACGAAATTCCCCTTTTAAAAATACACGATTTTAGAAACCAAACTCCTCTTTTAAAAACACAAAACTTAGAAACCAAACTCACTTTTTTAAAAACACACGAGTTAAAAAACCAAACTCCATTTTGAAAGCACGCAAGTTTAGAAACCAAACTCCACTTTTGAAAACACAAGAGTTTAGAGAGCAAACTCCCGTTTTAAAAAACACACAAGTTTATAAACCAAACTCACCTTTTAAAAAATCACATATGAGTTTAGAAACCAGGTTCTTGAAAACACAGAAGTTTAGAAAACAAACTTCCCTTTTGAAAATACACAAGTTTAAAAACCAAACTCCCCTTTTAAACATACACGAGTTTAGAAACTAAATTTTACTTTTGAAAACAAACGAGTTTAGAAACCAAACTTGCCTTTTGTAAACAAACGAGTTTAGAAGCCAAACTCCCTTTTGAATTAAAACACGCGAGTTTAGAAACCAAACTCTCGTATCTTAAAAACACACTCCTGAGTTTAGAAACCAAACCCGCCTTCTTTTTAAAAACACCATTCACGAGTTTAAGAAATCAAACTCTAAAATCTTTAAAAATACAGATACGAGTTTAGAAACCAAACTTATGGAAATCATAAATAAAATAAATCAAAAGTTCCTTCCTAGCCAAATTGAACTTTGTTAGGATTGGTTAGGTCCTGCATATTTAAATTTGATGATGTGATTATAATGTATAATTATTTCAGTAGTTTTTTAAAGTCTTTATCTAAGAAATATATGTAAAAGGACTTAAAAATAGAATGATCAAACTTATTAGGTTGATCCTTTAAGTTGATTTAATGAACATGTAATATTATTAAATCAATCGTATAATATTGTTAACCAATCGTAAAGTTACTTTGTTGTTTTGTATAGTTTATAAGTGTTCGCAGAGTTAACTTAGAATTCGTGGAGCAACAGCTAAGAAGAAGTAAAGTTACAAAGAGACAACAAGATCGTAGAGTTGTCTTCAACATAGTAGATGTGAGACCCCAAATTTTATGAATAAAGATTTAAATTTCTCGAAATATTTTTTTGAATATTATGGTGTGGATTTGATATAATGTTATAGTTGTGGGTAGTATTTATAAATTTTGCAAAGTATGCAAGTTGTTATAAAATTTTCGTTTGGTCGGAGAATATTCTTTTTGTTTCGGGAATATCCGTATGCAAAGACAATCATTGGTGGACCCCACAACGGAAGTATTATCGTACTTAAAAATGATGAATTATTTTTTATAAAAATAACTATGAAGTTTTACTGGTTAAACTGTTGAACTACCCGGTAGTAAAAGTGCGATGTCTGGCGTGGTTGCATAATAACACACGGTATTGATTATTGATGCTTACGTGAGAAGTCACTCGGTTATACTCAATTATTACTCTCGATGGTTGTTGCATCATATCTCTTATATTATTGATTCAGTTATTGTCACGATCATCTGCATAATATGATATATTATTAAATCAATAATTGAGACGACAAAGTTATTCATATTATTATTTGCAATATTAATGATGTCTAAAAAGTTACATCGAGGAGAGGTTTGGTCACCTAATTGCGCCTTGATAAGGAGAAATCCTTATCGGAAAGCCCCTCTTTCACGGAATGACACGGTTGTTAAATATTGTGAGTTATAATATTAATGAAGAATAAGTTCGTGTTGATTAAAGATGAAATTGATAGTTCCATTGTGTGGAAATTATTAGTGTTAGTGGAAATCAACATTTATTTCGATAATAATTGATGTCTAGAAGTTATCGGATAATTAATCGGATAAATGAGCAATTAATTGCTATTAATTCACATGCATATAACTATATGTTCACATGTGTGTACTATTGATTCACATTCATGTACTATTAGGGGAGTTAGTGCAAGATTGATAATACTTGCATGACTAAATTAAATATGGAGGTATAGTTGGAGGTACTATACTGTAATTAATTTTTTCACATGTTTAGAACTATTGAGTCACGTGATTTATTATTGATTCATATGATTTACTATTAGGGGAGGTGATGAAAGTTTGATAATACTTACAGGACTAAATTAAAAATGAAGTAAAAGACGAAGATATTATACTGTAATATTTCGAGCCCCAAAATGTGCAATTAATGAAACTATATTTTTCTATAAATAGAAGCTCATTCCTTCATTATTTTTCACCAATTCACTAAAGCTATAGAGCAATTATTATAGAGAGAAATTATAGAGAGAAAGAAGAAGAGAAGTCTGCTACCTCACTATTCCAGTATCCAGTTTCTTCTAAGGTAAGGGGTATTATTTCTTTCGTATTCATGAAGAGAATTATTTTCTTTCAATACTCGTAAGGGTTGTTATTCCATTCTTTATTATTATGTTGGAATAATGCATACATCTGAAGTACCACATACATGGTGAAATTCTTACATTATTCCATTCTTTATTCTTCTCATTGGAATAACCTATGCATGCGATCTATCGCGTATCCGGTGAATTTTGTTGTTATTCCATTCTTTATTATTACATTGGAATATCACATGCATGTGCGATTTACGCGTGATCCGGTTCCATTCTTTATTATTCATTGGAATATCCTGTTTGTGCATTCTTACGCATGACTGGTTCCATTCTTTATTATTTTGTTGGAATATCACATGCATGCGGATTCGCATGACTGGTTCCATTCTTTATTATTACATTGGAATATACTTTCTGCATGCGGATTACGCATGACACAGTTCCATTCTTTATTATTACATTGAAAATAACATGTCATGCGATTACATCGCATGCACGGTGAATTCTTTTGTTATTCCATTCTTTATTATTACATTGGAATAACTTTGTACATGTGGATTACCACATGCATGGTGAATGATCCTTCGTATTCATTCTTTATTAAATTGTGGAAATGATTTGTCTACATGGATTACCGCATGGCGGGTGAAAATCCATTTGCAGTTTCGTATATTTTATTATACTTGTATGAGATATCATTTCTTTTGTACTCGTCATGAAATATCATTTTCTTTGGTATTTTTTCTTTTACGAGTTACTATTCATGGGTTACTATTCACCTGGTTACTATTCACTCTGGTATTCGGGGCACTTTTCGTGCCGGAATACTATTCACGAGTTACTACTCACCCGATTACTATTCACTCTAGTATCATTCACTCAGGTATTCGGGACACTTTTCATGTCGGGGTACTATTCATGGGGTACTATTCCCGAAGTACTATTCACCCAAAAAAAAATATATTTCTTTTCTGTCCAAATTATTTTTGGTACATGAATATTATTCTTGAATTTTACCCCACAAAGCAGTATCATGTTGACAATTTGGACGTTATTGATTCCTGGATAAATTAAATTATAAATCTTTAAAATTTATCCTTGAACTTGTTTTATTGAATTATTATGTCATTGTCATCATCCTCATGCTTATATTGTGATGAAAGTCATCTTTGGCTTACGTGCATAGATGGACTGGTATGATTATGACCAGGGATCATTCGGTATAATCATGACCTGTAATGTTATAAATGTTGTGGTAAAAGTCCTCAGTGGCCTGTAGTGCATTGATGGATAGTTTTTGGTATGATTATGACCAGGGATTATTTGGTATAGTCATGACCATTAATGATTTAATGAATATCCTTGGCCCGTAGTGCAAGGATGATTCGATGATGTGGTTTATTTATTAAAATTTGATCTCAAATGATAAAAATTGATGAAAACATTTTAAATCATAGAAGATAGTAGATTTTATGCTCTACTTGACTCTTTTAATGGATTGCTTATTTCCGCTGCAGTTGTTAATCTAAAACTTGTTGTCTATTGTATTCTATCAGTTGTTATACTGTTGAAGGCTAAGGATAATTTATTCTGCATTATCTTAGTCATAATATTTCTTACTGGGATAGTTGAGCTCACCCTTTCTTTCATTTTTCTCTTCAGGAAATGAAAATATAGTTGGGACGAGTCGGGGAATGGAGTGATGGTCCAGAATAAATGGCTTTAGTAGTCCTCACTATTCTACGGAATAATGTGATAATAATTGTAATGAGGACACCATTGAGTGTGGATATTGTGTAGATGACAATATTCTTGTTTAAACTTTCAACTATGTTTTGTCGTATTTTACACGACTGTTGTATAATTAAGTTGTATTTGAATTTATGTACCATGTATCTGGCGACTCAAGATGGGTGATGTATACATGTTTTGGGGGCGTCACAGTAGAGCTGATGAAATATTCAGAGAAACCTGCAAGTCTGCCCAAACATCGTAAAGTACTATTTCGTAGAGCATAAAGTAAAGCATCTTAGATCAGATCGTAGAGCATGAAGCAGAGCTCAACTTTACGTTCCCCATCACTCTACCCTCAACCAATTTCATAGATCATATCATAACTGTCTTCAGACTGAAAATTTCAAAGGGTCTCCGAGCAAAGAATTTAAGATACTTCTCACCATCTTCAAGTTCAGATTAGAAGATCCAAGAGTGGTTAGTTTAAACTGTTAGATAGAAGATGTGACACCACTAACATGTACGTGAGACGGTTGTCTAATGTGACCTATCCAGAGCCAAAAACAAGCCTAATAGTTAGTGTAGAAGTCAACATTAGAGAACATATGGAGCAGAGTATTAAATGCACCAACGGGAACTCTCCAACGAGATACTTTTTAGATGTCTATTAAAGGCGTACGAGGATTCAAATCTAAATACAAATTACACAACACAAAGCTGAACCTCTGTCAAAATACTAAAAACTTTACTCTATGATTCAGAATGACTTGTTCAAAGCTGTTAAGTACCTGAAGAGATAAAGCCTCATTGCAAAGCTTAACAACACCTTAACAATTCATCAATCAGTTGTAATTCAACTTGGTCTCAATGACCATTATACCGAGACTTGTTAGGTTTGTATATAGTGCAACAATGCAATCAAATTACATAAAAGGTGCGAAAGCGCGATAAAACAGATTTTAAAATTTTTCATACAAACCATCACCATGATCATACTTCTTTGTGCATAATTATCAATCAATAGAAAAGAGAAGGAGATCATATTCATACCCTTGTAGAGACTAGCTTCCTCAAGTACGAGTTCACCTCCAATTCCTTTTCAAGTTTAACTTGAATCCCTCGAGTTTGATTCCTTCCTTTTATCAATGTTAGTCACCCAAGTGTTTGGCCTCTAGAGATGATCTGTGACAACCCGAGAATTTAGACAATTTAACAAAATCTTAAAAGATTAAATAGAGGTTAAATAATAAACTTAGATAGAAAATAAGTGTATGTATTTGACTTTTTTGGGAATGAATTTTGTGAATTTAAAAACTCTTGGTGAAGGTTTACAGTGTTAAGAGTAGTTGTGTATATGGTATATGTGTACAGTATGTGGTTAAGGGTCAAGGGTTGACCGGATAAATTATATCAGTCACAAACCCTAATAATATATTAAGAACCTCGACGTTCAGTTAGAAAACCCTAACGGTTGATAAGAAACCCTATTACCGACTATGGAAACTCTAATTTCAGTTCCAGGAATCTGAAACCCTAATTCGGAATATTAAAACCCTAATTGGGAAGCTTGAAGATAAGTGTTAAGGTTTTTATGTTATTTATTTAATTAGGGATAGCCCTAATTGATTATTAGAAAACCCTAATTGTTCAACTAGAAATCCTAATGTACAATTATGGAACCTAAATGCTAAATTAGCAATTTTAATTAAGGAAATATTAACCTTAATTGGCAAGCTTGAATGTGATTAGGAAATTTTAATGTAATTAGAAAATCCTAATTACAATTTAGAAATTTTAATTTTCTATTTTTTAAACTTAATTAGAAAAGCCTAGAATATAAATTTGTGTAACCTTAAGGTCAAACCCTAAGGGTTAAAACCTAAGGGTTGTGAGAAGTTACCAAGTTGCCATTCACTTTATAAGTCAAATGACCAAACTATCCTTTTTAATATTTTAATGAGGTCGAGTGTAGAGCTAACCCTACTTGTGGTTGGTGACCAACCCTAAGCTAGTCATGTGGTCTAGAAATCAACTTTAATCAGCCAACAATTGATCACATGATCAGCCATAGGCATTTCATTATTTTATATATAGATCAAAGAGAGGAAAAGTCACCAAACTAAGCTCATTTGCATCCTTACACTCAACCAAACTTTTCTCTCTCCTTAGCCACGAAAATATTAAGTGAATCAGTCACTAGTATGAGCATTAGCAAGCCAGGAATAGATCACAAAGATCAGATTCAAGATCAAAGCATGAATGAGGTATAAACCCCAAATTTGAAGATCCATGTGTTTTATGTTAGATGTTATGATTAAGTATTTAAATATGTTGTTTGTAGTTTATATTAGTGATCTGGGTTGTAATATCACAGATCCATAACACTTAGATGCTCAAAATTGATTTTTTTAGAAATCTGGGAAAAGCTTGAAAAATGGCCTGATAACCATATGTCAGAGGCCATAGATCTTTATTTGTTAAGTGTTAGTGTTGTTTTATGTTATAGATCTGTTCTTTGTTGTTAGGACTATGATCTGGAACTTGAATCAAGCCCAGGACACGTTTAGATGGAAAGATATAAACGGTCAAACCTCGTTGACCGATCACGAAGTTGGATTTCTGGGTAGCCCAGATTTGCCCAGAAAGCCTGACAGTCACTTTTGAAGCTCTAGATCTTGCTATGTTTGGTTAGTTTGGACAAGTTGTGGTTTTGATCTTGTAGACTGGTATAAGGACTACACGATCATGCCTTTATATTGCTCATATCATAAACAGAAACGAAAATAGGCACGGTCAAACATAGGTTGACCAACTGCCAGGGCTCCATTTATGGAAAACCCAGAAAGTTAAGAACCGTTTCCTGACAGGAACTTTGATCGGCTTTAATCTCTCCATTTTAATGTTGTTAAGATGATGTAAGGTTATAGAATTTTACTCTGATATGTACTCTACACGAATGAACCATTATATCACACAAACAATACTTAGACTGCAAGCTACAAGGATCTAAAGTAGCACCCTTGAACTGTTCTTCATTTCTGGAAAACCCAAAAATGAAGAACAGCCTCTGACAAGGATTTGTGAGGCTTAAATCTCTCTGATATGATGTTCTTTAGCCATGATGTTTGTTTATAAGTGTAGTATTACATATATACTACTACACTGATGCCCTAGATTGCCCAGATAACATCCAGAGCATGAAAATATATGTGGTCAAAGTAGTAGCCTCGAACACTGTCTTGAAGGTTCTGTGTTTGCTGATGAATGTTCAAGAACACCTATAGCGACAGTTTCGTAGCTATAGGCACCCTTTAGCGACAGATTAATTACAAAATTAGTATTTTTATTAAATAATTAGTATTAAATGGTTTTTAATTATTAAAAATACATAATAAATTCCTAAAAATTATTTTAAAGCCTGAAAATTAGTTTTTAATTATTTTGAATATATTTCATAAATATTTAGTATTTTTAGAATATTAATGGTATTTAATTTATTTAATTATAATATTAAATAAATTACTTAAAAATGATTTTAATACTTGAAAAATCATTTAAAATTATATTATGGTATAAGTAAATATTTTAAGTTATTTTTAATGACTTTTAATATTTTGTGATGAATTTCATTAATAAATTAATATTAATGTTAATTAATTAATTTAATAAATGTATTAAATAAATTATAGAAAAATAGAATTAATGCTTTAAAATTATATAAAAATAATTTAGGTGTTATAAAAATATTTTAAGTTATAAAATATAACTTTTGATATTTTGTCATGAAAAATATTAATATTTTAATATTAATGGTAGATAATTAATAATGGTTTTAATTACTTTAAAATCATTGAATGGTAATAATAAAGTATTAAAAATACTTTGAGATATTATAAATATATTATAATATTATGTTAAGGATTTCATTAATATTTAATATTAAATAAATATTAATGATAATAGAATTAAGTAGTATTTAATCATATAAATATGATATTATTGATTGAAAAATTATAATAAATGATAATAATTACTGAAAATTATTATGGGCCTATGAAAATTATTTTGACTAATTAATAAATTACCTAAGATAATTGTTAAGTGTTTAGGCAGAGTTTAATTGAACTTAAACTTGATTTTTGTCCGATTAGGCAATTGGGATGTCGGAATAATCTTAAGACTCAACTCGATCGCAATAATTTAACTTGATACTAGGTCTTATGTGCTGTATAGACTGGTGGGATTATGTGGTAATGTGTTTAGGTTATTTTATACTGTGATAATATTATTCT
Organism: Panax quinquefolius; assembly: GCA_020205615.1. Classification (NCBI taxonomy): domain Eukaryota; kingdom Viridiplantae; phylum Streptophyta; class Magnoliopsida; order Apiales; family Araliaceae; genus Panax; species Panax quinquefolius. The sequence continues at coordinate 98,476,023 of CM035170.1, read as the reverse complement.
AATATTTGGAGATCGGTATTATCTATATTAGGTCTTCGGATAAAGCTAAGTTATATTTAAATGTGATGTCAATGAAAACAGAAAAGTTTTCTTATCTCTACTGAGAGTTGTTTCATTCGAGATATGCTTATGGTTAATCATTCTTTGATTGCCATTGTAGAATTGTACTCATACATATTGCATGTATAAGTCAGGTATGAAAGGCTGATCACCTTCATTACCATTCGGTTCAGATATATTTGTTCATGTTTAATACTTGTTCAGTCAAAAGTTTGTCCGTGCTAATTCACAACTACATTGTTGAATTATAGCCAGCTTATTATTTAGACTATTTCAATCATGATATATCCATAAATAAAATTTAGACTTGTTGGGCAACCTTCATGCTCACCCTTGCTATATCATGATAAAACATTGCAGATTAAGGCGAATGCGTCGGATACAAGGAAAGGTTAAAGACAGTTTCAACTTTAGTTTACATGTGCAGATAGATTGGTAACAATAATGTATGATAAAATCTTTGTATGTCAGATAGGATAATGAATTGTGTATAAGTTATGGTTAATCGACCTTGGGATTAGTATATAATGTTTAATGTATAAACAATTTATGTTTATATCTTCCGCAATAGTTAGAACTAGTGTACCAGATCCGTGGTGATTTAGGACCCGGATTTGGGGGTGCTACATGATCCACCAATGAAGAATAAATATTCAAGAAGATGGATGTTTGACAAAACCCTAATTCTATCTCTATAGAATATTGTGTATTCTCCCAACTCTTAAAATTATCATTTTGTGTAACCCTTACCCATAATAAGACTCTTCTTATTTATAGATGTGGGCAACCCTCCTAAATAATTTAGGAATTGAGTTTTATTTTAATTAATTAAACTCCTTTAATTAATTAGGAATAATTAATTAAACTCTTTTAATTAATTAGTCTCCTAATCTTATTAGGAATATATGAGAGTACCTTTTATTAATTAATTTCCAAACTCCTTTAGGAATTAAATAATAATAATAATAGTAATAGTAATAATAAGACTCCTCTTATTAATTTATATTTAATATTTTCAAAATATTACATAATAAATATTAAGCTATTTAATTTATTCTATCACCATAAATTAAATTAAATACACTTAACTTATTATTACGATTATGCCATTTATTTCTTAAATAAATATTTTTCCTTTTATGGTGTGACCCTTTAGGTTCTCTATATTAAATCGGTTATCAAAAATCAATTAGAATAATTCTAATCTTATTTAAATAAATAAATTAATCTATTAATTTATTTAAATAAATAACATTTACTCTATAATAAAAATAAGTCTCCTTAGCGATTAACGACTTTCCAGATAATATATATTTTAACATTAATCATAAAAGAATATTTGAGTAAATAGTTACAGTATAATTCAATCTTTCCACCATACAATGTCCAATTAAATATAAGACATAAAATTACTGTCAAGTCTTATTTTATTTAATTATATGTATTTCGATTCTTAAATGCACAACTACAAATAATGCAAATTAAAAATTCCTTTCTAATTTCATTCTGCCTTAGCCAAGGATTACTGGGTTGTCATTTATCGAATCACATAGGACATTCTCTTCTTTTAATAGAAGTGGTAGATTCTTTGTTGATCATTCATTATCTCCATGTACAACTTGTTACACACAAGCATACCCTATGATATACCCTAAGGGTCTTAAGGAATATTTCAAAGTATAATTCATCATACACAAGATACTATGATGATCTCAAGTTTAAGGATCACTTGTACTACTATCACTATAGGAATTCCTATTGACAGACAAGTAAAACTCCATTAGATATTCCTTAGCGAGCCACGTTTAGTGAACTTATTCTCCAATAAGCACCTACATACTTGCTTTAATGTCTTCACATAAATTATCATGAGATCAATCATTCCCATCCAATGAGCAAGCAGCGTATGTATCAATCTATCCGGATTCATTAATCCCCTTTTTTAGTAGTCCAATAATTGGGAACAATTTTAGTTTGTGAGCTATCTAAGAATTTAGATCTCAATAGCATGATCATCATCATGATTCTAAAAGCATTGCTCAAAACTATGGGTTTATCACATATTATAAAACAACACCATGTAGATAAATTAAAAGCTTTTAATTAAACAAATCTTTTATTAATAAATGAATAAGATTGTTACAAAGTATATGCTTTATCATCAAACATGATTGGCTTGTGTGCATACTACTTTCAAGACTAAGTGACTCGAAGGAATCTAAGTGATTCAGAGGACTAAGTGTCCTGGTCTATGTGACCAAATTGCCGAGACTAAGTGACTCGAAGGAACTTTAGTGGTTCAGTTGTAATAAATCTTAGTGACTTGGTCTTTGTGACCCATACTTAGTGGATATCCTACTTGTTGAAGTAGAAGAGTGGACTAGGAGTTGTTTGTACTCCAAACCACTTAAAAAGATCTTGTGTTATTTGTTTTCTGTCATATAATTAGTATACCTATTATATGTGCTAAATGGTTAACATCCATAGAACTAAACTTAGAAATGTTATTTCTTTAAATCATTAAGGGGAGTTCTCCAAACTAATATTCCATTGTGCTAAGACTAATTGAAATAATTAATTATCTGGTAAACAATCTTTAAACTAGTAAAAGTTTTAAAGATCTATTCAACCCCCCCCCATTCTAGGTCTCCATTGTGCCTCTAAGAAACAACAAGTGGTATCAAAGCAGGTTCTCAAGAAAATTTTAAGTTTACACTTTGAGTTGATCTTGTGACACACAATAAAACCAGTTTTGAGCTTGGTGGTGACAATAAATCACTCCTTTTAAATAAGGAAAAATTTGCTAACTAGAAAGTTCATTTGCATGCGTATATTGATGTAATAGATGAAGATATATTTGATGCAGTAATCAGTGGTCCATACACTACAACAAAGCTGGCTCCAACCTTTAATGATCCAAACAAGATGACACCCAAGCACATAGCTGAATGAACTGACAATGAGAAAAAGATGGTGCAATTAGACAAAGGGCTAAAAAAATCATGTTCATGTCTCTAAAAGATGAACTGCTTGAGAATGTGGTGAACTGTACAACAACTAAAGAAGTCTAGGAAGCTTTATTGATCATGCATGAAGGAACTGGAGAATTTAAAGAGAACAAACAGTCTCTTTTAATTCAGTAATATGAAATGTTTTCTCATACTCTAAGAGAGAACATAACTGCTACCTATAAAAGATTCACTATTTTTCTCAACTCCTTTAGAGTTTATGGAAAGGTCTATCCAAATAAGGACCTTAACATCAAGTTCATGAGAGCACTTCCTAGCAAGTGAGATGCCAAAACCACTGTTATTCATGAATCTAAGAATCTACATGAAATCACCATATAGAAGCTCTATGGTAATCTCCTTACCTACGAGCTAGAACTAAATCAGCGAGTAGAGACTACTTTAGAGAGCAAGAGAAAGGATAAAGGAGTTGCTCTAAAGGTTTCAGAAGAAAAAATATCTAAAGATCCCTCAAGAGAAGATTCTGATGATGATGATGATGTTGATGAAAATGTAGACTTGCTTGCAAGAAGGCTAAGAAAGTTCATGCGCAAAAGTAGTAATTAAAAACCAAAGAACCACTACAACAAAGGCAGTAGTAGCAGAGATCAAGAAAAGGATCTCTGTTATAATTGCAAGAAGCTCGGTCACTATATAGTAGAGTGCACCAAACCTCTATGATAAGATTTGAAGAAAGATAAGAAGAAGTTCTATTCAAAGAAAGAATTCAGGGGTTACATGAAGCATCATAAGAAGGAGAAAGGCTTTGTAGCTGAGGGATCATGGAGCAATTCATAGAATGATTCAAGCCCTGAGTCTAATGATGATGAAGCACCTCAATAAGTAAATCTTTGTTTGATGGCCATCGAAGCAAATGAAGAAATTGCCAACAAGTATTCTGATGGTTGAGTTATTGACATCAGTGAGGTATTTAATTTTAACTCTCATGATATAGAAATTGATGATCTTAGAATTGATTTACATGATATAAATATAGATTTGCATCAATATATGAAATGGTTTAGGGTTCTATCAAAGGACAATTCCCTTCTTCAAGAGGAAAAAGAGAAAGCTCTCGTAGAGTTGGAAACTGCTCTACGAAGTGCTGCCTCTTTTGCCAACCTTAAGGCTGAGAATGAAAGTTTAAGAAAGATAATTTGTTAGTTCCCGACGGCACACAATAAATCTAGGAAGGGGGGTTGAATAGATCTTTTTAAAAACTTTGTTTTCTTTTATCCTTTTTAAGTGATTAACAAATAATGAATAGATGAATCAATTCATGCACAACGGTATAGAGTAAGATCCCCTTCAAGAATATAACTTTAAACACAGTTCTAAGGTTAGATTAGTTGCAGACAGATATAGCAGTTATAGGACAGAATATAAATGACATAAAGTAAATGACTGTAACGCCCCAGAAAATCGAACCTTTTATAAATATTTTTATAATGAATAAAATAATATTATTTCTTATTATTATGTGTTAATAAGATGAATGTCGTTCTATAACCTAGAAACGTCGGAACGTCGTAGTATTTTAACTATGTGAAGGAATTAAAGTGTTTGAATTTACAAGAAAAAAATAAAAGATTTTCGAGATTTTTTTTAAAAAACACTATTCATCGATTTCCGCTCGAAAATTATTTTTGAACTTCTGAGAAATATGTAACGTTATAATATCAAGGTAAGATGGATTATGTAATAATAATCTAAGTATGGAAAACACAATATTTCACATGCGGACTTAATTAGAAAATGTTTGGAATATCAAGCGTTAAGAAGATAATGTAAAGATCGTATGATACGTATATATTGTGCGAGGTAGTGTATACGAGTATGATACGGAAGTATTATGCGAGTATATGGAATGATGGTATTCCATATATTATAAATTAATATATGAGGGAGAATACGAGAATAATATATAGAGAATTTGTAATAAGACTTTAAGTCATTTATAAATAAACTTATGAATTATATAGGATGTGCAAGTCCAATAAGAATTGGACGTGCAAGCCCAAGTATTTGTTAATCAAAAGCCCAAAGTAAATTAATACAAGCCCAAAGGAATAAGTTAATTTAAGTGGACCTAAGCCTAATATAATAATCCAATGGGTAAACCATGATCCATGGAGCAACCCATGTTGATATGGGTGAACTTGGTGACCAAGAACTTTATGTGGTAGCCAAGTAATAAGTGTGTCTAGCAAGTTTACTTAGGGGTTAAGTTGTGAATAGTAAGGAGGTTTGTTAAGGAGGTGGGATGAATAATGTCCATTCTACCCTAACTTTTCCAATTCTATAAATAGAGAAGCTTGGATTCATTTGTTGCTTGTTATTTTTCAACCAACAACTTTCCTTTATAAAGCAACTTAAGTGTTAGAGAGAATAAGCACATATAAGTCAAAACTTCCATTGTTAGATTTTCAAGAAGAAGAGAAGAACTAGTTCATCAAGGGTAAGACTCTTGTCCAATAATTTTCCATCTCTTCCATGATAGCTTGATAGAGAAGTGATGGTCATGTATGTTAAGAATCATAAGAAGTGAATAAAGCAATGGACTTAAGCCAAATAAGTTATGAATAAGTAAGATAAACCTAAATAAGTTATGAACTTATGATGAACATATATGAACTTGTCATATGTTTACCTTAAGAAGTTAGTATAATTGAAAATATGTAAGAATGTTGCTTAAAGGACTTAAACCAATTATAAGTCATAAGGAATGGAATCTAGTAGTTTATAATTTGTTAAGTTACAAACTTATGAAGAATAAGTCAAAACATAACTTAAAAATAAGTTGATGTAATATGTAGTTTGAAATGTTCATATGATGGATAGAAGGCATTTAGAACGATGAACAAATCGTTAGTAACGAAGTTTTGCCGGAATTCACACGATTGGACGATAATCGTCAAATTTGTGAAATTCTCATAATAGAAGTCGAATTTTTTGTTTGAACTCAAAAATGTTGGTTTTTGATGGAGACACGTCTTATTTGGCATTATAGAGTTACGGACTCGAAAATGATCGGATTTTGACTTAGAACGAAGAAACGAGCATTGAACGTTCACGGACGTTTATCGTTTTCGTTAAAAATGGACTAATAGGTGAATTTTTCGTTAATGAAGTCAAATAGATAAAATTCTTACATAAACACGTAGAGTATGTGATTTGTGAACCATAGGCTCTTGAACGAGCCAATTCGGACTTAAAATGATCAAATTTGGAGTTCGGGAAGTTCGTTATAAAAATCAAAAATCATTATGCGGTGCACGTAGTCAAGGCGTCATACTTGCCACCCCAAGGCATATTGATGGCGTTGTAGCACCGAGATCACGGTCATAGACATACTTGAGTCATCTTGGCGGTAGCGACCAAGAGAGTTAAGTGTGGCGCCATGACGCTCAACTCGACCATCAAGAATCGGAAACTTCGCGTCGCGAGAGTTTATATAGGATGATCGCACCGCAGCATGGCCTTGACCTTATGGAATGCATAGTAAGGAAGGTTTATCGATTATAAAATGAATGGTAATCGATTAATCTTGAAGTGAAGCTTAATTATTATATTGTTAAAGCTTTATTAAACCTTAAGTATGAGACATAAAGGTTAAAGATAAGTAATTGAACATGAACGTAAGAACAATGCAAACTATATCGGAAAGCCGAAACCAATAATAACAAATCTAAGTCATGTTTAGATTGATAAGAAGGGTAAGATTCATTAGGAACCATGCATATTTACTCATGACCTAATGTGTTATGTGATGTGATTATCTATTGTAGAGACTTAAAGACTTAACGTGAACGTGTAATAACCGTAACAGACGCTGAAGACAAGTATTCTAACCCTTGTTTCAGTTCAATCTGGACAAACTTTGTGGTTCATGTATTCTTACGCATGAATTGTTGTATGATAAAGTCAAAGCCAATTCTTTCGGCTAGACTTATGATATGTTGGATTTCTTACAATCTATCAAAGCATGGTCAATGTGTACCAAGTTATATTGGTGTGGTTTTCAAATGAAGACTGGGTATGATAAAAATGTTTTGTCATCAAACGACGGGCACGTGAGGTTGCCATAACTTAAACGTACATATGTTTAATGAATGTAGTGTTAATCAACATAGAGTACTATAGGCTGATCACCTAGACGTGCTCGTAAGAAATGTCGGACTTACGAACTTAGTGTCGGGATGTCCTTTTCAAATAAAGTATGAAATGCTCAAGGTCTTGGACCAAAATTGATGTTTTACCGAATATTGTTATTGTAAAACATTTTAAAGAAAAGAGAAGTGCTATTTTGAATTATCGATAGTACTTCATAACTATTGTTCAGTTATTGAAGATATATGTTTTATATGATTCAAGCATATTGTTTAATAGAATTGTTGTACTTGCTGAGCTAGTCATGCTCACACTTTTTTGAACCATATGAACGCAGCTAAAATCGAATGTACAGAAGGCTCCAGCAAGGATAAGGACAAGGCGAAGATGAACCCATAGAATACTTATGTAATAGTATAGGTTTAATGTTGTATTATATTTGATAATATGACAAGAACAAATGTAATGGTTATAAAGAACCTGGGAAATGTTAATATTACTTTGAATATATAGAAGACATATTCGTTCTTTTGAGGCTTTTCAATTGAATGTATGCGTGAATGGTAGTATCGTGTAGCACCATCTGTCAGGTTGGAAGATACCCGGATTTGGGGGCGTCACAATGACACCATAGGTTTTAAGTGGTTCAGAGACTGAATGCTCCTAATACACTCTTCTAGTTCAACAAGCAGGGATTCCACTAAGGATTTGATCAACTTCGAATCACTAAGATTCCTTCAAGACCAGTAGCCTTGGAACACTAGTTCATTGAGAACTCTTCAAGACCAGCAGCCTTGGAAACTGTAGACTAAGCTCGGCAAACTTAGAATCTCTTGTACCCTCTGGTACTCAGTAAGCCTAGCAGACTTGACTTTGGTTTAGTAACAAAGACAAGGACCCTTCAGGCCCTAGTTGCTTGGTTATTTTGTTGTTGTTGTTGGGCTGCTAAGATGACATTCAGCTTGTTTATCTTCTAGTACTCAACAGTTTCTTGTGATCATTAGGTATTCAACATTGGTTTTTGATCACATCTAATGGACTACTAGGATGTACGTTCAGCTTGATATCTTGTTGGTACTTAGCAGTCTGACTCATCCTTTGGTGCTGCTGTTCTTTGTTGTTGATGCTTGTCTTCATCTGATATTCAACATTGCACACCATCACCGTTGAGGTACTGCTAAGTCTTTGCATATCAACTTGACTTCTTTGGGTACTTAGTAGTCCTTGAACACTGGTTGTCTTGTACACATATTCGGTTTGGTATCTTCTTTTCTTCAGCTCAGTGTGTTTATGGTGAGACGTAGAGTGGCTCAAGTATTCTGATTTCTGATCTGCCACTCAAGTTGTTGTCTTCTTGGCCTTCCGGCTCTCAGTACAGATGCCACTTCATTGTCATACTCCTTTGTATAGAGTGAAGCTTTATCATTATAGAAATCTCATTAGTTATGCTTCAGTCTTCTGTGGTGGTCTCACTCTCACGGAGACCTTTTCTCTGTTATGCTCTATATGACTTACATCTTCTCAAGTCAACAACTCTTTCTTCTTTGAAGCTTTAGCTTTTTATAGATTCATCTATTATCTTCTCGATGGAATATAGTAATTAGAAGTATTTCGTTGAAAAGCTTCTTTGAAGCATTTAATGCTGCAGAGATTCTGAAGACTTTTATGTAGACAAGCTTAGTTGATGTGACAACACCTTTTTTACTTGACTGACACAACAGTCTGATTTCTTACCTAACACTTCTGTGAAGTCGCTTTCAGTCAGACCATTTTGGAGATACCTTTATGCTTCCTTTAGGTTCTTTGATTTAGATCAAGGATGTTGGTGAGAGTACATTGGGACTCTCAATCAGCAGCGTTCTCATGTTAGTCTTCATAGTTGGACATTGTTTAGTCTCCATAACCAGACAAATGAGCTTTACGATCGCGATGCTGACGTTTATTTACTCGATCGTAGTTTATCTGTTAATATTGTGGATCGTACTTCGTTCTTACAGTCTATTCTATGATCATGCTTGTCTTGCCTTTCTTCAAGAACTAATGGATTGGCAGACTGCCTAAGTCGTTTGGTCTATGTGCCTCTTTTCATTAGTCATGATCTGCTTCCTTGACTTTCTGCCCTTTGATCTCTTGATCATTCTTTATGGTAAGGCTGAGCATAGAAAATCCTCTTCGTCTATCCTCTGTATGTTTACCCCTGTCTCTGTAGGTGCTTCATTAGACTCTCATGTTCATTTACAGACCCTACGATCGTTGTAGCCTACACTACGATCATTGTCTTCTGATGAGAGTTAAGTTCTTGGATTGTGCTACTCAGTTGCAATGAAGCATACGTTCTAAAGAACTAAGAAGAAGAGCAAACTTTTCTTTCTTGATCGTAGAGTTTTGAAAGTTTAGTGTTCTTGAGTTTTTGTTCTTGCTTTACTTTGAATCTCTGTCTAATTTGCTTGTGAAGAAGCTTTTGAAATGTTTCCGTTGAAGACATCTATTGTAGCATTTAATGCTTCAAAACATCTATTAATGTTAATGTTGTAGCATTTAATGTTAATGTTAATGTTGACATCTGTTGGCTATTAATGTTGATGTTGAAGACATTTGTTGTTCTGCCGTCTGGCCCACTGACACAGCATACTGTTATCTCACCTAACACCTGAAAAAGTGTTTTTAGCAGGCATGCAGTCCTTTCCTTAGTTTCTTCTATACGCTTCTTCGATACATACTAAGGATGAGTGTTGGATCATTGGGATTCCCGAAATGTCAATGTCTATAAGCGATTCTTCATTTGATATACTTCATCCTTTAGCAAATGGACGAGGCTCGGTGCTTCTGATGCTGACTGGAGAGACACCACGATCGTTGTGTCTTCACATGCTCGTGCTTGATTTAGCCTTGAACGAAGAGAACACTACGATTTCTCTTAAGCTCTGATAGACTATGAACTCTACTTGCTTATTTTGAAGACTACGATTCTGAGAGCTGATTGCGATTCTTAACTTGGCTCGGCAGGCGCTCGAATTATCTTCATGATCCTGAGTGTGGCTTCCAAGACAGATTACGATTCTGAAGTAAATTTTTCGATACTCCACGATTCTGCCTTGGCTTCTACAATCTCTCGGCTGGCTTGACAGACTACGATTCTGTTGAGCCCTATCTATTACATCTCAAGATAGATCAACCTAACAAGTTTGATCTTTCTATTCATAGTCCTTGTACATCATGATCTTTTGAAGGACTTTTACAAAACTATTCATTCATATTGGATCAACCTAACATATTTGATCATTTCAATCTAAGTCCTTGTCCATATTGTCTATCATCTATTAAGGACTTTACAGCTTTTATCAATGCAGACATATTTGCATATTCATTCATTAATTTCATCATCAAATTATATGAATAAAGGAATAACATTCACATGCATATTCCTAACATAATTATGCAAAGTGCACATAAAGAGTTAACTCTAACTTCTAAGATAGAGGATCTAGAGAAGACAATTTCTATGTGGAATCGTTCTTTTATTTCTATGGACTCCCTGATAGTAAGTCAAAGATCTGTGTCTGATAGGTTAATATTAGGTTTTGGAGAGTCATCTTCCGCCCTAAGTGTGAAAAAGTTAAAGGAGACTAACATTAACAATGCCCCTTCTTTTCATAGAGGTATTGTATTTGTGAAATCCAAATATGTTGCAGAGCCTATTATTCCAGCCAACCAATCTTTGTAGATCAAGTTGTTGTTCCAAAGGACAAAAGATCACATGTTGGTCTAGGTTTTGTCAAACTAAAGAGTAAACCACAGTGTACGACTGTACCTCAAAGGATCGTAGAGTCAGGTAAGACTCATTCTAAGAACCAACCAGGTGCTAAATGTAGAGTTGATTTTTACTCTACGAAATTTTAAAATCGTAGAACAGTATGGAAACAGAGAGTGGTTCAGCCAAGAAAAAAAACTTATCCTCCACATATGTCCCAAATAAGAAGATATTCACACACACACACACATTCACACATGCCTAATATCGAATATTATACATGTCATAAATATTATCATATATATGTTATGTGTTATAGAAATTATCATTCAACATATAATAAACCCAAAGTCAAGCAAATGTGGGTTCCTAAGAGCACTAACAAGGAAGGACCCAAGTAAGTCTGGGTACCAAAATGAATGATGATTTCATATGCAGATATCAAGATCCATTGATTCCATCTGGTATCTTGATAGTGGATGCTTAAGGCATATAATGAAAAACAAAAAGTCTCTGTCAAACTTCAAAGAGAAAAATGGACCAACAGTTGTCTTTGGGGACAACAACTCTGGTAAAACTAGAGGTTATGGTTCAATTGGAAATAAATTAGTATCGTTTAACAAAGTTTCCTATGTTGATGGGTTAAAACCCAATCTGTTAAGTATCAGTCAAATGTGTGATAAAGGACATCATGTCACATTCCTCAACAACCAGTGTCAAGTTCGAAACCTGGAATCCAACTTTGTAAAGCTGAGTAGATCAAGAGAAGGAAATGTTAATGTGGTTAATCTTTCTGAGTTCAGTTCTACAGAAATAACTTGCTTATTTGCCAAAACATCTGCAGATGTAAGCTGGCACAGAAGATTATCCCATCTTAACTTCAAAAGCATGTCAAAGCTCGTATCCAAATATCAAGTCAGAGGCTTGCCTAAGCTAATTTTTGTCAAAGAAAGACCATGCAAGGCCTATCATATTGGAAGAAAAACAAGAAGCTCATTCAAAAACAAAGTAGTGAACTCAAATGAGAAGCCCATACAACTATTGCATATGGATCTATTTATATTAATCCCAACTGCTAGTCTTGGAGGCAAAAAACAATCACTAATTGTAGTGGATGACTACACCAGATTCATATGGTATTCAGACTAATCAAATTCTTTAAGTTGGTCATGAATGAGAAGGGTGAGAAGATCAAGGCTATATAGAGTTATCATGACATAGAGTTTGACTATTCTGAGATGGATCAGTTATGTGGAGATAATGGAATTTATCATAACTTCTCAACTCCAAGAACTCCTCAACAAAATAAAGTAGCTGAAAGGAAGAACAGAACGTTGATAGAAGCAGGAAGAACCTTTCTTGTTGCATCTCATCTCCCTGAATAATTTTGGGCTAAAGTAGTAAGCACTGCCTTGTTATACTAAGAACAGATTTCTGATTCACTCTACGCTCAAGAAAACACCCTATGAGTTGTGGAAAAGAAGAAATCTAAACATCAGTTACTTCCATGCATTTGGTTGTTCATGTTACATCTTCAACAACGACAATAAGTATTTGATTAAGTTCCAAACTAAGTCAGACGAAGGAATATTTCTTGGATACTCAATGGAAAGTAAAGCCTATAAAGTGTTCAATAAGAAATCATTGAGTGTTAAAGTTTCCATTCATATAACCTTTGATGAATCTGACTTAGGAGAACTAAGGAAAACAATATCTTTTAATAAGATCATAGAGCCAAACTCAACGATCAATGAGCACATCAACCCATTCTAATTAACCCACCATGTGACACCCCCAAAATAGGTATACACAACCCATTCTGAGTCGCCAAATACATGGTACATAATTTAAATACAAACTTCTTTTATACAATACGACAAAAACGTAGCTAAGAGTTTTAACACGAATATTGTCTCATAGATAATATCCAAACTCAAATGGAGTCCTCATTACAATTATTATCACACTATTTCATAGAATAGTGAGGACTACTATAACCACCAGCTTTGACCGTCACTCCATTCCCCGACTAGTCCCAGTTATATTCTCATTTCCTGAAGAGAACAATGAAAACAAAGGGTGAGCTCAACTAGCCCAGTAAAGAATATTATGACTAAGATAATGCAGAAAAATTTATCGTTAGCCTTCAACAGTGTAAAACTGATAGAATACAATAGACAACAAGTTTAACTGTAGCGAAAAAGACAATCTATTAAAAGAGTCAAGTAGAGCATGATATCTAATATCTTCTATGATTTAAAAGTTCATCATCAATATTTTATCGCTGTAACACAGCTCAATAAGTAATCCACATCACCGAATTATCCATGCACTGTGGGCCAATGATATTTGTTAGTATCACATCAACGAATTATCTATGCACTACGGGCCAAGGATATTCGTTATTATCACCAATGGTCATGATCATGCCAACAACTTTCCATCAATGCACTACGGTTCAATGAGGACTTTTACCACACCATTTGTAACATTACAGGTCATGATTATACCGATACATAATTCCTGGTCATAATCATACCAATCAACAGTCCATCTATGCACTACGAGCCAAAGATGACTTTCATCACAATATAGGCATGAGGATGATGACAATGATATAAGAATTCAATCAAACGAGACCAAGGATAAATATTAAAGATTTATAATTCAATTTATCCAGAGTTTAAGAATTTTCAAATTGTCAACATGATAACTTCTTTGTGGAGTTAAATTCAAGAATAATATTAATGTAAAAATAATTTGGACAGAAAAGAAATCAATTTTTGTCATGAATATTACCTCGGGTGAATAGTACCCGAGTGAATAGTATCTTGTGAATAGTACCTCGTGAATAGTACTCCGTCATGAAAAGATTAAAATTTAACAAGAATGTTTAGAAAAATATCCTTGTGAAACGATACTAGATGAAGTAGAAATTTCAAGGAGTATAGAAGCAATACTTATCAACATGAGTGTAGAATTAGGAATATGAAACGAAATAATATTACTTACATACTACAGAGTATGAAAGAAAATATTATTTCTTACGAGTATTGAACAAAAATAATATACATTACCTTAAAAGGAGAGTATTTTTGACTAGTATGATGGAGATATTCTTGAAGAAAACTTATACAATTTTTTACACTCAAAGCTTCCTTAAACTCAAAAGAAATACGCAAAATATTATAGAAGAAGAATTCTCTGATTCTGGTATGATTATCATTTCTAAATTAAGCATCTTATTTATAGGAGAATGACAGGGTACTATTTGAATTAAAAATCACTAGTGCACAGTAAGAATCACAGACGAATTTTTCACGAGTGAAGATTTTGAATTCACATGATTTTCACTATGTTGTACTATGCTGCACTATGCAGTACTATGCAAACACTATGCATTACTATGTAACATAATAAAATATAATATATTCTATTATATATATATATATATATATATATAAGTAATAAAACAAAATTGAGATAACTTTCTACCGACGATTTTGAAAAATGGGTAAGTGGGGGTCCATATAATAAGCCAGATTTACAATAAATACTTCATAAAAAACCTCTATATTTATCACAACTCACTTGGCTTCTCAAAACACATTTTTAATAACATTTATTCATCATTAATATTATAACTCACAATATTAACAACCAGATCATTCTCAGAAAAGAGGGGGCTTTTCGATAAGGACTTCTCCTTATTGTGCGCCAATAAGGTGACCAAACCCCTTTCCTCGATAGAACTTTATAGACATTGTCAATAATGTAAATAATATTATGAATAACTTTGTCGTCTCAATTATTGATTTAATAATATAAAATATTGTGTAGATGATACTGTGACAATAATTGAATCAATAATATGAGATACTATGCAGCAATTAGTGTTGTAATAATTGAGTAAAACTGAGTGACTTCTCACGTAAGCATCAATAATCAAAGATATTGTGCAATATCGTGTGCTACTATGCAACCACGCGTATTACTGTACTTCTATCACCGTGTATTTCAATAGTTTTACGGTAAAACTTTTGCCGTTATTTTTATAAAAAGTTTTTCTATCGTTTTTTAACTCCGACAGTAATTTCGTTGAGGGGTCCACCAATGATTGTGTCGTCGTACGAATATTCCCTGATAAAACGAAAATTCCCTGACCAAACGAATATTTTATGACAACTTGCTTACTTTACAAAATTTGTAAATATTACCCACAACTATAACATTATATCAAATCCACACCTTAATATTCAAAAAGATATTTGGAGAAAATTAAATCTTTATTCATATAATTGGGGTCTTACAACCTCCCCTTCTTATGAAATTTTGTTCTCGAAATTGGTGTACATACCTGGTATGTCAAAGAGGTGATGATACCTTGTTTTTATTTCAGATTCTAACTCCCAGGTCATTGTTGCTCGATTTCGCAACCGATAAAACACGCGCAAGTATACGCGGTTAATAAGTAATATATAATAAGTAGAGTGTTGTACCCACGAGGACAAAGTGTTAAGTACTAGTCAAATACTAAAATTAGTTCAATACAGTCTTATTTAAACATGTAATTGGAGATGATGTGTTCAACTATATGATTAAAAATAGTAGAAATAAGAGATTGAGTTGTACAAGAAAGTCAAACTGGGATCACAATTCCCCTAATGTGTCGCCTAATCTCCTAACTCTCCACATTACAAACGAATCAAAGGAATGGTCAACCGAGACATTAATTACACATAAGCCTCTTTCGAGTGTCAAATGCACATCCGTAACTAGATGAATCACAATATTTCTATGGTGAAAATAACTAGAATAGGGTCATTAAGCTTAATCTCAAGGGCTACACAAGGCAAATAGAGATATGTCTATTGTGACACCCCCAAAACAGGTATATATCACCCATCTTGAGTTGCCAAATACATGGTACATAAATCAAATACAAACTTAATTATACAACATTCGTGTACAATACGACAAAACATAGCTGAGAGTTTAAACAAGAATATTGCCTTCTAGATAATATCCACTCTCAATGGAGTCTTCATTATAATTATTATCACACTATTTCACATAATAGTGAGGACAACTAAAGCCACTTATCCTGGACAATCACTCCATTTCCCGACTCGTCCCAGCTATATTCTCTCATTTCACAAGAGAACAATGAAAGAAAGGGTGAGCTCAACTAGCCCAGTAAGAAATAATATGACTAAGATAATGCAGAATAAATTATCCTTAGCCTTCAACAGTATAACAACTGTTATGAAATTTCCACAATCTCCCCTCCTTATGAAATGTCGCCCTCAAAATTTACGTACATACCTGGTATGATGAGGATACCTTGACTTCATTTCAGATTCTAACTCTTGAGGTATAACCTTTGAGTGTTGATTATGATCCTTCTTATCCAAGATTTTAACACGTATCTCCTCATACGTTAAATCTTATGCTATCTCGTCTAGTTCTAATTTAATAATGTGGTTCAGGTCGTCCACATATTTACGTAACATCAATACGTGAAAACATTATGAACACGCGACATACTTAGCGATAAGGCGAGTCTATAGGCCACAGTTTCTAATCCATCGAGGATTTCAAATGGGCCAATTAAATCGAGGGTTGAGATTTCCTCTCTTCATCAATTCTTGCTTCTAGAATAAAGCCCTCTTGAACCTTCTTCTTCGTATTCATCAGCTCCGGGTGTGTAGCTTGAGCGGCTTTATCTTTATCGATTTAAAATCTGTTCAAATCGTATATTCGATATCTTCACGTGGGTCCCTAAAGTCTTTAACTCTATCTTCATCATTTGTAAGTTATACGAAATGGGTTTTTGTGTTAACAACATCGCACTCGTAAACGCATACGATCTTCTACTCTAAGCGTCAGCTACCACGTTCTCTCTTCCACAATGACATTGAATGGTATGATCATAATCTTCAATAGCTCGAGCCAACGTCTTTGGCTCATAATATGTTCATTTTGGGTGAAGAAAATATTTGAGGGTTTTAGAAATGGGTTTTGTACTGGGGTCAATACAAAATTCAATTTCACGCTCTAGAGGTAGGCTAAGAAGTCTTCAAGAATACGCCAGGAAATTTATTAACAATAGAAATATCATTCAAAACTGTAACTCTCATCCAAGACTTGGATAGTACGTCACATTGATACCTATCAACTTGCCATCGTCATTCATGACGTCGCCTACAGAAAGTCTGGCTTCGGTTCATTCCACACAAGGAAGTCAACAACTAAAGGATCGGGGCTCTTTACTTATGGCTTGATATGACAATGATTAACTTTAGTGGTTTGGTTGCTTGAATTCGCATAACAGGTTGGTTAGGAATATGAAAGCTAACAACCTTACGAAAACAATTGATTTTAGCATGATGAGTAGTTAACCAATCAATCCCTAAAATCACATCAAATGCAAGTATTTTCAAAGAGATAAGATTGACAGGTAACGTGAAAGTGTCGATTTGAATTAAACAAGACTTATAAACAGTGGAGGTAACAAAGGTTTCTCCTAACTGAGTTTCAACCGATAAGTCAAAGTCTAATCTCTCCGGAGTCAAATTTAAACGTTGAGCGCAAGCAAGAGAGATAAAAGAATGGGTAGAACTAGTATCTAATAAGGTATAGACTTCACAAGAATTTATAATTAACTAACCCGTGCTAACTTCGTTTGAGTTACTCGCTTTTTTAGAAGTCACGAAAAATACTCTTCCTGAAACCACAGACTTTGTTTTGTCCGTATCCGCCTTTGGTGCCACTGTCCCAGCTGGACTTGATTTCGCTACAAGACAAAATTGAGCTATGTGACCATCTTTTCCATAACTAAAACATACCTTGGAAGGCTGTGAACAGTTTGGACTTATGTGTCTCTCCTCTCCGTATCTATAACATCTAACTGGCGATCGTTCTCCTCCCCTAGAATTTGTTGCTGCTGCTGATGTCTTCCCATCATCGTTAAATCTTCTCTTCTTAAATTTTCCACTTCTATTATCTTGGCCATGATTATCACCGAAGTGGTTACCATTCTTGGCATGATAATTTCCTCCACGATGGTTATCATTGTTCCGATGGTCGTTGTCACCGGTATGATTATTATCGTGTTGTTGGTCGTTGCCTTTTGGTTGTGCTGACTCATTATCGCGCTCCAATAAGCGAGCCTATTCACAACATCTCGAATATAAACAAAGTTTGTGAGAAATGAGGTATTGACTTATATCGGGTTTCAAACCTCTTAGAAACATTCGCGTCATTCGCTCCTCATTATCGACCAAATGGGATGCAAACCGGGATAACTCCGCAAATTTAGCCTCTTATTATGACACGGTCATATTGTTTTGCTCCAACTTGATAAACTCCACCTCCTTCATGTGACGAATACTTTCAAGAAAGTACTTTTTGTTGAACAACTCTTGGAACTTCTCCCAAGACATCTTGAGTGTGTTAGGTTGGGTACGTTTTACAGAATCCCACCAGTAATCTGCCTATTCACGCAACATAAAGGTGGCAAAGGGAACCTTTTGCTCCTCAGATCATCCCAAGATATCAAATATCTTAGTGATCTGCTTTAACCACGTCTCCGCCTTAAGTGGTTCTGGCTTTCCCAAAAACTTTGATGGTCCTAGCTCCTTGAACTGCTTAGCGGTGACCGACCGTGGGTTGCCATTATATCCACCTATATATTGAATAGTAGTCTCTCTTACCTGATGTTGCATGAATTGCATAAAGCCTCTGAACATCCCATCGTTCATCATTTGATCGGTGTTGATATTTACCTGAGGATTATTGTCTTCCTATTGCACATTATCCTGGTTATTGATCGTTGGTGACTCAACGGTCTCATGTGCTTCATTGTTGATCTCAATATTTTCAGATGCCATTTTCAAACACTGTCACAAAACAAGGATTAATTGACATATCACATATTATCCATATACTCTGACCAACCAATTAAATACCAAATAAACTTAGGTAGGTCATACTAGCGAAAGAATTCCCCGTCTCTCCCCTCCTAGTTCTTGTCTCACATCTCAGCCAGGGATCATATCCCTAAGCTTTGATACCAACTGTGACGCCCCCAAAATAGGTATATATCACCCATCTTGAGTCGCCAAATACATGGTACATAAATCAAATACAAACTTAATTATACAACAAATGTAGTAATAATACGACAAAACATAGCTGAGAGTTTAAACAAGAATATTGCCTTCTAGACAATATCCACTCTCAATGGAGTCCACATTACAATTATTATCACACTATTTCACAGAATATAGTGAGGACTACTAAAGCCACTTATCCTGGACCATCACTCCATTTCCCGACTCGTCTCAGCTATATTCTCATTTCCTGAAGAGAACAATGAAAGAAAGGGTGAGCTCAACTAGCCCAGTAAGAAATATTATGACTAAGATAATACAGAATAAATTATCCTTAGCCTTCAACAGTATAACAACTGATAGAATACAATAGACAACAAGTTTTAGATCAACAACTGCAGTGAAAATAAGCAATTCATTAGAAGAGTCAAGTAGAGAATAAAATTTACGTTCTTCTATGATTTAAAAAGTTTTTCATCAACTTTATCACTGAGACTCAGCTTAACAAATAAAATTGAATCATCCCTGTACCACGGCCAAGGATATTCATGTAATCATCAATAGTCATGATTATACTTTAATAATCCTCGGTCATAATCATACCAACAACTCATCCCATCAATGAACTACAGAACAATGAGAACTTTTACCACATCATTCATCACATTACGGCCATGATTATACCGAATAATCCTCGGTCATAATCATACCAAGTCCATTTATGCACGTAAGCCAAAGATGACTTTAATCACAATATAAGCAATGAGGATGATGACAATGACATAATAATTCAATAAAACAAGTTCAAGGATAAATTTTAAAGATTTATAATTTAATTTATCCAGAATCAATAACGCCCAAATTGTCAACATGATCTTTGCTTTATAGAGTAAAATTCAAGAATAATATTCATGTACCAAAATAATTTGGACGGAAAAGAAATATATTTTTCTAATTGAATAGTACCCATGAATAGTACTTCTAGAATAGTACCCGTGTGAATAGTACCCATAACTAAAAAAGTGTCCCAATATTCTAGTGAATGATACTAGAGTGAATAGTAATCGGGTGAATAGTAACCCGTGAATAGTAATTCGTGAATAGTACTTAGGCACGAAAAGTGCCCCGAATACCTGAGCGAAAAATACTAGAGTAAATAATAACTGGGTGAATAGTAACCCATAAATAGTAACTCGTAAAAGAAAAATACCAAAGAAAATGATATTCCATGACGAGTACAAAAGAAATGATATCTCATACGAGTATAAGAGAATATACGAAACTGCAAATGGATTTTCACACGCCATGCGGTAATCCACGTAGACAAATCATTTCCACAATTTAATAAGGAATGAATACGAAGGATCATTCACCATGCATGCGGTAATCCACATAGGCAGGTTATTCCAACAGAATAATAAAGAATGGAATAATAGAAGAATTCACCATGCATGCGATGTAAAAAATGCAGACGAGTTATTCCCAAATGAATAATTAAGAATAGAACCAGTCATGCGTAATCCTTACGAATAGGATATTCCAACATGTAATAATAAAGAATGGAACCAGTCATACGTAATCCGCATGACGTGATATTCCAATGTAATAATAAAGAATGGAATAACAACAGAATTCACCAGGCATGCGATAGACCGCACAAACAGGCTATTCCAATAGAATAATAAAGAATGGAATAACAGAAGAATTTCACCATGTATGCGGTACTTCGCATAGACAGGTTATTCCAACATAATAATAAAGAATGGAATAATGTAAGAATTTTACCATGTATGCGGTATTTGATGTATGTGTTATTCCAACATAATAATAAAGAATGGAATAACAACTCTTATGAGTATTGAAAGAAAATAACTCTCTTCATGAATACGAAAGAATAATACTCCTTACCTCAGAAGAAAACTGGATACTGGAATAGTGAGGTAGTAGACTTCTCTTCTTCTTTCTCTCTATAATTTCTCTCTATAATAATTGCTCTATAGCTTTAGTGAATTGGTGAGAAATGAAGGAAGAATGAGCTTCTATTTATAGAAAAATATAGTTTTAATAATTGCACATTTTGGGGCTCAAAATATTACAGTATAATACCTTCCACTTTTTCTTCATTTTTAATTTAGTCCTGCAAGTATTATCAAACTTGCACCACCTCCCCTAATAGTAAATCATGTGAATCAATAGTAAATCATGTGACTCAATAGTTCTAATCATGTGAAAAAAAATAATTACAGTATAGTACCTTCAACTATACCTCCATTTTTAATTTAGTCATGCAAGTATTATCAATCTTGCACCAACTCCCCTAATAGTAAATGAATGTGAATCAATAGTACACACATTTGAATAAATAGTTATAATCATGTGAATCAATAGCAATTAATTGCTCATTTACCCGGTTAATTACCCGATTGGTCAATATAACCTCTAGACATCAATTATTATCAAAATAAATGTTGATTTTCACTAACACTAATAATTCCAACACAATGGAACTATCAATTTCATCTTTAATCAATACGAACTTATTCATCATTAATATTATAATTCATAATATTTAACAACCAAGTCGTTCCCAGGAAAGCGGGGGTTTTTCGATAAGGATTTCTCCTTATTGACGCGCAATTAGGTGACCAAACCACTCCTTGACAGAACTTCTAGACATTGTCAATATTGCAAATAATAATATGAATAACTTTATCGTCTCAATTATTGATTTAATAATATAACATATTATATAGATGATACTGTGACAATAATTGAAACAATAATATGAGAGATATGATGCAACAATTACTGTAGTAATAATTGAGTATAACTGAGTGACTTCTTACGTAAGCATCAATAATCAATACCGTGTACTACTATACAACCACGCGTATTACTGTACTTTTACTACCGGGTAGTTCAACAGTTTTAGCGGTAACACTCGCCGTTATTTTTATAAAAAGATAATTCTGTCATTTTCTAACTACGACAATACTTCCGTTGTGGGGCCACCAATGATTGTGTCGTCGTACGGATATTCCCCGACAAAAAGAATATTCCCCGACCATTCGAACATTATATAACAACTTGCATACTTTGCAAAATTTATAAATATTACCCACAACTATAACATTATATCAATTCCACACCATAATATTAAAAAAATATTTCGAGAAATTTAAATCTTTATTCATAAAATTTGGGGTCTCACATCTATCCTATTAAGAAATTTATGAACATATTCCCATAGTCATGGTCATAACAAGTGTTCTTGTATTTAAGGGTTAGACATTAATATCCATTTTTCAATATCCATTAATATCAATATCAATTTCTTTGTCAACCAATCAATCAATTAGCATGAAATACAACAACCAATTCCAAAATGATTCATTAATATAAATAGGAGAGAAAGTTAATTAAGCTAAACAATAGGTTACATTGCAATCCTGGAAATGAAATTAGTTCATGACTATGGTACCAATATACATTTCAAAAGTTTTCAACATGCTCATTAATACACTATTGAATGAAATATTTGGATAAAGAAAACTCCTTTTGGGAAGATTTCTGGCTCCAAGTCTTCTCTTCTCTGTGTGGATGTCGAGCTATGAAGGATGCAATGGACTTTCCCTTCTTGAAGATCAACTTTATCTCTTCTAAGTTAAGAAACTTTCAAATAAACCTAATCTATGCTTCAGAGAATGTTGGAGGCTATTACTTTATAAGATAATATCATTTGCTTAGCTTTATATGTTATTAAGACCTAATCTCTTTTTTTGAGGAGCGGTAATCGCAGCTGCGGTATGAAGTTTATACCTTGGAACAACCCTACAGCGTTGTGTCGATAAATAAAAGACGAGGAAATGGCGCCGACAAGCAGTTTATATAGGGCTGGAGGTAAAATGCAATTATATACTTATGTCATTATCACGAGCGATGGCGTTAGAAGCGCCATTTTAGGTGTGGAAGCGGTGTTAAGAAATGCAAGTATAGCAAAATGACCCTTTTGCCCCTACAAAGCTGGAAATGACCTGATAAGCCCTACAACACAAAGATTAAGCAAAATAATAACAACGTAATATAAAAGCTATATAAATAACGAAAAACAGACAACTTCTTAAGCAATAAAGGATCCGGTTCGCGGGTATAAATCCCACTCATCAAATACCCCAAAACTTAAGCCTTTGCTTGTCCTCAAGCAAACTATTAAAAAAAATGAAGTCTTGCGGTGGGTCTAGATGGAGCGTGAAACGCACTCACCCATAAACACCATAAGTCTTGTGCCATTTTTTTTAGAACTCAAGATCCGAAATTGCATAAGCGTCTAAGACTTTTATTACCTTGTAATCATGAAAGTTTTAACATAGTGAATATATTCTCAAAATAATAAAAAAAAAATAAGCTATATCTGAAATATAACTAGCTAAAACAGTTGGTCAGTGCTTGCTAAGAAGAACATATCAATAACAGTCTCGACTATCAACTGAACTAACCCCTCATCCACACATGCTTCAAACTAACTCTAAGAAATAGCCACTTGGCGCTTATCATTAGCCACAATCAAGAAATTATAAACTCTAAAACCCCTGCCCGGCATATCAACAGTTAAAGAAAGGGCAACAGGGTTGAATAAAAACCATAGCATGAAAGATAAGAGTTAAAGTTTACCCTTGCACTAATACTAGCTCAAAATAGGATATAGCCAAAACATGGAATCAAGTATACCAATCTGTGCAAATCCCAAAAGATAGCTAAATAAAGCCATAGAATAATCAAAATCTGTTCATGCATCCAAAATATACTAAAGCAGTATGTTGGAAGAATGCATATTGTGATTTGATGTTTTATGAAACTACTCATGATTATGTAAAGTCCTTCAAAGAATATATGTATAAGGACTTAGTGATAGATCAAAAGTGTTAGGTTGATCTTAGCCTTTAATGTTCACTTGTATAGATAAAGAGATCAAATCTGTTAGGTTGATCTATGGCTAGAAAGAAATAGATAAACTTCGCAGATCATCCTAATGATCAATGTAATGCGAAGCTAAGGCAGGATCGTAGTGCTGAGATGATCGTAGTGTATCTACCTTGAAGGGCCTCTCCACGAATCGAAGTGTGGTCCAAACGTTTGCCAAAACTAACTCAGAGATCGTAGTATGCTCTCGAAAACGCAGAATTTGTAAGACAAGCAAGTGAAGATCGTAGTGTTAAAATATCGTAGTGTGCTCTCGGAAATGTAGAGTTTGCAAGACGAGCAAGTGAAGAACCTAGTGTGCAAATCCTTATGAGAAATCGTAGTGATCTCTTACGAACAGGCACTAATATGACAAGACACTACGATATTGATAGTAGAGTGTCATCTGATTTGTGTCAGAAACATCAAGCCCTATCGTTCATCTGAAGATGGACTCCAACAAATATGGAATGGGTTTTGAACGTTGAAGCTCTCACCAATCCCAACGTACAAAAGATATCCTTAGTATTGATAAAAAAACGTACTCAAGAAGCTAAGAAAAGGACCATTGGGCAGAGGAAAACACCTTTTGAGGTGTTAGGTGAGAAAGTAGTCCCACGTATACAATGGGCGAGTGTAATTCGAAGATGTGCGAAAAGTCTCCATCAAAGCTCATAAATGTCAAACGTATTTAATGGCTCATCAGATGACTTCAACGGATAGATTTCAAGATCACATATATACGAGATCGAAAGATGATGAGAAAGTAGAAGCGAGTATTGAATGAAAAAATGCATAAGAACACTCAACGCTCAACTCTACGATCCGAGAAAAGGAAAAGCTTGTTCTACTATTCAGGTTCTTTTCGACAAGTGTTTACTAGAAACCTGAATAGCATCAATCACGATCTAAACAACATTCAATCAATCAAGTAAGAGTTCCGTGTCCGAAGGACTTGAAAAGTTCTAAGTGAATCGCGAGAGACCAAGTCTGCTTTGGACTTGAAGAGTTCAAGAGTGAACTAAGAAGTACCTGGGCTATCGCAGGTTCAGAAGGAATCTGTGAGATTCAAGAAGTGTAACATACATCCTTAGTGGATTTCCTACTCAAGGAGTAGAAGAGTGGACTAGGAGCTTTTAAAGCTTTCAACCATTTAAAACTATTGTGTTCATTAATCGCTATAATCGCAATATCTCGCTATAACCGCTATAACGCCTCCAATCTCATTAACTCAAGATATATAACAGAAGGTTTTTCACATATACTCATTCCGCTGTGCATTGATTACCATCAACTTAAAAAGATTAAAAGAAAAGGTTTTAATTATCTATTCAACCCCCCCCCTTCTAGATATCTATTGTGCCTACTAGGAACTAACAATTGGTATCAAAGTAGGTTCTATAATACAGCCTACAAAGCTTTAGTAGATCCAATAACACACTTACCAAGCGAATCAAAGACTGGAGGAGGCAGCAAGCCACCAATGTGCAATAAAGAAAAATTTGCTAACTGGAAGGTTAGGATGCAAGCTTACATGGATGCAATAGATGAAGATTTATTTAAAACTGTTCAGAATGGACACTATGTTCCTACAAAGCTTGCACCAACTATGATGACCCAAACATAAATGATGATCAAGGTCAAGGAAGAATGGACAGAGAACGAGAAGAGAGTCATTTCACTTCGATAAAAGGCCAAAAACATCTTGTTCCAGTCTTTAGAAGATGATCTGTTCAAAAATGTGGTCAACAGCAAAACAGTAAAGGAGATTTGGGAAGCACTGATCATCATGCATGAAGGAACAGAAGAAGTCAGAGAAAACAAACAATCTCTCTTGACTCAGTAATATGAGATGTTCGCTCATGTTCAAGGAGAGAACGCATCGCCACTTTCACGAAAGATTTAATGTCTTGCTTTCAACTCTCTACGAGCCTATGGGAAGATCTATCCTAACAAAGATCTAATCATAAAGTTCATGAGAGCCTTACCAAGCAAGTGGGGATGCCAAAACCACCGCCATTAGAGAATCCAAAATCTACATGAAATGACTGCTCAACAGCCAGATGGCAACCTTCTCACATACTCGAACCTGAGCCGACTCAACGAGCAGAAACCTTATCTAAAGGTAGGAAGAAGGATAAAGGTGTAGCCCTTAAAGCAACAGATAACGCCTCCAAAGTCAGTACTGAAGTTGATTCTGACTATGATGAAGATGATGAGGAGGACCTTGCAATGCTAGTGAAAAGGCTAAGAAGGTTCATGCGACGAGGCAAAACCAACAAGCCAAAGAAAGTCAGCAACTACAGTAGCCAGGAGCAAATGAACGACCTATGCTACAATTACAAGAAACCGGGCCACTTCATTGCAAATTACAACAAACCTCTCAGAGAAGAACTCAAGAAGAAATCTCATTCAAAGAAAGAATACAGAGGCAACAAAGGGCCACAGAAGAAAGAAAAAGGTCTTGTAGCTGGAGGATCATGGAGTGACTCAGACAATGACTCAACTCCTGAATCTGGGGATGATGAAGACCCTCAAATAGCAAATCTCTGCTTGATGGCCAAAAATGCAAGGGACAAACAGAACTCCAACATACACGAAGTAAGTATCAATGAGGTATTTGACTTTAACTCTCCTGATGTAGATATTGATGATCTTAGAACTGCATTGCATGGCATAACATCTGATCTACACCAATACATGAAGTGGTTTAGAGTTCTATCTAAGGATTATTCACTTCTTCAAAAGGAGAAATAAAAGGTTCAAGAAGAACTGGAAACAACCCTTCTCAATGCTAATTCTTTCTCTGAGCTTGAAGCTGAGAATAAGCTCTTAAGACAAACAAATGAGCTCAGTGCAAAACAAGAGTATAGTCTAACCTCAAAATTGAGGATCTAGAAAAGACCATCTCCACATGGAATAAATCTTCTTCATCCATGGATTCTTTAATCTCTAATCAGAGAAATGTCTCTGATAAAACAGGGCTAGGCTTTGGGGGATCTATCTTAGAGTCATGTGTGGAAAAAACAAAGGATGTTAACACTAGTAATGCCTCAGGTTTTAGTAGAGGCATTATATTTGTGAAATCCTCATAGAATGATGAGCCTGTCAAACCATGTCCGGCTAATTCAATTCATATCCCCAGGAGTAAAGGATCACATCTTTCTAGGTTTCGTAAAAGAGAAAAGTAATCTAGCACTACTACTCATCAACTCAAGGATCGTGAGAGTCCAATAAAATTAACTCTACTTAACCAACCAGAAGACACAATAAGTAAGATATACTCTCCTTAATTAATGAAATAAGAGAACACATGGAAAAGGGGATATCAGCCTAGCAGAAGGATGACCAATAACCCACAAAAGCCTAAATGGAAGAAGAACTTTCACACACACACTTATACGCATCATATCAAATTCTTTGAATGCCACAGAGTTGGTCACAAGGTCGCAATTGTCATTATAATTCCATGCACGTGAGACCCAAAATCAAGCGATTGGGTCCCCAAGAATAATCGACATAAGAGGGACCCATGCAAATATGGGTAGCAAAATAAAGGCTTAATGTTACCTTAGGAAAGGAGCTCCACTGAACACAACCTCGGTATCTGGATAGTGGATGTTCAAGGCACATGACTGGGAACAAAGCCCTTCTGTCTAACTTCATAGAGAAGGAGGGTCCCTCGATCATATTTGGAGATAATGGCACCGGCAAGACTAGAGGCTGCTGGCAAATAGGAAATGGTGCGAGATCATTCAAAGAAGTGGCCTATGTGGAAGGACTACAAAGACAACCTTCTAAGCATTAGCCAACTCTGCGGACAAGGGTCATCAAGTAACATTCATCAACAATCAATGTCAAGTCCGAGACACAAGACATCTCTGCGAAGAAAGCTAACCTAAACAAGAGAAGGAAATGTCTACACAAGGTGAATCTTGGACAACTAAGCTCAGACGAGACAATATGCTTTCGGCTAAAGCATCTCAAGAAATGAGCTAGCTATGGCATCAAGATTATCTCATCTCAACTTCAAAAGCATGTCCAAATTAGCTTCAAAAGATCTAGTTGCGAGTGCCTACCCAAATTCAACTTTAAGAAAGAAAGGCCCCGCGAATGCTCGCCAACTCGGGAAACATTCCGAAGCTCATTTAAGAGCAAAACCATCAACTCAATTGACAAGCCTCTGCAATTACTACATATGGATCTTTTGGACCAATTCCAACGACGAGCCTTGGGGAAAGAGATATCACCGTCGTAGTCGCATTTACTCATCACACCTGATTTATATGGGTATTCTTTCTAACCTCAAAAAGATGAAACAGCCCCCAACTAATCAAGATGTTCAAGTCGGGTGATGAATGAGAAA
>CM035170.1:98162980-98447555 GCA_020205615.1 Panax quinquefolius | reverse complement strand
TTTGATATGTTAACCCCATAACAAAAATCCCGACAAAATCTTCACAGTATAAATCTTCATAGAGGATCCGAATCCTTTAATCGATCATGTGATGTAGGAGGCTAGTAGAGTGATGAGTTGATACAATGACTCATCTAGTGTATTAATTGCATGAAATATTGGCACAATCCCATCGGAAGATTATATTCCCTACATGCTAATAGCCTTGTGTATTAGGGTATTAGAGTTGTGAATTGTTGCATGACTCACCAAAATCATAATGAACATGGCCTAAAAAGTCTGTATTGCCCAATCTTTACAAATACTATAAATAGCCACTTTTATTCAATTCATGAGCATCAAGTTCTTCAAGCTTTTAAAGTACTACTTCTCCGCTTCATGGTTATATGTTAATTTTTATTTTGTGGATGTCCCAATATATAGGCTACTTACTATTTATAAAATTTAGTTAGTTCATTATTTTACTTTTTATACGCCTTATAATAAATATTCAACAATTACTTTTTTTTTGAAGAAACAACATTCATATGTCATTATTGTTATCATCACATTTAATGTTATTGTATTCTCAATAAAAGAATTCAACTTTTAGGCTCAATAAATGAATTTGGAATAACAAACGTTTTGTGATTGGTTGAAAGTTTATGTAGATTAAAATGATCAATTGTTGAGAGTTTTAATGTGATAAGTAAGGAGTAATTAATTTATTCATTAATTTCATATTAAGGGGTATATGTGGAAAATTTTTTTAAATTGCTTACTTAAACCGATTTTCTTAAACTATGAGCCAAAAGTTAAATCAAATTTTATAACTATGGGACAGAGGAAGTATATAGAGAGGGTGAGTTGTAGTGAGAGAGAGGAGCTAGCAAGCACACAGAGGTATTCAACAATCTTGTTTTCTTATTTAAAATTTCTTTAATGTATTAATTATAGAGAGAGCTTCCTATGCAGTGATCCTCGTGATGTAAACTACTACTTTAGCGACGGACAAAATCGTCCCTAAAATCGTCAAGTCATAGGGTCTAAACAATCATCATAGCCCGTAACGCACGCTTATATTCCTGCTCGCACTTATTGACGATGGATTTAATGCATGACGATTTTGCTTGGCCGCTAAAGGTGATGCGGATCACCCGCATAAGAAGCGGATTGATTAATTATATTCTAAATAGAATTCATATTAGTATGTCATGATTAAATTTTAAATTTATGTGTTAGCATATTAAATAATGTTTATAATAATAAATTAAATATTATTGAAAGCATGTTGGTTTAAATTATAGAAGATAGAAAATTAGGATTCTGTCAGATAAAAATTATAGAAAAACATTTAGGGACATTAATTAAAGTCCAAAATAATATTACTGATAAAATTATATGTTGGGCTCATAAATTATGTAGGCTCTACAAAGATTTAACTTTAACTGTAAAAGACAGTCAGACAAGTTTTCTTTTAAATTGTTGCAAATTCTTTCTATATCTTGTACGTACTTAATTACTTGAAATTCAAGTATTCTTGTGAAATATTTATTTGAAAATGAATTATTGTCAATTGTTTCGGCTTAATTCAAATAATCTATTGTTCATGAAATACTAAATTATTATAATTATTTATTAAAGTTTGAGATTATTTATCAAATCAAATTACTTTGGGGCGATATTTGTATGTTAGTAATCGAGACTTAACAACCCTTATTCATTGGGGGAATAGATGATGTATCGAATGTGGATTTAAAACATCGTTGATACGCTTCGTAGTCGATGTAGTAGATATTATGCATAATATAGTATATTGTTATGGCCGATTCCCTATAAATATCGAGCATGGTTCTAAAGTCTTAACGACTAATGAACAATATTTGTAAGACTTCGAATTTTATGAAATAGGTTAGGATTAGATGAATGGGAGTGAATAAGTGAGGATTGGAGAATAAAGTATAGGATTTTTGAGAGAGAAGAATGTGAGAATGAGGAGTGGTTACGATTATAAAAGCGGTTTGGTTTGGATGGTGTGGTGAGGAATGTGGGTAGAGCGCCTAGGAGGGAATGAAAAGGAGAGTAATGAGGTGAGATTTGGTGAACAGTGAACCGGAGAGAGAATCAAGGATCTGAGGGGTATAGTGTAGGGGGTGAATTTGATTTTGGCAAATTTTTTTTTTTATGTGAGATGAAATATAGGCAATTAGATTAAGTTGGAAGAATCAAACCATCATTGTGCTTTGTCAAATGAAATATTCAAAATGAGTTCTGCTTTTATTACATAGATATTATTCTACTTAATTATTAATAAAAAAATTCTTCTTAATAATGGTAGAAGTCTCAAATATTTAATTTGAAATAGTGTCTTGCATGATACGATATCATTACAAGATGGTGTATTCAATTAAGATTTTTAAAGACTTAAAGATTTTAAAAGTTTAGTTGTATTCAATCAAAATATTTAAAGAGTTTATAAAAGTTTATTGGTATTCAATTACAACTTTTGCAATGTCTTTAAAAAGTTGGGTGGTATTGAATTGAGACTTTTATCTATAAAAGTATTTTGGTATTCAAAAGTCATTGATTTTTAGATTTCTATCAAATGGTAGAGTTTAATGAGCTTTAAAGAAGAGATACCCATATCCAAAAGTCTGAACTCATCTCTAAATACTTTCAAAGACTTCCAAATATTTAAGAAAGGGAAAAGATGAACAAAGGAAAAGGAGAAGGAGATAGAAGAGATCAAACAAAGAAGAGAAAACATGCAAAACAATATATATGTTTCACTTTCTCTCTAGTCATCTCAAAATAAAAACCCAAAAAGGAATAGAGGTATTATAGTATGTGAGGAGAGATAAAAAGGAGGATGGGTTAAAAAGAGGGAGTACAGTTAAGGTTTCAAATAGAACCAATGGTATAAATGGAGATAACAAATATTTTAATATTATTTTATATTTTTTCTCCCATAAAAAAAATCTCATTTAATATATTTGTAAGTATTAAGAAGGTATTTTGTTTTATGTTTATTTTTAAAAGTAATAAATTTGTTAATTTTGTTATTTGTTGAAAATTATAAATTGTTAATTTAGTAATAATTACTTGATAGGAAAACTTATGATGAAAAATTTAAATCGAAAATTTTATTTTATATTATCATAAGAAAAAAAATGACTTTTATATAAAATATTAAAATTATGAAATATGACATTTTATTATAATAGACTGGTATGATCTAATAATTCAACTTCAACAATGCCTTTTATTTCAAATTAGGTTATTACATGGTCAAAATATTTTAATATTATTTAAAATCGTAATCATTTCATCTAAAATATAAGATCTTTGTTGATTTTTTAACAATTAATATAAGTTGCATGATATATTAGAAGTATACAAATGTCTATCAAAGTTTGATTAAAAATCTATAAAAGTTTGTCACTTATTTCCATGAGTGCTTTAAAAATAATTTTAAAAGTCATTAAAATTCAAACCTCTATAAAAGTTTGTTACTTAAAAATAATTTAAAAGTCATTATTGAATACACCTCCAATATTAGTCCGAGTAAATTTATGTATGAATGACTAATAATAAGAGTGTGTATCTTATTTTATCCAATGCTATTTAATATGTTTGAGACATAGCAATAACCCTCTTTCTCTAATTAAACACCTAATTTTGACTATTTTGATCAAATTGATTATGTTTAAAACTAATTTTTGTACCATAGTTGACAAAGTTTAGGTTAAGATATTCACAAAAAACTAGATACAATTTGATACTAACTCTAATTTTTATAATTTTAAAAACTTATTTATATATACTTAATTATTAATTTTAAAATAATCATTTGACCAAAATAGTCAAAATTAGGCATTTAATTTAAAGACAAAATTAGTACTCCCTCCATTTCAAAATAAGTGTCGTTTAAGGTTTTTGCACATGGATTAAGAAAGTCATTTAATACTATCGTTTAATAGTTAAAATATGTGTAAAATTCCATCACTACCCCTTTATGGGAAGTTGAAAACTATTAATACTAAGGGTGAGAATTTCTTGGGACAATGAGAAAAGGTAGGGGTGATATATGAAAGTAAATAATTTATTCTCTTAGAAAGTTATAAACGACAGATAATTTGAAACACATTTTTTCTTCCAAAACGTCACTTATTTAGAAATGGAGGGAGTAACATTTAAGTCTTCTAATATATATATATATATATATATATATATACACACACACACACACACACACACACACAGAAGGTGTAAGACCCCAACTTTTTATAAATAAAATTAAATTTCCTCTATTTATTATTGTGAATAATAAGGTGTTAATTTTATATAATACTTTACATGGATGAAATGTGAAAATTTTGCAAAATAAGCAAGTAGTTATAAAATATTTATTTTGTTTGGGAATATTCGTCATCGTGTAAATATTCTTTTCTCGTTCTGGAATATTCGCATTTACAAAAGCAAGACCATTCAGGGCCCCATAACTGAAAAAACTGGTTGGATGAAGAAAAATGACAAGTTTGAGTTTTATAAATAACTACAAGAATGGTTACCAAGTTAACACCGCTGGAATATCCAAAGGGTTAAAATATAGTAATACGCGTGGTTGCATAAAGAAAGACACCTGCAGATTGCACAGATTTTTTTAAATTATTGATTCTTACATAAAAAAGGCACTACTCAATAATTGTTACAGTAATTACCGCTCAATATTTTATTTTATTGATTCAATAATTCTTTGCGTTGATATTTTATATAATTATTGTTTCAATAATTGTCATTGCACAAATATTTCCCATTATCGAGATCAATAATTCATATTATTTGAATAATATTATTAGATAGCATTATTGGCAATGTCTAAGGAAGTTCTCATCTTGAAAAGGGTTTGCTACCTAATTGCATACCAAGAAGGACAAATCCTTATCTGAAAGCCCCACTTTCTCTTTAAATCGATTAATTATAATTTTGTAATATTATTTATGAATGATTAATTATTAATTTATATGATAAAGAAATATTTATTTTATGTAGATATAAATGATGAATATATTTATTTTATGTGGATAAAAATGAAGGAATAAATGCTGAGGTGTTTTATCAGTATTTTATCGAAATAGAGGTGTTGAAAATCGTCCGTATATGAATTTCAGTCATTTTTCGTTTGGAATTTGAAAAACCTTAAACTTACAAAGTTGTAGAGAATTTAATTTCCTATGGAATGGACATAAAATTCGTATTTTTCTAATAAAAGGGCTATTTATTATGAATTATTAAAGTTTAAGAAAATAAAATGTTTTTTATTAAAATTGGGTGGGACCCACTTTTATTTTTTAAAAACATGTGGGCTGCTATTTTTTTACAGAATTATCATGCTTAGATGGCTGGTCTTGGATGGTTGGTGCGTAGAAGAAAAGAAAAGAAATATTATTATTTTATTATTTTAGTCTCCTTTCATGCTTCTAGCATTTTTTTCTATAAATAAAGCGCTTAGGTTAGAATTAAAAATTACA
This sequence comes from Panax quinquefolius, assembly GCA_020205615.1. Classification (NCBI taxonomy): domain Eukaryota; kingdom Viridiplantae; phylum Streptophyta; class Magnoliopsida; order Apiales; family Araliaceae; genus Panax; species Panax quinquefolius. Next base: position 98,442,045 of record CM035170.1, on the reverse strand, counting down.
CCATAAACATAAGTTTTCTCTCTCTATATTGTCGAGTTTATTTTGTGAGTATTTATGTAAAATCCCAAATTTTACTTAATAAAGATTTAATTTTCTCTCAATTTTTTAATATTATGGTGTGAATTTGAGATAATATTATAGTTGTGTAGTATTTATAAATTTTGCAAAAGTATGCAAGTTGTTATATAATATTCGATTGGTCTGGGAATATTCTTTTTTGTCGGGGAATATCCGCATGCGACGGCATAATCATTGGTGGACCCCACAATGTAATTATTATCGCTTGATCGAGAAAACCATAAAAGTATTTTATTAAAAATAACTACGGAAGTTTTACGCTTAATCTTGTTGAACTACTTTCGGTAGTAAAAAGACAAAGTGATACGCGTGATTGCATAGTAGTACACTGGTATTGATTATTGATGCTTACGTGAGAAGTCACTCAGCTTATACTCAATTATTCTTATATAGAATTGTTGCATCACATCTCTCATATTATCGATTCGATTATTGTCACAAGATCATCTCGCATTATATGATATATTATTAAGTCAATAATTGAGATGACAAAGTTATTCATATTATTAAATTTTAATATTTACAATGTCTAGAAGTTCTGCACGAGGAGAGGTTTGGTCTACCTAATTTACGCGTCATAGGAGAAATCTTTATTGAAAGCCCCTCTTCCGGGAACGACTTCGTTGATAAATATTATGAGTTATAATATTAATGATGAATGTTATTAATATTGAAGTTGTTTTGAGTTGAATTTGGAGACGATGAACGTGATATTTGAGTCCTAATGATGAAATTAGTAAAAATAGATAATAAACATAAAATTTGCCAATTTTACTATTTGGTCAAAAAGTCAACAATTGGCTTTTTTCTTGAAAAAGTCAAACTTTGAAATTTCAAAATTTATATTTTGATAAAAATAATTTCATTATGTTAGAATTATTTGTGTTAGTGAAATTGGTACATTTATTTCGATAAAAATTGATGTCTGGAGGTTATTTTGACCAATCGTATTTAATCGGATAAATGAGCAATTGATTGTTATTATTTCATATGATTATAACTATTTGTTCACATGTATACTATTGTTTCACATTCTTGTTACTATTAGGGAGTTGGTGCAAGATTGATAATACTTACATGACTAAGTTAAAATGGAGGTATAGATAGGTACTTATCTTTGAATTCATATTTTCACATGTCTAGAACTATTGATTCACATGATTTACTATTGATTCACATTATTTACTATTAGGGGAGGTGGTGTAAGTTTGATAATACTTGCAGGACTAAATTAAAAATGAAAGAAAAGTTGGAGGTATTGTTCGTAATTTTTTCGAGCCCCAAAATGTGCAATTATCAAACTATATTTTTCTATAAATAGAAGCTCATTCTTCCTTCATTTCTCACCAATTCACTAAAGCTATAGAGCACTTATTATGTAGAGAAGCTATAGAGAGAAAATCTATGTAAGAAGAAAGCCTCGCTTCTTCACTACTCCTATATCCAGCTTTTACTGTAAGGGGTGTTATTTCTTTTGTATTCAAGAAGAAACTTCTATTATTCCATTCTTTATTATTCTATTAGAATAACTCAGTATAATGTGAACTACCCTATACTTGGCGACATTCTTCTATTATTCCGCCTTTATTATCTTGTTGAATATCCCGTCATGCGTTTTTTTGCCGCACGATTCCGCCTTTATTATTCTCGCTTGGAATATCCTATCTCATGCGTTTACGCCAACTAACCCGTTTCCATCTTTATTATTTTTCCGTTGGAATATCTTGTCTGTATGCGTTTATGCTCGATCTTGGTTCCGCCTTTATTATTCTCTGTTGGAACATTCTGCGGTGTCATAATTTACTTTGACTTGGTTCCATTACTTATTATTCTGTTGAATAACTTGTCTATCTTAATCTACCGCATGCACGGTGATTTCTTTTGTTATTCCATTCGTTATTATACTCGGTTGGTTAAAGTTTTGACTTCTATACTCCATGAAATTAGTGGAATATCCTTGATATTTGCGCTTCATCCAAAGATTCTTTTCATGGAAATATTCTTCTCGAGCATTCTTGAATTTTACTCTACAAAGCAAGATCATGTTGACAATTTGAGCGTTATCGGTTCCTCGGATAAACTAATTCTTGAACTTGTTTTATTGAATTCTTATATCATTGTCATCATCCTCATGTTTATTATTATGTTGAAAGTCATCTATGGCCCAGTAGTGCATAGATGGACTTGGTATGATTATGACCGTGGATTATTCGGTATAATCATAACCGTAATGTTACAAATGATGTGAAAAAATTCTCATCGGCCCGTAGTGCATTGATGGACAATTTTGGTGTGATTATGGCTATGGATTCTCTTCGTAGTAGTGCAAAGATGAATTATTTTATGGCACGATCAGACTGTTGATGAAAACATGATTATCTTAAGTCAGAAGTGCATGGATAATTCGTGGTCGGATACTAAAGAATATCATCGTCAGTAGTCATAGGTGATTCGATGATGTGGATTATTTATTAAGTCGAGTCCCACGATAAAAAGTGATGAACAACCTTTTAAATCATAGAAGATAGTAGATTTTATTCCTACTTGATTCTTCTAATGGATTGCTTGTTCCATTGCAGCTTAAACTTGATATTTGTTATATTTTATCGGTTTAACATCAATTGAAGGCTAACGATAAATTATTCTCGCATTATCTTGAGTCATAATATTTCTTACTAAGCTAGTTGAGCTCACCTTTTCTTTCACCGCTTCTATTAGGAAATGAGAACGAATGGAACTAGTCGGGGAACAGAATGATGGTCCTAGATGGTGTATTAGTTGTCCTCACTATTCTGTGAAATAGTGTGATAATAATTGTAATGAGGACTCCTTTTGAGTTTGTATAATCTCTAGTAGACAATATTTGTATTCAAACTCACAGCTTTATGTTTTGTCGTATTATACCGATGTTTGTATTATTAAGTTGTATTTGAATTACGTTGATGTATCCGGTGACTCGGAATAGGTGATGTATACCTATTTTTTGGGGCGTCACAATTTAAATACTTTGAGAGTTGTTATTCAGTGTAAGTTTCCTTCGACTTTACATCCAATATTTCGATCAGAAATACTGTTCTTTTAAGGTAAGGGATGTTATTTTCTTCCTAATGATGTTATTCTTTCAATATCATTATACCGAAATATTAGTATGGATTTTATTGTAGAATTTTTACCTTTTTGTGTCAGGGTTACTAATCACGTATATGGCACTATTCACGAATACAACACTATTCACCGAAAAATAAATTTTTGTCTTTTTATTCAAGATGTATATTATGGCTACTATCTTTGATTGTATCCATGTTTTGATCTTTATTTTTGAATTCTGCTTCACAATTGATTATTATGGAGTATTTTTGAACTTGGATAAACTAAAGTATGAATCCCTAATCTTTGATCTTTTATCTCACCGGATTCGCTTTTCTTTAAGATATTTTTCATCATCCTCAACCCTAAATGATGATATTATCAATATCTTTGGCTCAGTGGAGTGCAAAGATGAATGATTAATCGATGAATATCTTTGGCCCAGTAGTGCAAAGATGAATGATTAATCGATGAATATCTTTGGCCCGTAGCAAAGATGAACAGTGTTGAGATGAACACGACCAATCGGTGATATAAATGAATATCTTTGGCCAGTAGTGCAAAGATAATATTTGATTCAAGATGTATATTGATTGATGTTACAGGGATAAAATATTGATGATGAACTTTTAAATCTTAGAAGATAGTAGAATTCTTTCTTTACTTGACTCTTCTAATGGATTGTTGTTTCTACCGCAGTTGTTGATCTAAAACTTATTGCTCATTATATTTTATCGATTTTTCTGTTGAAGACTAATGATAATTTGTTGTATATTATCTTAGTCATAATATTCTTTATCGGGCTAGTTGAGCTCACCATTTTCCTTTTTGTTCCATTTTTCTTCTCAAGAGGTGAAACATAACAGAACTAAATGGGTATGGAGTGATGGTTCGGATATAGTTATTTTAGTAGTCCTCACTATTTTGTAAAATAAAGTGTATCAATAATTGTAATGAGGACTCTTTTGAGTTTGTATACTATCTATTGGACAATATTTGTATTCAAACTCATAGTATATGTGTTGTCGTATTTTGCACGACAATTGTATTACTAAAGTTGTATTTTTTCTCGTACCATGTATTTGGCATTTCGTAATGTGATGTATACCTATTTTGGGGCGCCATGTATGAAGAAACTTACCTTTGCATACCTCCTTTAGCGACAATGCATCGAAAGCGATGGTTTGTCCGTCGCTAAAAGCTAAGACGACGTTTCTTCTTATATAACGACATTGCACCAAACCGTCGTCCTATTAAAATCGCTAAAGGGGTGAGCATGGTATGTAAAATAAAGGGTGAACCCTTGAAATGGATATATATAGAATAAGGATCGTGTCCTACTCCGGACTGACTTAAATCGGACCTTTTTTTTACTTTTTTTAAAACAACTAAAAAAAGTTTAATATTTTATAGAATCGGAATTTTGTACAATGCATGCATACATGTTTTGTTATATATATACAAATCACACCCAAAACACATGTATTATGTAAAAATTTCAGCCCATAAAATATTAAAAAATTAGTAGTTTTAAAAAACCAAAAAAAGGTTCAGAATTTAATAAAGTCCGGATCCCTCGATCGATCCGGACTCATATATATATATATATATATATATATATTTTGTGTATGTATAAACATACTTTTTAATAATAAATTCTATTCTAAGTCTTAATATTTAGTATCTAATAAGAAGTAAAAGAATGATCATCTTTTAAATTTTGTCAAACTCTGCCATATGATAAAAATCTAAAAAATCTATGACTTTTTCAATATCAAAATATTTTTATAGACTTTGTAAAAGTCTCAAATCAATACCTCCTAACTTTTAAAGACATTACAAAAGTTGTAATTGAATACCAGAAACTTTTATAAATATCTTGATTGAATACAATCAAATTTTAAAGGGTTCTTTACAACAAGATACAACAATTGAAAGTAATTACAAGAGTAGTGCATCAACAAAATAATTACAAAATAGTAAAACACAATAACCACGCTATTATTCAATTGCCCAAAATAAAAAACCCTTAAATCAAGGAAAATCTTCTCCCGCAGTGATTTCTCCTTTAGTATGCAAAAGAATTACTAACCAAAACAAACATTCAAAATACACGAAAAAAAGAAGATTCAAGAGAAGAAGAAAAGAAGAAAGTCAGAGAAGAAGCAAAGAAGAAGAAGGATCATATATGTCGCCTCCTCTCTCCTCCCCTTCATCCTACTCCTCTGCCGCCTCCTCTCTCCTCCTCTGTCGCCTCCTCTCTCCTCCCATTCTTCCTAGTTGCTTCTGTTGAGGCATCCGCCACGTTGTTCAAGATGAGCTCTCCGCATTTAGGAAGAGAAAGAATGAAATCAGATCAAATCGTGATGTTTTAGACCAATCCTTTCAAAGTCCGGTGTGACGCCCCCAAAATAGGTATACATCACTTATTCGAAGTCGCCAAATACATGGTACATAATACAATTACAACCTTAAATATACAACATGAGCTGTGAGTTTTAATACAAAGATTATCTTCTGATGATTCAAACTCAAAATAAGTCCTCAATACATTTATTATCACACTATTTCATAGAATAGTGAGGACTACTAATGCTATTATCTCGACCGTCACTCCGCTTCCCGACTAGTCCTCGCTACGCCTCTCATTTCCTGAAGAGAACAATGAAAGCAAAAGGTGAACTCAACTAGTCCAAAGAAGAAATATTATGACTAAGATAATGCGAATAAATTATCATTAGCCTTCAAAGAAATTATCGCGGACGCCCCCAAAATAGGTATACATCACTCATTCACGAGTCACAAATACATGCAGTATGTAATACAAATACAACTTAATTATACAACCGTCGGTAAAGTACGACAAAACATAAGTCATGAGTTTTAATACAAATATTGTCGTCTTGCATAATATTCAAACTCAAATTTAATATTATTACATTTATTTTCCACTATTTCAATTGAATAGTGAGGACTACTAATGCTATCATCCGTCCGTCTACTCCATTCCCCGACTAGTCCCCTCGCTACGTTCTCATTTTCTCAAGAGAACAATGAAAGTAAAAGGGTGAGCTCAAGTAGCCCAAGAGAAAATATTATGACTAAGATAATGCGAATATATTATCGTTAGCCTTCAACAAAGTTAAACCGATACAATATAACAACCATCAAGTTTAACTGCTATGAACAAGCAATCCATTAAAAGAGGCAAGTAGAGAATAAAATCTACTATCTTTTATGATTTAGAAGGTTTTTATCACTTTTATCATTGGGACTTCGCCAATAAATAATCCACATCATCAATCACTCTCTTTACTACCAAGGATATTCTTTATATCACGACCACAATTATCCATGCACTACGGGCCAAGAATATTTATGTATTCAATAATGGTCATGATCATGCCAACAACTCGTCCATCAATGCACTACGGGCCAATGAGGACTTTTACCACATCATTTGTAACATTACGGTCCCACGATTACAAGAATAATCCCTCAATTATAATCATACCAAGTCCATCTATGCACTTATAGGCCATATATGACTTTCAATAAAATATAAACATGAGGATGATGACAATGATATAAGAATTCAATAAAACAAGTTCAAGAATTATTTTATCCAGAACTAATAACGCCCAAATTGTCAACATGATAATCGCTTTGTAGAGTAAAATTCAAGAATGCTCGTAAGAATATTTCCATGAAAAGATATTGGATGAGGCGCAAATATCAAGGATATTCCACTAATTTCATGGAGTATAGAAGTCAAAACTTTAACCAACCGAGTATATTAAGGAATGGAATAACAAAAGAAATCACCGGGCATGCGATAGATCGCGCAGGCGTGTTATTCCAACGTAATAATAAATAATCGGAATCGGTCCGCCAGAAACGCATGCATGTGATATTCCAACGAGTAATAATAAAGACGGAATCGTGTCCGGCAAGAAATGCATGTATATGATATTCCAATGTAATAATAAAGATAGAATCAGTCCAACGTAGAACACACGCATGTGATATTCCAAATGAATAATAAAGACTTTTAACCGTGTCCAACGTAGAATGCATGAATAGGATGTTCCAACAGAATGATAAAGAATGGAACAATGTAAGAATTTCACCAAGTATAGGGTAGCCCGCAGCGATACAAAGTTATTCCAATGTAATAATAAAGAATGGAATAATGAAGTTCTCTTCATAGATAAGAAAGAAATAATACTCCCTACCTTAGAAAAAGCTGGATACCGGAATAAGTGAGGTAAGCATACTTTCTTCTTCTTTCTATAATTTCTCTCTATAATAATCGCCTCTAAAGCTTTTGTGAATTGGTGAGAAATGAAGGAAGAATGAGCTTATTTATAGAAAAATATAGTTTCGATAATTGCATCGCTTGGGGCTCGAAAAATTACAAAGACAATACCTCCAACTTTTCTTTTATTTTTAATTTAGTCATGGAATTATTATCAAACTTGCACCACCTCCCCTAATAGTAAATAATATGATTCAATAGTAAATTATGTGAATCAATAGTTCTAGACATGTGAAAATATGAATTACAAAATAAGTACCTCCATCTATACCTCCATTTTTAACTTAGTCATGCAAGTATTATCAATCTTGCACCAACTCCCCTAATAGTAACAAGAATTTGAAACAATAGTATACACATGTGAACAAATAGTTATAATCATGTGAAATAATAGCAATCAATTGCTCATTTATCCTAATTAAATACCCGATTGGGTCAATATAACCTCCAGACATCAATTATTATCGAAGTAATTATTTATTTTCACTAACACAAATAATTCCAACACAATGAAACCATTTTTATCAAAAATATAAATTTTAAAATTTTGAAGTTTGACTTTTCCCAAAAAATCAATCGTTGTGACGCCCCCAAAAAATTAGGTATACATCACCCATCTTGGGTAGTCGGATCATATGGTATGTAATTTAAATAAACCTATTAATATAAGCGTAGGTATACAATACGACATAAATCGTGAGTTTGAATACAAATATTGTCTACTAGATATTATACAAACTCAAAAGGAGTCCTCATTACAATTATTATCACACTATTTCACGAATAGTGAGGACTACTAATGCTATCCTTCGGGCCATTACTCCGCTCCCCGACTGTCCCAGGTATATTCTCATTTCACAGAGAACGGTGAAAGAAAGGGTGAGCTCAACTAGCTCAAGAAGAAATATTATGACTAAGATAATGCGTAATAAATTATCAATAGTCTTCAATAATGTTAAACCGATAAAATACATAGATAACCGGTTTAATCTGCGCTTTTAATATGCAATCCATTAAAAGAGTCAAGTAGAAAATAAAGTCTACTATCTTTTAGGTTTTAAAGGTTTTTTCATCATTTGCTTATAAATGAGACTCACTTTAATAAATATTTCACATCATCGAATCACCCTCGCACTACGGCCGAGGATATTCTTTAGTATCATCGACCACGATTATTATTCACGCATTCACGTGCCAAGAATAGTTAGTGTATTCATTAATGGTCATGATCATGCCAACAATCGGTCCATCAATGCACTACTACCACCGAGGATTTTTATCACATCATTTGTAACATTACGGTCATGATTACAATCGAATAATCCCCAGTCATAATCATACCAAGTCCATCTACGCACTACAAGTGCCGGAGATGACTTTCAACATAATATAAACATGAGGATGATGACAATGATATAAGAATTCAATAAAACAAGTTCAAGAATTATTTTATCCAGGAATTATTAACGTCCAAATTGTCAACATGATACTTTGCTTTTGTAGAGTAAAATTCAAGAATGATCGGAAGAATATTTCCATGAAAAATATCTTTGGATGAAACACAAATATCAAAGATATTCTACTAATTTCATGGAGTATAAAGTCAAAGTTTTAACCAACCGGGTATAATAAAGAATGGAATAACAAAAGAAATCACCATGCATGCGATAGCAGATCGCATGACGCGCAAAGTTATTCAAACAGAATAATAAATAATCGGAACCAGTCCCATAAAACGCATGAGACGTGATATTCCAATGAATAATAAAGAATGGAACCGGTCCTACAGAAACACATGCATGGATGTCCCAATGAATAATAATAATAAAGACGGAACCAGTCCGTGTAAAAAAATGCATAGGATGTTCCAACAGAATAATAATAAAGATTTTAACCAGTCCTGTAAAACACGTATGACATGGATGTTCCAAATGTAATAATAGAAGAATGTCACCAAGTATAGGTAAATCACAAGATACAAAGTTATTCCAATAGAATAATAAGCAATGGAATAACAACAGCTTCTTTCATGAATAAGAAAGAATAACACCCCTTACGAAAGTACAACAAATAATATTCCCTACCTTAGAAGAACCTAATATTGGAAAAGTGAAGAAGTAGCGTATACTTTTCTTCTTTCTTTCTCTATAGTTTCTCTCTCAGAGTTTCAATGAATTCGTAAGAAATAATGAAGGAATGAGCTTTCTATTTATAGAAAAACCGAGGGTGGCTCTTGGTCTTAACGAAGGGTCAAAATGACTCTTGGTAATATTGAAGAGACAACTACTATTTCATGAAGGGTAATTAAACTTTGGAACAATCAAGAGGCGGTTAACTCTTGGTAATATTGAAGGGACAACTACTATTTGTGAAGGGGTAATTACTATCGATTGAAGGTAATTACTATTGGCGAAGGTAAATACTATTGAAGAAGGTAATTACTATTGACGAAGGTAAATACTATTAACGGAAGGTAATTACTATTCACAAAGGTAATTACTATTCACAAAGGTAATTACTATCGATGTAAGAGACTCTTAGATGATGACATATATGGCCCCCCATAAAATAATCAAACTTACCACAAACGCCTCATAATGTACTTTTTTATATACATCAAGGATTGAATAAATATTACCACAAATCATTTTATTTTTAATCAACACATTTTTAATCTTTCAACAATTATTAATCATTTATAACTTGTCGCCTCAATTAATAATATAACATATTATACGATGATACTTGTGACAATAATTGAATCAATAATATAAGAGATATGATCGATTAAAGAATTCTTAGCAATAATTGAGTATAGCTAAGTGACTTCTCACGTAAGCATCAATAATCAATACCGCAAGGCTACTATGCAACCACGCCAGACATCGTATTTTTACCACCGGGTAGTTCAACAGCTTTAACGGTAACACCTCCCGTTATTTTTATAGAAAGATAATTTTGTCGCTTTTCTAACTACGACAATACTTCCGCCAGGGGTCCACTAATGATTGAGCCATCGTATTTAATATTCCCCGACAAAAAGAATATTCCCCACCAAACGAATATTTTATAACAACTTGCTTTACTTTGCAAAATTTATAAATATTACCCACAACTATAAAATTATATCAAATTTATTCCATAATATTCAAAATAATATTCATCTTTATTTATAAAAGTGGGTCTTATAACTGTTGACTTTGTGACGCCCCAAAATTCGGACACCCATATCTCGAATTCTTGCATCACGTTTTAACTATGAATATCTTACTAAATCATTAACAACTTAAAATAATAGAATAATTTACATTGATATAATATAAATATTCAATCCCCAAGATAACTAGTTAACCATTACTACGACAATTCAAAGTTGATTAACTTAAACATAACTTAATCATTCTTGAATACATCATAACAAGCATAATAATAATAATACTTCGATTTAAGGACTAAGTTATTCTGCAGCTTTTCCTTTCCCTTTTAGTCCCATCTGATATATAGCATTTAGCTTTCAAAGCTTTAATTTCTCGCTATCTTTTTCTAACTGTAATCAATTTATAAATAAAGATGAATTTTTCTATAAATATTATTTTTGAATATTATGGAATAAATTTGATATAATGTTATAATAATAGGTAATATTTATAAATTTTGCAAAGTATGCAAGTTGTTATAAAATATTCGTTTGGCATCTGGGAATATTCTTTTGTTAGGAATATTCGTATAAATGGCTCAATCATCAATGTGGACCCCAATAATGTAATTATCATTTTTGATCGAGAAAACGATAAAAATATTTTATAAAAAATAATCTACGAGGTGTTACCGTTAAAACCGCTGAACTACCCGGTAAAAAGTACAAGAATACGCTGTGGTCAGATAAGAAGACACTAGATTGATTATCGATGCTTACGTGAGAAGTCACTCACCTATGCTCAATTATCACACAAAGAATTGCGATCATCATATCTCTTATATTATCGATTCAATTATTGTCACAAATCATCATCCATATAATATGTTATAGATTAAATCAATAATCGAGACGACAAGTTATAAATGATTAATAATTGTTGAAAGATTAAATATGTGTTGATGAAAAAAAAATGATTTGTGGTAAGTTTGATTATTTTATGGGGGCTCATATGTCATCATCTAAGAGTCTCTTCATAATAAGAGTTACTTCACAATAATAGTAATTACCTTCACCTAGTAATTACCTTCACAAATAGTATTTACCTTCGCCAATAGTAATTACCTTCACAATAATAGTAATTACCTCACAATAGTATTTACCTTCACAATAGTAATTACCTTCACCAATAGTAATTACCTTTGTGAATAGTATTTACCTTCACATAATAGTATTTACCTTCACTAATAGTAATTACCTTTACCAGACGTCGAACCACTTGTCGCTTCACATTATTAAAAAAGCCGAACCACTTGTCGCTTCACATTACAAAAAGGCCAAACCACTTTTTTTTCTTTCACATCATTAGTCGTCAAGCCACTCGCTTTTCACACTTAGAAAAGTGCTAAGCTAGAAATCTTCTATAAATAGAGGCCTAGGGCTTCATTATTTTTCACTTAATTCATTCAAGCTTATAGAGAGAGAAAGTATAGAGAGAATAAGAGAGAAAGAAGAAGAGTATTTTGTTACTACACCGCCGCAGATTCAATCTCCTACCAAATGTAAGGGGTGTTATTCTTTCTTATTCACGAAGAGAACTGTTGTTATTCCATCGCTTATTATTCTCGCTTGAATAACCTCAGATAATGTGGTTTACCCTATACTTGGTGACATTCTTCTATTATTCTTCGCTGAACATCCTCTCAGGTGTTTTACACCGACCGGGTTCCGCTTTTATTATTATTCTTCGCTGAACATCCTCTCCGGTTTATTATTTTTTTACCGACCGGTTCCGCTTTTTATTATTCTCGCTGAACATCCTCGTCATGGTGTTTTACACACCGACCGGTTCCGCTTTTTATTATTCTCGCTGAATATCCTATCTCGCAGGTTTTTACACCGATCCGTTCCATCTTTTATTATTCTGTTGAACATCCCGCTTGCAAGTGAATTTCACCCGACCGTTTCGTTATTTATTATTCTCGCTGAATAACTCGTCTGCATGGCCTATCGCATGCACGGTGATTTCTTTTGTTATTCCATTCTTTATTATACCCAAATGGTTAAAACTTTGACTTCTATACTCCATGAAATTAGTAGAATATCCTCGATATTCAAGCTGCTTCATCCAAAGATCTTTTCATGGAAATATTCTTCCGATCATTCTTGAATTTTACTCTACAAAACAAAGATTATGTTGATAATTTGACGTTAATAATTCCCCGGATAAAATAATTTTGAACTTGTTTTATCAATTCTTATATCATTGTCATCATCCTCATGTTTATATTTTTTTTAAAGTCATCTGTGGCCTCAGAAGGCATGGGATGGACTTGGTATGATTACGACCAGAGACTATTCTAAGTAATCACGACCGTAATGTTACAAATGATGTGATAAAAATCCTCAAAGGTCGTAGTGCATCGATGGACAAATTGTTGGTACGATCACGACTTATTAATGAATACACAAATATTCTCGCCCGTAGTGGTATGAATAATTGTGGTCGCGATACTAAAGAATATCCTCGGGTCAGAAAAGTGTAAGTGATTCGATGATGTGAATATTTATTAAAGTCGAGTCTCAAATTTATAAACAAAGGATGAAAAACCTTTAAAACCTAAAAGATAGTAGATTTTATTTTCTACTCGACTTTTTTTAATGGATCAGATATTCACCGCAGCTTAAACCGGTCATTCATCAGATTTTATCGCTTAATATTATCAAGACTATTGATAATTTATTCTCGCATTATCTTAGTCATAATATTTCATCGGGCTAGTTGAGCTCACCCTTTCTTTTCACCGTTTTCTTCGTGAAATGATAATATAGCCGGGACGAGCCTGGGAAACGAGTGATGGTCCTCAAGATAAGATTAGTAGTCCTCACTATTCTGTAAAAATAAAGGTGATAATAATCAGTAATGAGGACTTTTTGTTCGAGTTTGTATAATATCTAGTAGATTTATATTTGTATTTAAACTCACGCTTATGTCGATTGCATACCTACGCTTATGTTAATAAGTTGTATTTAAATTTCACTACGTACGTAAGTGTCACCCAAGACGGGTGATGTATACCTAATTTTGGGGGCGCCACAACTTGGTATCGTAGCTTAGGATACGATCCTCGCTAAGATGTGAGAATAGTACTAGAGGGAGAGAGACGGGAATAATACTTCGCTAGTATGACCTACCTAAGTTTATGTGATATTTTATCGGTTGGTCGTAAGATAGGATAATTTGTTACACGTCAATTAACCTTTTGTTTTGTGGCAAGATTCAAAAATGACATCCGAGAATGTTGAGAATAAAGAATGGAGCGCAGCGCATCGCTGATTCACCACATATCAATAATCGTGATAATGTGCATCGTGAAGGCGATAATCCTCACGCAAACAACAACACCGACTAAAATGATGAATGATCAAATGTTCGTGAGGCTTTATGCAATTTATGCAACAAAGAAAGCGAGAGCGACTTCTCGCCCAAAACGTAGGTGGAAACACGAAAAACTCTCAAGGCCACCGCTAAACAATTTAAGGAGCCGGGACCACCGAGTTTAAGGGAGAGCCAAAACCACTTCGCGCTAAGCATGGATAAAGCAGACACCAAGATATTTGATGTCTCGGGATGCTCCGAGGAGCAAAAGGTTCCTTTGCGCTTTTTTATGTCATATGAGAGGCGGACATCGGTGGGAATCGTAAAAAACGTACTCAACCAAATTGCATCAAGATATCTCGGGAGAAGTTCCAGAGTCGTTTCAACGACAAATACTTTCCCGAAAGTATTCGCCATACGAAGGAGGTGGAGTTTATCAAGTCGAACAAAACAATACGACCGTGTCGCAATACGAGGCAAAATTTATGAGTTATCACTATCATATTCCCACTTGGGATAATGAAGAGAGAATGGCGCTAATGTTTTTAAGAGGTTTGAAGTCGAGATACGCCAACATCTTATTTCTCAAAACCGTGTTTTGTATTCGGATGTTGTAAATAGGGCTCGCTTAGTGAGCGCGATAATGAGTCAACGCAACTAAAAGAGAGCAAATTTAAAAAATATAATACCAAATGAGAATAGTCATCGAGGCTATGACAACAAGCGTGAGGGAATCAATGCCGATATGGTAACCACTTCTGCAGGTAATCGTACAAAACAATAAGAATGGACATTTCAAGAAAAGGAGATTCAACAATGATGGAAAGACGCCAAAGACCAAAGACCCATTGTTAAGGAAGGAGAAAGACCACCTATCATATGCTTCAAATGCGAGGAGAGGGACACATCACCAAATCGCCATGCCGCCATCCAAAGCATGTTATAATTGTGGAAGAGAAGGTCACTTAGCTCGATTTTGTTGCCATCAAGACAAATTCACCTAGGATGGAGGCACCAAAGGCCATCCCGTAAAATTCAAAACCTAGAAGTGCAAGGGAGAGCATTTGTCAGGACCTCCCAAAGAGCAAGGAATCCGAATGAGGTCATCACGTAAGCTTATCATAAACTCTAATGAAGTCTATACTTTATTTGATACCGGCTCTACCCATTCTTTATTTCTCCTACTACGCCATCGATTAAATTTGACTCGAGAAATTAGACTTCGACTTATCTCGTGGAAACTCCGCTGGGAGAAACCTTCATTACATCCACCGCTTATAAGTCTTGTTTGGTTCAAATCGCACTTCACATTACCTCGTCGATCTTATTTCATTAAAAATACTTGATTTGACGTGATTCTAGGGATCGATCGTTAACTACTTATCATGCAAAAATTGATTGTTTTCGTAAGGTCATAGCTTTCATATTCCTAATCAACCTATTATGCTAATTCAAACGACCAAACCATTAAAATCAATCACGGCCATCTCAAGCCATAAAGCTATTCGCTTATCAAAAACGATGTCAAGCTTTCTTAGCTCATGTCACGATTTAAATAAAATACGCCGCTTTTAAACGATATTCCTATTGTTAATAAATTTCCGACGATTCTCCCAAGAACTTCCCGCCTACCCCAGAAAGTGAAATTGAATTTTGTATCGACTTTGAACCCTAGACAAAACCTATTTCCAAAGCCCCATATCGAATGGCTCTATCAACTTCGTGAGTTAAAGACCCAACCGCAGGAATTGTTAGACATCGGCTTTATTCGGCCCCAGTATTTCTCCTCGGGGTGCTCCTGCTCTATTCGTGAAGAAGAAAGATGGGAGTATGCGACTTTTGTATTGATTATCTGGAGTCAATCACGTCACCATCAAAAATAGGTATCCATCACACGATTGATGACCTCGTTTGACCAACAAGGAGCCAAATTTTTCAAAGATCGATCTTCGCTCCGGATATCACCAATTGAAGATTAGAACCACCGACATTCCAAAGACGGCCGTAACTCCAGACGGCATTATGAATTCCTAGTCATGTCCTTTGATCGACTAATGCTCCCGCCGCCTTTCATGGATATGATGAACCGAGTATTCAAGGAATATTTAGATCACTTTGTGGTCGCCTTTTATCGATGACATCCTTATTTATTCCAAAAGCCGCGAAGATCATGAGCAACACTTGAGGTCGACACTCCAAAAGCTTCGTGAATATAAGCTTTATGCCAAGTCAAGAAATGCGAGTTCGTCAAGAAGTAGCATTCCTTGGGCACGTGGTATCAAGTCATGGAATATCCGCTGACCCAAAGAAAGATCAAGCTATTCAAAGTCGGGAACAACCTAAATCAAAGGACCAAGTACGTAGCTTTCTTGCTTAATGGGTTATTATCGAGATTCGTGGAAGGATTTTCTCGAATCGCTATTCCATCGACTCAAATTGACTTTGAAAGATACAAAGTTCTATTGAGCGAAGAATGTGAGAAGAGTTTTCAAGAACTCAAGAGGAGACTTATTTCAAAGACCGCTCGACAATACCATCCGCCTCGAGGGATTTGTCATCTACAAAGTGATGCTTCGCAAAAGGGTCGATGTGTTCTCATGCAACATGGAAAAGTAATAGCCTTATGCCTCATGATAACTCAAAGAATATGAGAGGAATTATCCTACTCATGATCTAGAGTCATAAACCGTTGTCTTTTGACTTAAAATTTGGAGGCATTACTTGATGGGGAGAAAGTGGAGATCTTTACTGATCATAAAAGCCTCAAATATTTCTTCACTCAAAAGGAACTCAACACGCGACAACGACGCTGGCTTGAACTGCTGAAAGATTATGATCATACCATCCAATACCATCCTCGAAAAGCGAACGTGGTAGCCGACGATCGAGTAGAAAATCATATGCAAGTACGAAAAGCGATATTGTCAACGCAAAGGCCCATTTTGTGTGACTTGCAAAGGATGGAGATAGAATTAAAGACCTGTGGACGATGTGATGATAATGAGTATACGAAAGTAGAACCGACTTTTAATCGATAAAGTTAAAGTCGCCAAGCTACGCACTGAGCCGATGCGTATGAGGAAGAAAGTGCAAGAAGGTGCTACGCCCGGAAGCAAGAATCGATGAAGAAGGAATACTTCGAGTCAACTCCGCACTTTCAGGTTCCTAACGACCTCGATTTAAAGTATAATATCATGATGGAGGCACACAACACACCATTTGCAATCCATCTCGGGAGTACCAAATGTATCATGATATTCGCCATACATTTTGGTGGAGCAATACGAAGAGAGAGATAAATACTGCTTATCTCAAGGTGTCTAACTTGTCAACGAAGTTAAAGCGAGCATCAAGTACCAAAAGGTCCATCAGAACCACTTGAAATTCCGTAATGGAAGTGGGAGCACATTACCATGGATTTCAAGCACGGCCTTCCTAAGGTTTCTCAAGGCATCGATGCGATTTGGGTCATTGTTGATAGATCGACCAAGTCCGCTTCATTTCTTACCGACACGAGAAAACTTATACACTTGAACGCCTTGTCAGATGTATATAAACGAGATTGTAAGATCGCATGGTATGCCAGATCCATAGTTTCCGATCGAGACCCAAGATTCACTTCACGATTTTGGGTTAGTTTGCAAAAGCTATGGGCACAGACTTTCACGATTTAGCTTCAGATATCATCCTCGCATTTTACCGGACAATGGAGAGGACTATTCAAACTCTCAAGATCTATTAAGACTCGTGTCCTTGATTTCAAGGAGTTGGGACAAGTTCTTACCATCGTGGAGTTTTCCTACAACAACAACAGCTTATCAAGCAAGTATCGCATGGCTCCATTCAAGCGCCATGGAAGAAAAGTGTCGCTTCCAAAGATGCCGGGATGAGGGGGTGAAGCAACGCTTGTTGGGACCGAGTTGGTACGTATGACTACTTTTAAAAGATTCAAACGATCCGACAACGATAAAAACCTCACAAAATCGATAAAGAGTTATGTCGATCTTCATCGAAAGGACGGGAATTCGATATAGAGATCATGTGTTGTTAAGAGTCGCTCCATGGAAAGGAGTTACAAGATTTGGAAAGAGAGGAAAACTTAACCCTCGATTCATCTGGCCATTTTTAATCCTCGATCGAGTAGGAACGCGGCCTATAGACTCGCTTTTACCGCCAAATATGTCTCGTGTTCATAACGCTTTTCATATATCTATGTTACGAAATATGTGAAAGACCCGAACCATATTATCGAAAGTTAGAACCGATTTAAATAATGCGGAAGATTTGACGTATGAAGAGGTTCCCCGCTCAAATTTTGATAAGAAGGAACATATTCTACGCCCAAGGTTATACCTCAAGTCAAAGTTTTGTGGAGGAACCACGATGTCGAGGAAATGACTGGGAGTTAGAATCAAATGAAATCAAGGTATCCTTACCTCTTCTTCGACATACCAGTATCGCACTTCTAATTTCGAGGGCTTAAATTTCATAAGAAGGGAGGTCAGAAGACCCCAAATTTTATAAATAAAGATGAATTTTTCTATAAATATTATTTTTGAATATTATGGAATAAATTTGATATAATGTTATAGTCATTGGGTAATATTTATAAATTTTGCAAAGTATGCAAGTTGTTATAAAATATTCGTTTGGCTCTGGGAATATTCTTTTGTTAGGGAATATTCGCATAACGGCTCAATCATCGGGTGGACCCCATTAATGTAATTATCATTTGATCGAGAAAACGACAAAAATATTTTATAAAAATAACTACGAGGTGTTACCGTTAAAACCGCTGAACTACCCGGTAGGTAAAAGTACAAGAATACGCTGTAGTCGATAAGAAGAGACACTCAGATTGATTATCGATGCTTACGTGAGAAGTCACTCACCTACGCTCAATTATCACTACAAAGAATTGCGATCATATCTCTTATATTATTGATTCAATTATTGTCAAAGATCATCCAGATAA
This sequence comes from Panax quinquefolius, assembly GCA_020205615.1. Taxonomy (NCBI): domain Eukaryota; kingdom Viridiplantae; phylum Streptophyta; class Magnoliopsida; order Apiales; family Araliaceae; genus Panax; species Panax quinquefolius. Next base: position 98,423,072 of record CM035170.1, on the reverse strand, counting down.
TATGTTATAAGATTAAATCAATAATCGAGACGACAAGTTATAAATGATTAATAATTGTTGAAAGATTAAATATGTGTCAATGAAAAAAAAATGATTTGTGGTAAGTTTGATTATTTTATGGGGGCCTCATATGTCATCATCTAAGAGTCTCTTCACGTAATAAGACCTTACCTTCATTACCCCTTCGTGAATAGTACCTACCTTCATAATAGTAATTACCTTCACAATAGTAATTACCTCGTGAATAGTATTTACCTTCACTAATAGTAATTACCTTCGCAATAGAATTACCTTCACAATAGTAATTACCTTCGCCAATAAGTAATTACCTTGTGAATAGTATTTACCTTCACCAATAGTATTTACCTTCGCTAATAGTAATTACCTTTACCGTGACGTCAACCACTTGTCGCTTCACATTACAAAGCGCCGAACCACTTGTCGCTTCACATTACACAAAGGCCAAACCAAATTTCAAGCCACTCACTCTTTTCACACTTTTCAGTGCTAAGCTAGAAATCTTCTATAAATAGAGGCCTAGGGCTTCATTATTTTCACTTAATTCATTCAAGCTTAGAGAGAGAAAGTATAGAGAGAATAAGAGAGAAAGAAGAAGAGTATTTTGTTACTACACCGTCAGCAAAGATTCAATCTCCTACCAAATGTAAGGGGTGTTATTCTTCTTATTCATGAAGAGAACTGTTGTTATTCCATCGCTTATTATTCTCGCTGAATAACCTCGTATAAGTGGGTTTACCCTATACTTGGTGACATTCTTCTATTATTCTCGCTGAACATCCTGCTCTGTGTGTTTTACACCGACCGGTTCCGCTTTTTTTATTATTATTCTCGCTTGAACATCCTGTCTCAAGGTTTTTACACCTGACCGGTTCCGCTTTTTTTATTCTTCGCTGGAACATCCTCGCTCACAGTGTTTTACACCTTAACCGGGTTCCGCTTTTTATTATCTCGCTGAATATCCTATCTGTGTTTTTACATCGGATCCGGTTCCATCTTTATTATTCTCGCTTGAACATCCCGCTTGCAGTGTGAATTTCACCGACCGGTTCCGTTATTTATTATTCTCGCTGAATAACTCGTCTGTATATATTCTATCGCATTTACGGTGATTTCTTTTGTTATTCCATTCTTTATTATACCCAAATGGTTTAAAACTTCGACTTCTATACTCCATGAAATTAGTAGAATATCCTCGATATTTATGCTTCATCCAAAGATCTTTTCATGGAAATATTCTTCCGATCATTCTTGAATTTTACTCTACAAAACAAAGATTATGTCGATAATTTGACGTTAATAATTCCTCGGATAAAATAATTTTGAACTTGTTTTATCAATTCTTATCATCATTGTCATCATCCTCATGTTTATATTTTTTTTAAAGTCATCTCGGCCCAGAAGTGCATGGATGGACTTGGTATGATTACGACTGTAGACTATTCTTGTAATCACGACCGTAATGTTACAAATGATGTGATAAAAATCCTCAAATGTCAGAGAAGCATCGATGGACAAATTGTTGGCATGATCACGACCATTAATGAATACACAAATATTCTCGCCCGTAGTGCATGAATAATTGTGGTCGCGATACTAAAGAATATCCTCGGCCGAAGTGTGGGGGTGATTCGATGATGTGAATATTTATTAAAGTCGAGTCTCATTTATAAACAAAGATGAAAAACCTTTAAAACCTAAAGATAGTAGATTTTATTTTCTACTCGACTTTTTAATGGATCAGATATTCACCGCAGCTTAAACCGGTTGTTCATCAGATTTTATCGCTTAATATTATCAAAGACTATTGATAATTTATTCTCGCATTATCTTAGTCATAATATTTCATCGGGCTAGTTGAGCTCACCCTTTCTTTCACCGCTTCTCTTCAGAAATGATAATATAAATTGGGACGAGCCTGGGAAACGAGTGATGGTCCTCAAGATAAGATTAGTAGTCCTCACTATTCTCGTAAAATAGTGTGATAATAATCAGTAATGAGGACTTTTTGTTTGAGTTTGTATAATATCTAGTGAGATTATATTTGTATTTAAACTCACGCTTTATGTCGATTGCATACCTACGCTTATGTTAATAAGTTGTATTTAATTTTGTACCACGTAAGTGTCGACCCAAGATGGGTGTCGATTGGTTTGGATAGCTTTTAACACAAAATAATAGTCTAGTCGAATCAAAGGCTTAGACAAATTTGTATAATGCATTTAAGAACGATAAGTCTAATGCTTTTAAACAACGTCGAGGTATATAAATGATTTTTGAATAAAATAGATATTTGCTTGAGACAACAATTGAAGGTATCACGATGTAAAGTAAGAAACTTGCCTCGTTAAATCGATTATGTTTACCTTTGACACCTTGTCACGTATATTGCCTATAATATAATAATATAGCCGTACAAATTAGTGATTGTTGAATCCAACTCACTTTAGCTATTAATCGCATGTCATCCTAGTTTAAGGTACAAGTCTCTCATAAAATAAAATACTACATTCCTTACTTGCTACACATTTATGCTCACAAATAATAAAAACTAAGCACATAACATTTATTTATTAAACTGTTGCTCAATTAGTTATCTGAACTAATTTTATTAATTTGGAGTTTTAAATGACATTAAACATAAACATCCCTCTTTATAGAAACACTCTTCTTATTGCATTTAAATATTACTCTATTTATCCTCCATGACCATTATGGAGTAACAATTTATTTTATTTCATTTTATTATTATTATTTATTATTTATTTTTTTTTATTTTATTTTTTTTTTTTACATAGCGACTCACCAAAGTATTAAGTATGTCTACAAATTTTTCATGCATAATTGCGGTAGAAATTAGCTTTAAAAAGTATAGCACTACCTTATTGCATAAAAAGAGATTAACATGTAGCAACATGTCTTGACAATATAATGACACCTTTTATTGCACAAAACAAAATAAATTAACATGTACACTCTCTGGCAGTAGAACTAGCTAAGGAAAAAATAATCCATTAGTACCTATATACACAATAATCTCACATATATCATCTCTTTGTTAGATACACTAAGCAAGCCCCACCATGCTCTCAATACATGCTTGATGTTTTTTTTTATATACTTAGCGATATCTATACACAAGTAACAAATCACATATATCACCTTTAAAAGATCCACCCCTTTACTAGGTACACCCAACGCCCACCTTCTCATCATTCACATACTTAATTACTAGCTTTTCTTCCCTTTTTGTTTTGTTCATGCAAGGCGGTAACCACAAAAGCCAACAAAAATCATGAAGCATCAAAAAAAGATGATGACACGAAATCATCATTCTGTAAACATACTTTGAGTCCTTTTTTTTTCTATACATGCTTGGGTTTCCCCCTTTTTTTTTCTCTACGAAAATCATTATGCATTCATGCAATATAATTTATTTATTTTGAAACACATGGTAAAAATTAATTTAGCATGCACACATCTAATTTAGCATACTAATTTACAAGCAACACAATATATCCACATTACATCAAAAAGAAGAAAATGTATGCTAGAATTTAAATGGAAAGAATTTTATTCAACTAATTAATCTATATACCTTAGCTTGAAAAAAAAGATTTGGTTGCCAAGAAACACTACTGCTGCCGAACACCACCTCTCTATTTGGTTCTTGCTTCTTCTTCTTTTTTTTTTTTTTTAAGGAACACTAGAGTATGGGGTATATATATATACTAAAGAAAAGTGTATACATTAATTAAAGTGCTCAAGGCCATTCCCTACACAACTTTTTAGCAGCCTAAAACTCTAATATATCCCATCACTTGTCAAGTACTACCAACCACCCACATGACACACGCCAGCCCCTTTTCATAGATACAAGGTTCTAGATGTTGGCCTAAATCATGGTAATACCCAATGATATAACTACTTTGGTTGGAATTGGGTTATTTATTAACAAGCTACTAGAACTTGGCTTGTCAAAAGTGAGTGACTAATACTTTACATGGTTGCAAAAAGATTAATTGGGTGAAAAGTCTTGAAATTTTAAAGAAATGAGTGAGAAGGAGATAAAATAAATAAAAAAAAAAACTTCATAAAATTTGCTTAGAAATTAAGTGGAAATAATAACATGGTACCCAAAATAATTGGGTAGAAAAAATAACATGAGGTTCTTAGAAATTAACTAAATGGGTGACAAAAATTCATGGCTACCAAAAAAAACATGGGTAAATAAAATGTCACATGGTTTGCTTTAATTTCTTGGGTGGAAAATCTTCCATGGCTAGGTTCTATTATTTGGACTATAATCATGTAAATACTTAATTATTATGGCGTTAGACTAATTAATTTAATTTACCCAAATAACACTAAATTATACACCACCTTAATAATTATTAATAAGTTGGGTTATTTCACATAATTTAAGTTACTCACTTGAATAATAATAAAAAGATTTAGTCCATCGAAATAAGCTTTCAAACCAATTCAATGATTTATTATTACTCGGTATAGTTAAATAAATTAATTATGTACCACCTCTCATATTGTCATCTTTTACATAGCAATGCATTCCTTCTTTAATTTATTCCTTACTAAATTCCATCATTGTGTCACACAGGACATTTCATAAACTTATCATAATTCTCCTCATCTTATCAATTATTAAAAGTTCAATTAATTCAATAAAATTACTCACCTCATGCCATGCAAGCATTTATAAAATAAATAATCACATGCTCTAATTATATAAATATTAATATTAAATCATAAAATTTGCGGTTATTATATCCTCCCCCTTATAAAAATTCCGTCCTCGGAATTGATACTGAGGTTACACAAAAGATGGGGATAGTCTCTCCTCATCCTATCTTCTAATTCCCATGTGGCCTCCTCGACATCGTGGTTTCGCCAAACAACCTTTACAGAAGATATAACTTTGTTTCTTAGCGTTTGTTCTTTCTTATCTATTATTTGAACATGAATTTCTTCATATGCCAGATTCTTCTCTACTTGAATGGGTTCATAGAAAATCACGTGTCTATAGTCAGACTTGTACGGACGTAGTACGAAAATGTGAAACACGTTGTGGATGTGTTCGATTAAGGTGGTGAAAGCAACCTTGTATGCCACTTACGCCCACTCACTTCAATATCTCGAATGGTCCTATGAACCTCGGACTCAATTTTCCTTTCTTTTCGAATCGATCTTTCCTTTCAAGGAGATACCTTCAAAACACAAAACTACTGAGCTTGAAGTCTCGGTTACGCGATGCAAATCGGCGTACTTCTTTAGCGATCTTGAAATTGCTACCAATCTACCCCTTATTGTTGTTACCACGTCGACCATTTCTTTGGACTAATTACGGTCCCAAAAGTCGTGGTTCTCCGACTTCATCCCAACATAATGGTGTTACGCACTTTCTCCGTAAAAAGAGCTTCATATGGCGGCATCTGATACTCGCATGATAGCTATTATTGTGGCGAACTCTACTAATGGTAAATGGTCGTCCCAATTTCCTTGAAGTCCATCACGCAAGCTCTCGGCATGTCCTCCAACGTTTGTATGGTCCGTTCACTCTTGCCCGTCGGTTTGAGGGTGATAAGCGATGCTTAATCTCAATTGAGTTCCCATTCGTTCCTGCAAACTTTTCGAATTTTGGCGTGAAACGCGGATCCCGTCGGAGACAATTGACACCGGCACTCCATGTCGCGTCGATTTCCTTTACATACAAATTTGCTAATTGGTTTCAAATTGAATCGAATCTTGATGGGTAGAAAATGAGTTTGTCTTTGTTAGTGGGTCCTGATAACCCAAATGGCATCATAACCCTTCATACGTATGGCAGGAAGTCCAACCACGAAGTCCATCGTAATGTGCTCCCATTTCCATTCTGGTATTTCCAGTGGTTGAAGTAGTCCACTTGGCCTCTGGTGTTCTGCTTTGACTCTTTGACAAGTAAGACATCTGCTAACACACTCTGCAACTTCTCTTTTCAAATTAGGCCACCAAAAATGGTGTCGAAGATCCCGGTACATTTTTGTGCCTCCTGGATGTACAGAATACGTCGTATTATGTGCTTCGTGTAGGATTTCCTCTCTCAGTTCGATTACAGCTGGCACCCATACTCGACCCTCAAACCTCAATATACCGTCCTTATCTATTTTGAACCTTTCTTCCTTATCTTCCACTATTCTCTTCTTTACCTTCTCACATTCTCCATCTTTCTCTTGTGCTTCCTTTATTCTATCTAATAACGTCGGGTGAGCTCTCATCATGAGTAATTTTCCTTCCGCTTCTTTTGGTTCCTCCACCTCTAATTCCAACTTTTCCATTTCTCTTATTAATTCCTCTTGAGTTGTCAATTTGAATAACTTCTCCCTTCCTTTTCTACTCAAAGCGTCGGCTACTGACGTTTGCTTTTCCGGTGATAAAGAATTTCACAGTCGTAATCCTTGATTAGTTCCAACCACCTTCTTTGTCGCATGTTCAACTCCTTCTATGTGAAGATATATTTGGACTCTTGTGATCCGTATATATCTCACATTTTCTCCATCAAATAGTGCCTCCAAATCTTGAATGCAAAACTACTGCCGCTAACTCCAAGTCATGGGTAGGGTATCGTTTTTGAAATCTTTCAACTGTCGTGAGGCATATGCAATGACCTTGCCATGTTGCATTAGCACACAACCAAGTCCACTATCGATGCATCACTATACACAACAAACCCTCCGTATCATCTGGTAATGATAATATACAGCGCCTCACTCAACCTCCTCTTCAATTCTTTGAAACTCTCCTCGCATTTCTCGTCCCACACGAACTTCTCTCTTCTTCCTTGTTAGATTGGTCAGTGAGGTTGCTATCTTAGAAAAATCTTGGATAAATCTTGATAGTATCCGGCTAAACCTAAGAAACTCTAACTTATGTTGGCGTCTTGGTTGTTCCCGATTACTTACCGCTTCCACCTTTGCGGGATCCACGGAAATTCCATTTTGACGCGGGATCCACGGAAATTCCATTTTGATCTATCACGTGTCCTAGAAATTGAACCCTTTCCATCCAAAATTCACATTTTGAAAATTTAGCGTACATCTTTTCCCTTCTCAATGCTTCCAATACCATCTTGGTGTTTTCGCGTGCTCTTCCTTCGTCTTTGAATAAATCAAAATGTCATCGATAAATACTACTACTGAACTTATCTAAGTATGGCTTGAAAACCCGGTTCATCAAGTCCATGAATCTTTGTCGAGCATTGGTTAACCCAAATGACATCACTAGAAATTAAATGTAATGTCCGTAGCGAGTTCAAAGCGCCGTCTTTGGTATGTCCTCCTCTTTTTCAACTGATGATAACCCGTTCAGTAAATCTATCTTGGAAAAACACTTGGCTCCCTTGAGTTGATCGAAAAGGTCGTTTATCCTTGGCAATGGATATCTATTCTTAATTGTCACTCGGTTCAACTCCAGATAATCGATCTGAGCCTCATCGATCCATCCCTTTTCTTTACAAACAACACTTGGTGCTCCCCGAGGAGACACACTTGGCCGAATGTAACCCTTATCTAGTAACTCTTGCAATTGAATCATCAATTCCTTCATTTCTACCTGCGCGCCCATACGATATGGGGCTTTCAAAATGGTGCGGTTCCGGTGCTAAGTCTATTATGAATTCAATTTCTGTCTGCGGCGGAAGGCCGAGCAATTCGTCTGAAACACGTCTTGAAATCTCTTACCACTTGGTATATCTTTCATTTCTATTCCCTTTTTACGAGTGTCCACTATATAGGCTAAATAACCTACACATCCTTTCTTTAACAATTTCTTAGCTTTGCATCATCGTAAAAACAACCACGATTGCTTGGCGATGAGCTACTTAGTAAAACACTACCTTAGGCCGATTTGAGATGCGAAGGTTCACACTCTTCTTCTTGACAATCGATTATCGCGGCGTGGCGGATAACCAATCCATTCCTAATATTACATCAAACTCTCCCGGTTTAATCGAATTAAGTCTACGTTTAGTTCGTGACCTCTAATGTTTGCTGACAACATTTGATAAACAAACTCTATGGGAATTACTTCCTTATTCATGATCTCTACGTTCAATGAGTTTTCTAAATGTTCGGGAGGTATGTTTAGTCGATTAGCAAATTCTTGAACCTGAAAGAATAGGTAGCACCCAAATCAAATAATACATAGGCATTTATATTATTGATTGGGAGAATACGACACCACGTCCCTTTGCGATCCTTTGCGTCTTGGGCGATCGTGTTAAAGGTTGGCGATCGGTCGGTTGGATTGCGTTGGTCCGCCGATCATCAACTTGCTGCCCCCTCCCTGTTGGCCGCTTCCTCCGTTGCTTCCCTTCTTTGGGCAATCCCTGATTTGATGCTCAGTTGAGCCACACGCTTGAAACATCCTTGATCTTTTTGACTTTGGGCGGTTGGGTGAAATGTGCCCTTCTTGGCATGATTGTAGCGAGAATGACTGCGCCCTTCCAACATTCCCTTGATGGTTTTTCCCACATTTTTTCGAGCAAGCTTCACTTCTTTTCTTAAACCCTCCTTGATAACTTTCGGTGGTTGATGTTTGATGGTTGGTGTTGTTGTTGTTGTTGTTGTTGTTGTTGTTGCGGTTATCCCATTTCCTCTTTCCCGGATAACTTCCACCACCTTCTCCTCCTCCACGAGTCTCTCCCCCCGACATTCTTGTTCTTCTTCTCCTTGTTGTATTGGCTCAATGCCTCGCTACCTCCTCATCAATTATCGCCTTCTCCAATAATGTGGCGAACGAGTCGATTTGAAGGACCGACACCTTGTTGAACAACCAAGGTTTTAGTCCAAGTTCGAAGCGTCGAGATTTCCTTTCTTCAGTGTCTACTTGATGTGTTGCGAATCGTGCAAGTTCATTGAACTTGGCGCGCATCTTATACACTTTGTCATCTCCCCTTGTTTTAGTTCTAGAAACTTTACCTCCATCCTATTCTTTATGCTCTTCGGGAAGTAATTCTCAAAAAACAAAGTCTTAAACCTTTCCCAGGTTGTAGTCCCTTCTCCCACCCTCTGTTGATTTGCTTCCCACCAGTAGTTTGCTTCACCCCTCATCATATATGTAACACAGTTTTCTGGTCTTCACCCACACGAGCAATGGCGAAGGCTTTCTCCATTTCCTTGATCCACGTTTGCGCTACGATAGGGTCGGTAGTACCCATGAATTCCGGAGGTCCTACACTCTTAAAGTCCTTGAAGTTTGCGACCGGAGCTACTTGGGGAATGGGTGGTACTTGTTCATTTCTTCCCCTAAGTGCCTCCCCTAACAAATCTACAAGCCTCTGAATGGGATCTACTTGTCCTCTCTCATCATTAACCGACTCTTCCGGTGCAGTTAGTCTACGTCTGGGCGGCATTTTTCTGCATCACAAAACTTCCATTTTTATTATCTAATTATATTACTTAAAAGTTCTCCATAAAAGGAATAAGATTTCAGAATACATTTCAGAATAAGATCATTTATATTTATATGCCAAATTGTCACATTACATGTTTATCTCTAGCATACTTCTATAAATGACACAACTTATCCCCTAATATCACAAAAGATGGGGACAACCATTAACATACTACCCTTCTAATATAACTCAAAAGTTTGGGGCTTACAACTGTCTCACATTCTACATAAAAGACTGAAATTACAACAACAGATAATACACCACATAACGAACTACAACTAATACTTTTAACGCCTAGACTTAATCCATCATCCCGCTCCTCCGGTGTGCTCGATATTCCCCTAAAGTCATGTGCACCACCAAATCTAAACATGGTGTGTGTGAGTACATCACCTGCTTTCTGCTTGGGGTAGTGATTTACCCCATCAATCAGTCTCTCCATGGTCGTGCGCACTGCATAGCCCATCCTGTTCATCCTCCTCCTTTTGCACCTCACTTCATCTTCTAGATCGTTAGCCCTATCATTGGCCCCTTCCCACTTCTCTTCGAAATGGATCCTATCCATTACCTCCATCTCTAACTGAGTACGGATAGCTTCCTTCTCTGTCCTCTCGCTCAACTCCCTCTGCTCCATTTCTTCCAATTTCCCTGCCAGTTCTACATTTATGCCACCGCCCTGTGAAACAAAGCCCCCATCTGGATCCCTGCCTCCTTACGGTGAGCAATCTCTACCTCCATCTCCTGCATCACTAACTTTCTCTGATGGTCTTCATCCCTCAGCTTTTGGAACTCGGACTCCCTGTCCCTAGCCTCAGCCTCTAACTCCTCAACTCTGCACCCTAACTCTAAAATCTGCTCCTCATACTCCCCCAACATCCTATCTTCGAAAGTAGCCTCGTCGGAGTCCTCCATGGGCTCGTCCCACCATCTGCTCCTCCATGGCTCCTCCTCGGGATCGAGACTCCTCGGTATTGGCTCCATCTCCTCTTCCTCGTCATCATCATCGATAGGGACTACAGATTGATATAGGCTCACTTATCAATGGTGTCTCATATACCACGTGTATGTCACGCTCCTCTTCTACTACTTTCGGCTAGGTCCTCCCATATCGGTCATCCTACAATCACCAACACAAGACAAAACAAACAACAACTCCATTAGAATGTTAAATAACATAAGTTCATTGTATAGAATGAAATTATATTCTATAACATGCTAAGTCTCTCTCTATGAGAACTACTATATGAGTTTCATCCCTTTCTATCTTCTAAGTTCTCCTAAGTTATACTCTAAGGGCTCTCGCTCCTAAGGTTTATAACTATAGCTTTGATACCAACACATGGCGCCCCCAAAATTGGGACACCCATATCTCGAATTGATTGCATCACGTGCAACTTCTGAATATCTTACTAAATCATTAACAACGGAAAATAATAGAATAATTTACATTGATATAATATAAATATTCGCGTCCCAAGGTACCGTAACCATTACTACGACAATTCAGTGATTAACTTAAACATAACTTAATCATTCTTGAATACATCATAACAAGCATAATAATAATAATACTTCCAGTCTTAAGGACTAAGTTATTCTGTCGCCTTGCCCTTTCCCTTGTCCTGTCCTGAAGTACCGCCTTGCTCTGCCTTAACTGTAATGTTTTAGGAAGCAAGAATGAGCAACAAGTTTGCCCAGCAAGTAATATAGCCAGAAGGACAAGCAGTTATAGCATTTAAATCTTTCAAGGGTATAATAATAATAAGTAGTTCAAGGATATCAAGAATATCAAGAGTATTCAATAAGTGTCGCTATAGACTGGAGGATATCAACAAAATTTCAGGATTTATTCATTTCGAGGTTCAACATGAATGAGTACTGAGCAGTCACTAAGGACTAAGAACTCTTACTAGAATTAACAGTATTACACTGTAATCCAATATAAACGAGTACAACGGTGATCGACCTAAAAACCCTACGTTATGCATAACATTTAATCATACTTGTGCATGCATGCGTCGGTTTCCGACCATATATAATTTCCCTTCAATGAGGGTTGTTCATCTCGATAGAGATTTACGATAGTCCGCACCAAGTCAATTGGTTTGGATAGCTTTTAACACAAAATAATAGTCTAGTCGAATCAAAGGCTTAGACAAATTTGTATAATGCATTTAAGAACGATAAGTCTAATGCTTGCAACAACGTCAAGGTATATAAATGATTTTTGAATAAAACAGATATTTGCTTGAGACAACAATTCGAAGGTATACGATGTAAGAAGTAAGGAACTTGCCTCGTTCGTCGATTATGTTTACCTTTGACACCTTGTCACGTATATTGCCTATAATATAATAATATAGCCGTACAAATTAGTGATTGTTGAATCCAACTCACTTTAGCTATTAATCGCATGTCATCCTAGTTTAAGGTACAAGTCTCTCATAAAATAAAAATACTACATTCCTTACTTGCTACACATTTATGCTCACAAATAAGAAAACTAAGCACATAACATTTATTTATTAAACTGTTGCTCAATTAGTTATCTGAACTAATTTTATTAATTTGGAGTTTTAAATGACATTAAACATAAACATCCCTCTTTATAGAAACACTCTTCTTATTGCATTTAAATATTACTCTATTTATCCTCCATGACCATTATGGAGTAACAATTTATTTTATTTCATTTTATTATTATTATTTATTATTTATTTTATTTTATTTTATTTTATTTTTATTTTTATTTTTTTTACATAGCAGCTCACCAAAGTATTAAGTATGTATTAAAAATTTTCATGCATAATTGCAAATTAAATTAGCCTAAAAGTATAGCACTACCTTATTGCATAAAAAGAGATTAACATGTAGCAACATGTCTTGACAATATAGCAGCACCTTTTATTGCACAAAACAAAATAAATTAACATGTACACTCTAGCAGCCGAACTAGCAAGGAAAATAATCCAGTAGTACCTATATACACAATAATCTCACATATATCATCTCTTTGTTAGATACACTAACCGACCCCACCATGCTCCAATACATGCTTGATGTTTTTTTTTTTTTTTTACTTAGCAGTATCTATACACAAGTAACAAATCACATATATCACCTTTAAAAGATCCACCCCTTTACTAGGTACACCTAACGCCCCACCTTCTCATCATTCACATACTTAATTACTAGCTTTTCTTCCCTTTTTGTTTTTGTTCATGCAAGGCAGTAACCACAAAGCCAACAAAATCATGAAGCATCAAAAAAAAGATGACACACGAAATCATCATTCTGTAAACATACTTTGAGTCCTTTTTTTTTCTATACATGCTTGGGTTTCCCCCCTTTTTTTTTCTCTACGAAAATCATTATGCATTCATGCAATATAATTTATTTATTTTGAAACACATGGTAAAAATTAATTTAGCATGCACACATCTAATTTAGCATACTAATTTACAAGCAACACAATATATCCACATTACATCAAAAAGAAGAAAATGTATGCTAGAATTTAAATGGAAAGAATTTTATTCAACTAATTAATCTATATACCTTAGCTTGAAAAAAAAGATTTGGTTGCCAAGAAACACTACTGCTGCCGAACACCACCTCTCTATTTGGTTCTTGCTTCTTCTCTTTTTTTTTTTTTTTTTTAAAGGAACACTAGAGTATGGGGTATATATATATATACTAAAGAAAAGTGTATACATTAATTAAAGTGCTCAAGGCCATTCCCCACACAACTTTTTTTAGCGACTAAAACTCTAATATATCCCATCACTTGTCAAGTACTACCAACCACCCACATGACACACGCCAGCCCCTTTTCATAGATACAAGGTTCTAGATGTTGGCCTAAATCATGGTAATACCCAATGATATAACTACTTTGGTTGGAATTGGGTTATTTATTAACAAGCTACTAGAACTTGGCTTGTCAAAAGTGAGTGACTAATACTTTACATGGTTGCAAAAAGATTAATTGGGTGAAAAGTCTTGAGGTTTTCTTGAAATGAGTGAGAAGGAGATAAAATAAATAAATAAAAAACTTCATAAAATTTATTAAAATTAAGTGGAAATAATAACATGGCTGCCAAAATAATTGGGTAGAAAAATAACATGAGGTTGCCGAAATTAACTAAATGGGTAGACAAAAATTCATGGCTACCAAAAATAACATGGGTAAATAAAATGTCACATGGCTGCCGAATTTACTGGGTGGAAAATCTTCCATGGCTAGGTTCTATTATTTGGACTATAATCATGTAAATACTTAATTATTATGGCAGTAGACTAATTAATTTAATTTACCCAAATAACACTAAATTATACACCACCTTAATAATTATTAATAAGTTGGGTTATTTCACATAATTTAAGTTACTCACTTGAATAATAATAAAAAGATTTAGTCCATCCAAATAAGCTTTCAAACCAATTCAATGATTTATTATTACTCTGGTATAGTTAAATAAATTAATTATGTACCACCTCTCATATTGTCATCTTTTACATAGCAATGCATTCCTTCTTTAATTTATTCCTTACTAAATTCCATCATTGTGTCACACAGGACATTTCATAAACTTATCATAATTCTCCTCATCTTATCAATTATTAAAAGTTCAATTAATTCAATAAAATTACTCACCTCATGCCATGCAAGCATTTATAAAATAAATAATCACAGGCTCTAATTATATAAATATTAATATTAAATCATAAAATTTACAAACTCAAAAGGAGTCCTCATTACAACTATTATCACACTATTTCACGTAATAGTGAGGACTACTAATGCTATCCTCTCGACCATTACTTACGTTCCCCGACTCGTCTCAAATTATGTTCTCATTTCAAGAAGAGAATAAAGTGAAAGAAAGGGTGAGCTCAACTAGCCCAAAGAAGAAATATTATGACTAAGATAATGCGTAATAAATTATCATTAGCCTTCAACAGTTGTTAAACCGATAAAATACAATAGAAACCGGTTTAATCAGCGGTGAATAAGCAATCCATTAAAAGAGTCAAGTAGAGAATAAAGTCTACTATCTTTTAGGTTTTAAAAGGTTTTCATCAATTTTTATCGTTTGACTCACGACAATAATAAACCACCACATCTAATCATCCCCGTATTCACGGCCAAGGATTTTCATCAAATTATCAATGGTCATGACTATACCCGAATCACCCCGGTCATAATCATACCAAAACTATCCATCATCGCATTACAAAGCATCGAGGACTTTTGTCACATCATTTATATCAAGTCATGATTATACCGAATGATCCTCGGTCATAATCATACTAAGTTCATCTATGCACGTAAGCCAAAGATAACATAATATAACATGAGGATGATGACAATGACATAGTAATTCAATAAAACAAGTTCAAGAATTATTTAATCCATGAATTATTAACGCCCAAATTGTCAACATGATACTTGTTTCGTAGAGTAAAATTCAATAATGATCGTAAGAATATTTCCATGAAAAGATATCGATGAAACGCAAATATCAAGGATATTCTACTAATTTCATGGAGTATAGAAGTCAAAGTTTTAACCAACCGGGGTATAATAAAGAATGGAATAACAAAAGAAATCACCATGCACGTCAGATTGCAGATGATGTGTTATTCCAACAGAATAATAATAACGGAACCAGTCGTGAAATTCACACCGACTGTGGATGTTCCAACAAAGATAATAAATAATTAAAAGCGGAACCAGTCCCATGAGATAAATATGCATGTGATATATTTCAACATAATAATCGAATAATTAAAATCGGAACCGTGTCCCATGATAGATGCATGCATGTGATATTCCAATGTAATAATAAAGATGTAATAATAGAAGAATGTCACCAAGTATAGGGTAGCCCGCTTATACAGGTTATTCCAACAGAATAATAAGAAATGGAATAACAGGAGTTCTCTTCATGAATACAAAAGAATAATATCCCTTACCGTAAAAGAACTGAATATAGAAGTAGTGAAGTAGCAGAATACTCTTCTTCTTTCTATAATTTTCTCTCTATAGCTTCTCTCTATAATTTCTCTCTCTAGAGTTTCAATGAATTCGTAAGAAAATAATGAAGGAATGAGCTTCTATTTATAGGAAAATGGAATGCATAAGAATTAATCCATGAACTCATCCAGTATTGATTTACTTTTAATCTGACGGTCCATATTTAAAGAAAAATCTTTTAAATAAAATATAATATATTCTATTTATATAAAAACATTTTACTATGCAAACACTATGCAATACTATGCAAAACACTATGCAAAACACTACGCAACACTATGCATAATAAAATATAATATATTCTATTTATAGAATAACTTTAATAAAGTATTCTATTTTATATAAAGATGTTTCGCTTTTATTACGTTAATAATACTGAATAAAACAAAACGTCATTATCGCTATAATAATTCATATTATTAATCGACAATAATGGAATCAAACCGAGTGACTTCTCACATAAGCATCAATAATCAATACCGCGTGTCTTTCTACGCAACCACACGACATCGTATTTTTACTACCGAGTAGTTCAACAAGAACTACGGTAAAACTTTCGTCGTTATTTCAATAAAATATTTTTGTCATTTTCTCAATCCGACAATAATTACATTGTGGGGGTCCACCAATGATTGAGCTAGTTGTCATTTAATATTCCCCGCTAAACCTAATATTCCCCACCAATCGAATATAATATAACCACTTGCATACTTTGCAAAATTTATAAATACTACCCACAACTATAATATTATCTCAAATTCACACTATAATATTAAAAATTATTTCGACTAAATTTAAATCTTTATTGATAAAATCTGGGGTCTCACAATCTCCCCTCCTTATGGAATTTCGCCCTCGAAATTAGGGTACGTACCTGGTATGATAAAGAGGTGAGGATACCTTGAATACCTTTATCGTTGAAAATATTAAATTCATTTTTGCACTACAGGCCAAAGATATATAACTGTAAAACCAATAATACTGAGACTCAGCTTAATAATATCACAACCATGAATTATCCATGCACCATCAAGGCTAAGGATATTCGTGTTTTCAATTACTACCATGATTATACCGAATAATCCGTGGTCATAATCATACCAAGTCTATCAATGCACTACTGACCAAAGATGACTTTTACCACATCCATGAATTAATATTTCATTGCTGAGACTTAGCTCAATAATTAATCCATATCATCGAATCATCCCCGCACTACGTGCCAAGGATATTCATTAGTATCACGACCACGAATTATCCATGCACTACTACCAAAGATAATCGTGTATTCATTAAGATCACGACCACAAATTATCCATGCACTACTACCAAAGATAATTGTGTATTCATTAAGTATCACGACCA
Organism: Panax quinquefolius; assembly: GCA_020205615.1. Classification (NCBI taxonomy): domain Eukaryota; kingdom Viridiplantae; phylum Streptophyta; class Magnoliopsida; order Apiales; family Araliaceae; genus Panax; species Panax quinquefolius. The sequence continues at coordinate 98,406,201 of CM035170.1, read as the reverse complement.
CAAATTATCCATGCACTACGGCCAAAGATAATTGTGTATTCATTAAGATCACGCACCACAAATTATCCATGCACTACTACCAAAAAGATAATTGTGTATTCATTAGTATCACGACCACAAATTATCCATGCACTACTACCCAAAGATAATTGTGTATTCATTAAGATCACGACCACAAATTATCCATGCACTACTACCAAAGATAATTGTGTATTCATTAAGTATCACGACCACAAATTATCCATGCACTACTACCAAAGATAATTGTGTATTCATTAAGTATCACGACCACAAATTATCCATGCACTACGGCCAAAGATAATTGTGTATTCAATTACTAAGCATGATTATACCGAATAATCCGTGGTCATAATCATACCAAGTCCATCTATGCACTACAAAGCCCACGATTGACTTTCAACATAATATAAACATGAGGATAATGATATAAAGAATCAATCAAATGAGATAAAGGATAAATATTAAACATTTATAATATAATTTATCCAGATTCAAGAATATCCCCATGTTATCAATCACTTAATAATCTCATAATCTAATAACATTAATATTATAATAATATTTTAATCACTTCTTAAATTTATAAACAATTTATCTCAATTGTTTACGCTTTACCATATAATGCATTTAATCATTCAAAAATGCCATACTCATAAAATATCATCACCAATTATCAAATCCTCATCAAAAAAATATGTATATACTCTATATATAGGATTCTCTAGCCATAAAATCCTATTTTCAACTTTGTTACTTCACATAACATATTTAACTCATGTTCAGAATTAAACTATTTTCATGAAAATACCAAATTAGTCCCAAAAATATTTCTTTTCTGGGATTTAGCATAATATAGTCCCATAATGAAAATATATTTTCTCGAATTTTTAAAATTCATTTACTATTTTTCAAAAATCAATTTCTAATTAATTCCTTAAGAAATTAGCTACCTCAAGTTTAACTCCAAAATTCCCAAATCTTGGCAGGATCTTACACATGTTAACGTGAGCTTCTAGTTTAAATTTCATGGTCATCGGAGTTATAGAACTCGGTTATAGCGTTTTAATTTTAAAAACCTAAATATTGAACTAGTCATAACTTGCTCATTTTAAGTCGAATGAGCTCATTTTTGGACAGGAGATACTTTATACCATATACCTTCATGTCCCAAAAGGCCAGAATTTTTCTCATAATTTAAGTGGCCGAAACAGCCCCTTAAAGTTTCTGGGCAGTAGCATTTTCGAAATTTACAGCTTTGGCCTCCTTTGCTAAAATCAGCCCACACAAAAATCTACAACACCTTTTCTAGTAATTCCACTTGGATTAGTTAGGAAACTCATAGATCTAACTCTAGGACTTTACCACATTCAAAAATTCAAAATATAATAAGAGATATGGTCAATTGAATTTCATGTTACGTTTTTCACCAAAATCTGATTTTTCAACCCTTTGTGATTTCTAAGAAACTTTCATGTTTTCACATAATAACCACATAACTCATCATAACACTTACTAATACTTCATATACCCATGATTTTCATTATTCCAATGCTTTTATTATGACTTTCATCATAAACCACGTAAACTGTTCATTTTAGTTGAAGAAATATTTGAGGGTTTAAGAAATGGGTTTTGTCTTCGGTCAATACAAAATTCGATTTCACGCCTAGGTAGGCTAGGAAGTCTTCAAGAATACGCCAAGAAATTTATTAATGATAGAAATATCATTCAAAACTGCTACTCTTATCCAAGACTTGGATAGTACGTTACATTGATACCAACTGTGACTTCTATCCCTTAACCTAGATAGCACCTCACAATGATACCTATAAACTTGCCATCTTCATTCACGACGTCGCCTACGTAAAGTCCGCTTCCACATGCATTCCACACAAGGAAGTCAACAACGAAAGGATCGGACTCTTTACTTATGGCTTGATATAACAGTGATTAACTTTAGTGGTTTGGTTGCTTTGAATTCGTATAACAGGTTGGTTAGGAATATGAAAGCTAACAACCTTACAAAAAGAATAATGAGTAGTTAACCAATTGATTCCTAAAATCACATCAAAGGCAAGTATTTTCAAAAAGATAAGATCGACAGGTAACGTGAAAATGTTTATTTGAATTAAACAAGATTTAAAAATAGTAAGCGAACGTGAAGGCTCCTACTAACGAAAGTTTCAACCAATAAGTCAAAGTTTAACTTCTTCTGAGTTAAATTTAAACGTTGAACGCAAGCAAGAGAGATAAAATAATGGGTAGAACCGGTATCTAATAAGGTATAGACTTCGAAAGAATTTATAATTAACTAACCCGTGCTAACTTCGTTCGGGTTACCCACTTTTTGAGAAGTCACGAAAAAACGCTCTTCCCGAAACCAATCGACTTTGTTTTGTCTCAGATCCGCCTTTGGTGCCACTATCCCAAATGGACTTGACTTCACTATACGACAAAATCGAGCTAAATGACCTTCTCTTCTTGAAATTTCCACTTCTATTATCTTTGCCATGATTACCACCGTAAGTGGTTACCATTCTTAGCATGATAATTTCCCCACGATGGTTATCATTGTTCGATAGCCAAGTTGCCACCAAAGATGATTATTATCGTGTTGTTGGTCGTTACCTTTTGTTTGAGCTTTCTAATCAACACTCTCATGTGCTTCATTGCTTATTTCAAAGATTTTCAGATGCCATTCTCAAACACTTGTCACAAAACAAGGGTTAATTGACATGTAACAAATTATCCCTATATTCTCAATGAGACCAATAAAATAAAGACATAAACTTAGGTAGGTCATTCTAGCGAAGGTATTCCCTGTCTCTCCCTCCTAGTACTATTCTCACCTCTTAGCTAGGGATCATATCCTAAGCTCGATATACTGTTGTGTGACGCCCCAAAATTAGGTATATCGCCACCCATCTTGGGTCGCCACTTACATGGTACATAAATTCAAATACAACTTACTAACCTAACTGCGTCAGTATACAATACGACATAAACTGTGAGTTTGAATACAAATATTGTCTACTAGATATTATACAAACTCAAAAGGAGTCCTCATTACAACTATTATCACACTATTTCACGAATAGTGAGGACTATTAATGCTATCCTCTCGACCATTACTTCGCTCCTCGACTCATCCCAAATATGTTCTCATTTCCTCAAGAAACGGTGAAAGAAAGGGTGAGCTCAACTAGCCCAAGAAGAAATATTATGACTAAGATAATGCGAATAAATTATCATTAGCCTTCAACAAAGTTAAACCGATAAAATACAATAGACAACCAGCTTAAACTGCAGCAATGAATAAGCAATCCATTAAAAGAGTCAAGTAGAGAATAAAGTCTACTATCTTTTAGGTTTTAAAAGGTTTTTATCAATTTTTATCATTGAGACTCACAATAATAAACCACCACATCTAATCATCCTCATACCACGGCCAAGGATTTTCATCAAATTATCAATGGTCATGACTATACCGAATCACCCCGGTCATAATCATACCAAAAACTATTCATCAACGCATTACAGTGCCACCGAGGACTTTTGTCACATCATTTATATCAAGTCGTGATTATACTTAATGATCCTCGTCATAATCATACTAAGTTCATCTATGCACGTAAGCCAAAGATAACATAATATAACATGAGGATGATGACAATGACATAGTAATTCAATAAAACAAGTTCAAGAATTATTTAATCCATGAATTATTAACGCCCAAATTGTCAACATGATCTTCGTTTAGTAGAGAGTAAAATTCAATAATGATCGGAAGAATATTTTCATGAAAAGATATCTTGGATGAAACGCAAATATCAAGGATATTCTACTAATTTCATGGAGTATAAGTCAAAGTTTTAACTAACCGGGTATAATAAAGAATGGAATAACAAAAGAAATCACCACGATGCTTGATTGTTGTATAGGCGGGTTATTCCAACAGAATAATAATAACGGAACCAGTCGGTGAAATTCACAATCGACAGGATGTTCCAACAAAGATAATAAATAATTAAAAGCGGAACAGTCCCAGTCCCATATAGCATGCATGATATTTCAACATAATAACCGAATAATTAAAAGGAACCAGTCCCACAGATAAGCATGACGCATGGATATTCCAACGTAATAATAAAGACATAATAATAGAAGAATGTCACCAAGTATAGGGTAGCCATTATATGAGTTATTCCAATGTAATAATAAGAAATGGAATAACAGGAGTTCTCTTCATGAATACAAAAGAATAATATCCTTACTGTAGTAAAAGAAACCTGAATATAGAAGTAGTGAAGTAGCGAATACTCTTCTTCTCTTTCTATAATTTTCTCTACATAGCTTCTCTCTATAATTTCTCTCTGAGTTTCAATGAATTCGTAAGAAAATAATGAAGGAATGAGCTTCTATTTATAGGAAAATGGAATGCATAAGTAATTAATCCATGAACGGTCCAGATTGATTTACTTTTAATCTGACGGTCCATATTTAAAGAAAAATCTTTTAAATAAAATATAATATATTCTATTTATATAAAACATTTTACTATGCAACACTATGCAAAAATACTATGCAACACTATGCATAATAAAATATAATATATTCTATTTATAAAATAACTTTAATAAAGTATTTTATTTTATATAAAAGATGTTTCGCTTTTATTACGTTAATAATACTGAATAAAACAAAACGTCATTATCGCTATAATAATTCATATTATTAATCGACAATAATGGAATCAAACCGAGTGACTTTCTCACATAAGCATCAATAATCAATACCGCAGGTACTTATGCAACCACACGTATTCATCGTACTTTTACTACCGAAGTAGTTCAACAAGAACCACTGTGAAACTTTCGTCGTTATTTCAATAAAATATTTTTGTCGTTTTCTCAATCCGATAATAATTACGCTAGGGTCCACCAATGATTGAGTAGTTATACTGAATATTCCTCGCTAAACCGAATATTCCCCCACCAATCGAATATAATATAACCACTTGCATACTTTGCAAAATTTATAAATACTACCCACAACTATAATATTATCTCAAATTCACACTATAATATTAAAAATTATTTCACTAAATTTAAATCTTTATTGATAAAATCTGGGTCTCACAATTGATTTAATAAAATAACATATTATCATGCAGATGATACTACTGACAATAATCGAATCAATAATATGAGAGATATGATGCAAAGAATTATCGTGAGCGAATAATTGAGTATAACCGGTGACTTCTCACATAAGCATCAATAATCAATACCGTGTAATAATACTACGCAACCAATGCCATTCATCGTACTTTTTACTATGAGTAGTTCAACAGCTTATTCAGAAAACTTCCGCCAGTTATTTTCATAAAGTATTTTTGTCATTTTCTCAATCCGAATAATAATTCCGTTGTGGGGTCCACCAATGATTGTCTTGCTGTTGTATTTAATATTCCCTGTTAAAACGAATATTCCCCACCAATCGAATATTATATAACAACTTGCGTGATTTTTTACAAAATTTGTAAATATTACTCACAACTATAACATTATATCAAATCCACACCATAATATTCAAAAATATATTTCGAGAAAATTTAATCTTTATTCAAAAAATTGGGGTCTTACAGTTACACTGATAAATTATACCAAACATCAAGTTTAACTGCAGCGGAACAAGCAATCCATTAGAAGAGTCAAGTAGAGAATAAAATCTACTATCTTCTATGATTTAAAAGGTTTTCATTACTTTTATCATTTGAGACTCAAACGACAATAAATAATCCACATCATCCCCGCACTCGGACCAAGAATATTCATTAGTATCATGACCACAAATTATCCATGCACTACGGGCCAATGATATTCGTGTATTTATCAATGGTCATGATCATGCCAACAACTGTCCATCAATGCACTACGGCCAATGTAACATTACGGTCATGATTATACCGAATAATCCCTGGTCATAATCATAACAAGTCCATCTATGTACTACAGGCCACAGATGACTTTCAACATATTATAAACATGAGGATGATGACAATTCAATAAAACAAGTTCAAGAATAAATTTTAAAGATTTATAAGTTAATTTATCCTCGAACTCAATAACGCCCAAGTTGTCACAATATGATATCGCTTTGTGGAGTAAAATTCAAGAATGCTCGTAAGAATATTTTCATAAAAAGATCTTTGGATGAAGCGAAATATCAAGGATATTCCACTAATTTCATGGAGTATAGAAGCCAAAACTTTAACCAACCGAGTATAATAGAATATATGAAACCGCAAATGGATTTTTTGCCGCCATGCGGTAATCCACGTGATGCATTATTCCAATGTAATAATAAAGAATGGAATAATGTAGAATTCACCAGTGCGAATGCGTAATCCGCACGAGCGAGTTATTCCAATGTAATAATAAAGAATGAAATCGAATTCACGCGTAACCCGCATGCAGACGTGATATTCCAACAGAATAATAAAGAATGGAACCGTGTCATGCGTAATCCACACGCATGTGATGTTCCAATGTAATAATAAAGAATAGAACCAGTCATTAAGTAATCCGCATGCATACAGATGTTCCAACAGAATAATAAAGAATGGAATAACAACAAAATTCACCAAACATGCGATAGAATCAAGCAGCATGAAAGTTATTCCAATGTAATAATAAAGAATGGAATACGTAGAATTTCACCATGTATACTAGAGAGTCCGCATGTACAAAAGTTATTCCAATGTAATAATAAGGAATAGAATAACAACCTTTACGAGTATTGAAAGAAAATAACTCTCTTCATGAATACGAAAAGAATAATACCCTTACCTTAAAAGAAGAGTATTCAATTTGGTAGGGCGAGGATATTCTTGAAGAAAACTTATCTTTGCTTTTCTACGCTTCAAAGTTTCTTAAAACTCTAAAGAAATACGTTCAAGATTATAGAAGAAGAATTCTCTGAATTTCTGGTGTGATTTTCATTTATAACTAAGCATCCTATTTATAGAAGAATGGAAAGGATACTATGCTGCATTATGCAATAAAATATATATATTCTATTTATAATAAAATAAAACAGAACTTTATAAAAAGTATTCTGTTTTATATAAAAAGTTTTTACTATGCAAGCACTATGCATAATAAAATATAATATATTCTATTTAAAATCTAATAAAATAAATAACTTTATAAAAGTATTCATTTTATATAAAAGATTTTACTATCTGAAACACTATACTGAAGTACTATCTGAAACACTATACAGACACTACTATCTGAAACACTATGCATAATAAAATATAATATATTCTATTTAAAATCTAATAAAATAAATAACTTTATAAAAGTATTACATTTTATATAAAAAATTTACTTTTATTACATTTATAATAATAATAAAATAAACTTTATCACATTTATTATAATTCACAATATTAATCGACCAATGTCGTTCCTGTGAAAGAGGGGCTTTCCAATAAGGATTTCTCCCTATCATGCCGCAATTAGGTGACCAAACCTCTCTTTGATGTAACTTACATCATTGTTAATATTACAAATAATAATATTAATAACTTTGTTGTCTCAATTATTGATTTAATAATATATATATATATATATATATATATAATATTGACAATAATTGAATCAAATAACGTGAGATACTACGCAAAGAATTATCGTAGCAATAATTGAATAAAACTGAGTGACTTCTCCCAGTAAGCATCAATAATCAATCTTGTGTCTACTACGCAACCACGCCAGACATCGTACTTTTAACACCGGTGTTTCAATAGTTAACGGTGAAAACTTCCGTCATTATTTTCATAAAATATTTTTGTCGCTTTCTCGATCCGACAATAATTCCGTTATAGGGTCCACCAATGATTGTACTTGATTGTCAATACGAATATTCCCTCGTTAAAACGAATATTCCCAGACCAATCGAATATTATATAACAACTCACGTGCATTTTGCAAAATTTATAAATATTATCCACAACTATAACATTATATCAAATTCATTCCATAATATTCAAAAATGATATTTATAGAAAATTTATCTTTATTCATAAAAGTTGGGGTCTTACATCTGGTATCAAATCGTGATATTTTGCACCAATCCTTTCCAAACTTTGAGATTGTTGGAGCTGCTGTTGCAACTTCTGTTGGTGTTATTTCTCATACATCTTGTGCTGGAGATTGCAATTGTATTGTATTTTTTTATGATTATTTGGTTACCCACAAAAATTAAAATGATTACTTTTGTATGAATGTTTGGTTACCAACTATTTTTTATTAATGTAAGGTAACCGAGATTGTGTTACACAATATTGAATAATATTTTGCATTTTTTTCTTCTTACATTAAGTAAGAGGAAAACCACGACTACTCTCTGATTTCATCATGGTTTAACAAGATAAATAAAATAAATACATGTAACACTTGGTAACTGTTCTGAATTTTTTTTATGACTATTTGATTACCCACACAAACTAAAATGGTTACCTTTGTATGGAGGTTTGGTTACCAACTGCACCATATACAAAATGCACGACTACTCGGGGTTGGCATGCAATTAATTCAAATTGTCACAGCGGAGAGAAACAATCGGGAACAGTACATAATTACAAAATTGATTTACCACATCAGCAACCCATTAAAACACCCAACTAAATTAAAGGGATACCAAATGTACTAATTTTGTAAATAAAATATTAAAAATATATTAATTCTGTAAATATTTTCTGAACGCACTTTTGTTGTAATTTTTTTTAAAAATATACTATAAAATGTAATTATTCTAATTTTAAAAGTCTTAATTGAATACACTAATAATACTCTAGTAAAATAATAAAATGACATGAATATTAGGTGTTTATAACATGTTTTCACAAATTGTATTCGAAGCTTTTTCAAATACATCTTATTGGCTTTATGTGGTACGTCAATATTGCTGATAAAAGAATTTGGACCCTCAAATACTCAAGCAAAAATAAATTTATTATGTAGCTTGATGATTACTTAAAAAAAATTTGAAAAGTCACATTTGAATTGTATAATAAATTTATAGTTAACACGGAAAAATGTAAAAAGTCATACGGAAACTAAGTCTGAATGTCTTAATTTATTACTCCCTCCGTTCCTAAAAGATTATCGTTTTAAAAGATAAAATTTATTCCAAAAAATTTGTTATTTATAACTTTCGAGGAAAATAAATTATTTACTTTCCTATATTACCCATACCTTCTCTTATTGTCCCAAGAAATTCTCTCCCTTGTATTAATAGTTTTCAACTTCCTATAAAGGGGTAGTGATGAAATTTCAAACAAATTTTACTTGATAAATGGTACTTTCTTAATCTATGTGCAAAAACCTTAAACGACAATCTTTTAGGAACGGAGGTAGTTTTAGACTCGAACTTCAATAACTTATTACTCCCTCCGTTCCTAAAAGATTGTCGTTTTAGAAAAAAAAAATTTGTTTTAAAAAGTTTGTCGTTTATAACTTTCGAGGAGAATAAATTATTTACTTTCCTATATTACCCTTACCTTCTCTTATTGTCCCAATAAACTCTCTTCCTTGTATTAATAGTTTTCAATTTTCCATAAAGAGATAGTGATGGAATTTTAAACAAATTTTATTTGGTAAATGACACTTTCTTAATTCATGTGTCAAAACCTTAAACGACAATCTTTTAGGAAACGGAGGGAGTAGTATATTAAAGCTACATTATTTGGAAGAAAATAGTTCTACTAGTGATTAGTAGGGTAATAGGCAAAGGTGTCTACGCTCCTTGGCCATGATATTCACCCATATATCCTGGGGTTGAAGCATACATCCCCTGAGCAGTTGAAGTTGAAGCATACATCCCTTGAGCAGTTGAAGTTGAAACATACATCCCCTGAGAAGTTGAAGCATACATCCCCTGAGGAGTTGAAGCATACATCCCCTGAGCAGTTGAAGTTAATGGCAAACCATCATTCCTCTCATGTATTGCTGAAGGGGTATACATGTTCTCGAGAACTTGAAGGCGTAGAATAAGTCATTTGAGACGGGATAATGTCATTCCTGTAAGATGTAGCAGGCATGTAAGCCCTCTCAGCCGGATGCAAAGTAGTGTCTGTTCCCAAAGACATCAAATTACTACCATTTTGAGGTGGCAGAAAGTAAAACCTCCCAGAATTTGGATGCATGGTAGTGTCTGTCCTATGAGATGCTGCAGGACTAAATACATTCTCAGAAGTTGGATGAGTATTAATGTCTGTCCTTTGAAAGTTCTGACCCAAACTGTCATTTCCAGTAGACATTTGATCCACAATGTGATTCCAGTGAGATTCAGGAACCGATAAGCTATCTGAATCGTGATCCACCGCAATGCTCATCATCTGACATGCGGAAGCCATATTTTCAATGCTCCGAGAAGAAGCTAGGGGCAAATAAGTCTTTTCATAAGTTGAAAGAAGATTTTCAGTCATTTGTCGTGACAGGGAAAGAGTTTCAACTGAGTTCGAATTTTGAGGAATAAATGGTGGCACTTCTTGAACTGAAAAATCATTTTCAGTAGCAGGAGGCATAGCCAGTGATATTTCCTGGTTCGTTGAAGCCCTCTGTGATGTAGAAGGCATATGTGGTGCCCCGAACCGGCCTGAGAACTCTCCGACAGTGGTTGGGGTTAGAGATGACAACGATCTCGGGTTTGGTGAAACACCTTCAGATATTGGAGGCGAGGACAGTAGAACATTTTGGCTAGCTATCTTAGACGCTGAAGGCAAACCTGGTGAAACTTCTCGGCTGGATATATCACTTTGAGATGTACTTGGAGATTGCACTAACAGCATAACTTGACTACTTGTATCTGCCATAGATATTGGAGGGATATGTAATGGCAATCTTTGGGTTGGTAAGTCCAGCCATTGTTGGGCACAATTTTTCAGTGTGGTGTAAAACTGAACACCGTCATTGACTGCCATTGAAAACCAAAGAAAAAAAGAAAGTTAAGAAGATGAATATTGGTCGGCGAGGTGTCAGAGAGAGAATTGAATACTCATACCGCAAAAACTCAGATCCCCATAAACAGACATCTTAGACCCAGTAAAAGAGGAAAATGGCAATGGTATTGGATAAGGAACATTTGCCCCAACCTGAATCTCGTTCAACACCTCAGATGGCATCAAAGTTACATAAACAGGTACAAAAAATTCTTAAAGTTTATCCAGATGTAGTACTTTTCTTACCAGTGGACCAATAACTTCATTCTGGAACTTCCTAGCAGCAAAACCAGATTGAGTGAATATGGAAGCTCCGCTTACACACCTATAAACAGATGAGCCATTAGATTGTACGAAAGTGATTTAAGGAGTTTTATGTGAAGCCAACAACAGACACACTTCATTTATTATAATAACAGAATGTGTTAACATTTGATGACAACTTATTTGTACAATTTGTCAGTTTAAGTCTTGAGAGTACTTCCTATACCAATTGGGCCACTCCACTTGATAGTTTAAAGAATAACCTGCTCTAATACCATGTTGAAGTTTAGACAAACAAGGAAAAAAGGAGCAAAGCTGTATGTGTATATTGTTAGTTATATATGAAACTTGAATGCATACAATGTACGTACGTACGTACAAGCCTGTATATATAGGCTACAAACCAACAACTTGATGGCTAAACCATTAAACCCTAGTCTATATAAAATAACATTAATAAAAACACATTTCAGATTATGCATTTCTTAATAGAATATCTAAAGAAAACACAGTTTAATTCACATCATCTAAGTTGACAGAAACAAGAGTCCAGGATTAATTAAGTTGAAAAGCAGTCTGAAGTAAACGGAGTCCGAGTAAAGGAAATACTTTTGTCTACTAACAATAGTCATGGCCTCTTCTAGGTTGTCAACCTGTAAGTGGTCAACAAGTGAGCATATGTTAACCTATCTCTTGCTTAATCAATTTATATGATCATAAGAAACACTAATTTCTAAATGAGAAGTACCTGAATACAAAGAAGAACTGGTCCAGACATTTCTTCCTGCCAACAAAACAACCAGAATGGTTTACAATATATGCCCAGGTATTTGTTCAAAGTTTTCCTTCAAGCATCATTATTTATTTTAGTCCATCTAAAACATAAGCATTAAAACCCACCCCAAAAAAAATCATAAGCACTAGAAGCATGAAAAAAAGATACCTTGTAACAATCCATGCTAGTCGTGACATCACATAAGATAGTTGGACCAACGAAGTTTCCCCGTTCATAACTTGGAACCTACAGAAGAAGTTCCTAATAATGAAATGTCTAAATTATGAAAGTTCCCAAAATACTCTTGCTTGCATCATACAGTTTTTTACAATAGTGTACTTAACTTAATAGTAAAACCAGAAAATTATTAACATCTGGAAAACGAAAGAAAATATTCTAAGCAAGCCAGACAGGACTGTGGAATAACTGCCCCCACTGATGATGATTACGACATCAACATGGCATAAACCGCAAAAAGATAATAACACTAGTAAAAGGAAAATAATAAATTTATATGTGTTTTATAATCGAAATGAACCCCGCCAAGGATCCCTATTGGTAATCATAGAGCATGACAAATCTTGCAAGGAGAGAAGGTGATCCATCATAATTGGAAAAGAGTAAATACGTTCTAAAATTCCATCAACATAAGCAATGTTTAAAGATAAAAAGAGAAAGATGATTTCAGTTCTGACTTTAACCTACATTCTTTGTTACTCTAAGTTTCCATAAAAGTAACTGCGTACACTTGGAATGCATTTGGAGGTCTAACTCCAGGGATAAGTCGGGATCTTTATTTTAAATGGATTTGAATTCTGTCCACTGGGTATTCTAAATTAAATGCAGTATTTTTTAAGCATATTAAGTTTCAACCCTGGATAGAAGAGTGGGATTGAGTTGGGTGAAACCTTACAAAGTTTTAGCCATGTTACTGTGAAGAGAGTTCAAACTTCAACCAATATCTTAAAAAATTAGATAATATCTAACCCCAAGGCTGAGTAGCATAGGATTTGCAGTATATCTTTCCAAATGGTTTGTATCATTTTATATGACGCGAATACAGATTCTATTTATTAAATTCTTGTCAAAAAACTTGAGCATCATTGTTGGGACTAGGAAGACATATGGGGGATTCAGGCAAACAATGGAAAGGTTCAAGCACAAAATGGTCATGCTGTTCATTATAAGCATGGTTTGTTTCCTCTTGCCCTCCAATTCTCTTCCGCGGTGGAGGACGAGAATTGACAATAAATGACACAGCCTACAATTTGTCTTAGAAAAAGCTTGTGAAAGTTTAGGAGGGTTGACAAAAGGAAACATGCAGACAGTACAAACAGCCAATACAATAGCATAACCTGCAGTAAAACCATGTACCATACTTTCCACTACAGCCTGCACAGGAAAGAACAAAAAATAAGACATAAATAGAAGTAATATAGTAATAAATCAACTAAAAGCAACATAGTTGCACTTCATGACAGCTAAAATCCGGTTGTAGGATTTCCCTAGCGATGATACCATCCTCAAAGGAACCGATTCACTTGAACTTTCTCTTTCTGGAGACCCATATAAAATGCATTATTTGGTGCAAAATCAATGACACGTAATAAATCTAGATCTACAATGCTCTATTAGAAACCATAACATTCACAAGAAAACTCTAAAAAATGACAATTAATGTCACCAAGTGAGCGCCTTGTGGGCGTTCAATAAGGGCCAATATAATGTTACCTCTTGAAAGTGCACATGTTGATACATTAACTTAACCAGATTTAACTATATCTTTTAAAAAAATTATCCTAGCGTATCACGTTTCATGTAAATGTATTTCCTAGCAACTAAACAACCTGAATAAACCTACTCCTACCGTACTCTATACAATGAAATATGACGTTTTCCGTTCCTATTTTCATTCCACGTATTGTATCAAATTGTGATCCATGTAACATTGTTCTCAACACTCGGGGTGAATATAAGCTGGCAGAATTGGTAATACAACAAATATTTTCTTAAGTTACAAGTTTACCGTAATGTTTCTTCCATCAAGTATAAGTCTAGCTCCACTTTCAACCGCACTTTGAATCAGTCTGCATATTTGATCCTTTGCCTGTATATTGAAAGAGCAAGTCAAAGAAGGAAACAACACAAATCTCAGAACTCAATCAACTAACATGAGCATATTCAGTGGTCCATACACAACCCCATTCCACCATCCCACCCTCCCAACCCACTAAAGAAAAAGAAAAAATTAAAGTGAAGGACGAGGAAAAAGGACTCAACATGTGAAGCAACCAAAATTTTTTCCATATAAACCAATGATTTCAAAAGCAAATTTAGTTCATATTGACAAAATAATATATATATTAGGGTTGTAAATGGTAACCGGAAAATTCATATTTGTCCGCATCCGTATTCGAAAAAAATGGATATTATTCGCATTCGGAAAAAAACGGATATATCCGTATTCGGTTTAAAGGTATCCGCAAATAAATGGATACAGATACGGATATAGGCGTATTCGTATTCGTTTAACATCTGACCGTAAATATATTCGGCGGATATCCGGAATCCGATATTCGGATTCAGATCCAGATATCAATAACTTGTATATATATATATATATATATATATATATATATATATATATATATATATATATAGAGGGAGCCTTCCATGTAACAGGTTGCTATGGAGTGTATCTGTTACTCCTTTTTTTTGGACCGTTGATAAACTTATTGGAAGGTTGAGATTGAAACATAAATATACAATAGTAACAACTTGCAGGGTTTTATTTTAATATGAGGACCCCACCATAGTCGACATATTTGTCGGTTTGTTTAACTAAAAGCGAATTTTTAATATTTAATAATCTGCCAGAATGCGACATGCAAAAACATATAAAAAAAAAAAAAAAATCAAACCGAATGACTCTTTACGACATGTAAACAAAAAAAAAAAAATACCATAGAGAATGACTCTAGCGACATAAACAAAAAAAAAAAAATAAAAAAAAAAAACCAACCTAACAAGCTCTTACGACTTGTAAAAAAAAAAAAAAAAAAAATCTAAACCCAAGCACAACCTCTTACTACTTGTATAAAAAATACAAGTTCTTTATTTGCTATTTTTATAACAATATTTGTTATTTTATAAAATAAATATTTTATAAAAACAAATATTTTTATAATAACAAATAAAGAATATAAAATATTTTATAAAAACAAATATTTTTATAATAACAAATAAAGAATATAAAATATTTTTATAAAAATAGCAAATAAAGAATTATAAAAATATTTGTTATTTTATAATAGGATATAAAATAGGATATAAAAATATTTTATAATTCTTTATATAACAAATATATTAATTTCTTCCCACTTTAATTTAAAATATTAATTTTTTATGATATTTTATATCCTATTTTATATAACAATAGCATATATTTGTTATATAAAGAATTAACAAATATTTTTATAATTCTTTATTTGCTATTTTTATAAAAATATTTTATATTCTTTATTTGTTATTATAAAATATTTGTTTTATAAAATATTTGTTTTATATAAATATTTTATATTCTTTATTTGTTTTATAAAAAATATTTGTTTTATAAAAATAACAAATATTGTTATAAAAAATAGCAAATAAAGAACTTGTGCATTTTTATACAAGCCGTAAGAGGTTGTGCCGGTTTAGATTTTTTTTTTTTTTTTTTTTTTTTTTTTCATAAAGAGCTTGTTCCTATTGTATTATTTTTTATTTTTTTTTTTTTGTTTACAAGTCGTTAGAGCTTGTTTTCTTATGGTTTTTTTTTTTTTGTTTATGTCGTTAGAGTCATTCTTCTTTATTATTTTTTTTTTTTTTTTTATACAAGTTTCTGCATTTGTCGCATTTATGGTATTATTTAATATTAAAAATTCGCTTTTAGTTAAACAAACCGACAACATGTTGACTATGGTGGGTCCTCTCATATTAAAATAAAAGCTTTGCATTAGTCGTTACTACTTGGTATATTTATGTTTCAATCTCAAATTTTCCAATAAGTTTATCAACGATCCAAAAGGGGTGTTAGATAATAAAGAACCTATTCATATGGAAGGGCTCCCATATATATATATATATATATACAAGTTATTAATATATATACTTATATTAATTATATAAATATATAATTAAGTTATTAATTATATATATATATATAATAAATTACATATATATATATTAATAACTTACATTCATTAGTTAATAACTTGCACACACACATATATATATATATAGGATGAATATAAAGTATATCTCTCTTAAATAACATATTTTTATTAAATATTTAAAACTGCGTCATTTTGAAGATTCTTTTAAAAAGCAAGTGGGGTCGCAGGTTGGTATTTTTGTAAATTAAAGAAAAGCAAGTGAGAACACTATTTTTTTAATATTATTTTGTTTTAAAAAAAAAATTCCAAAATGACATATAGTTTTAATAAATGTATGTTATTTAAGAGATGTATGTAATATATACATATATATATATATATATAAGACTCTCTTAAATAGTACTCCTATATTAAAACTACGTCGTTTTGGAGATTCTTTTAAAAAACAAGTGGGTTCGCGGATGACATTTTTGTAAATAAAAGGAAAGTAAGTGGGACCACTCTATTTTAATATTATTTTGTATTTTAAAAGAATCTCTAAAACAGTGTAGTCTTAATAAAGGAGTGCTATTTAAAAGAGAGTGCTTTAGATCTGTCCTCTATATATATATATATATATATATATATATATATATATATATTAACTTACAAAACTATAGTTATTAACTTGTTACATACTCCCTCCATTCCTAAATAAGTGACATTTTGTAAGAAAAAATTTGTTCCAAATTATGTGTCGTTTACAACTTTCTAGGAGAATAAATTATTTACTTTCCTATATCACCCTTACCTTCTCTCATTGTCCCAAGAAATTCTCACCCTTAGTATTAATAGTTTTCAACTTCCCATACAGGGGTAGTGATAGAATTTTACACATATTTTAACTATTAAATGATAGTATTAAATAACTTTCTTAATCCATGTGCAAAAACTTTAAACGACACTTATTTAGGAATAAAGGGAGTATATATTAATAACTTACATATGTATATATTAACTTACAAAACTATAACTATTAGTTTGTTACGTATATATTAATAACTTATGTTCATTAATTAATAATTTACATTCATTAAAATCTTACATTCATTAGTATAACTTTACATTCATTAATATCTAGTAATTAAATAAAAGCTTAGTAATTTAGCAAAACAAAAATTTTAGTTTTTAAATTTGCCGGATACGAAAACGGAAACGGATATTATCCGTATTTTGGATATTATTCCGAATACCAAATACGGATAATATTTTTAAAATCTGCCGGATACCGGATACGAATACGGATGTGGATTAATTTTTCGGATACGGATACACTGGTATCCGGAGCCGTATATATCCGTTTACAACCCTAATATATATATATATATATATATATATATATATATATATATACACAACAGCATAACCTTCAATGTCATCTGTGCAACAACTCAAACTATTTGAAAACTTTTAATAGTAATTATACCTCTTTACTAGCAACTGGTCCAATGTCAGCTCCAGGCTCTTTCCCTGCATTAACTTTAAGTGCTTTTGCATGCCTGACAAGTTCTTCTTCCCTGAAATAGTTATACAAAACATCCAAAAAAGGATCATGAGATGCAGTTCAACCAAAAGGAAGAACTTCATAAGTATTTGATTACATATAGACAGAACTTCATATATGAACCATTCACAACCAAAAGGAAGAAGGTTCAACAAAAATATAAAATTGGAAACTAAGCAAACCTTCCCTCACTATCTCGCATCTGATCATAATAGAAATATAAAATACTCAACATGGTTCAAAATCATCTTAAAGTTTCAAGTATTAATCGTAGTTTGAAATCAGCACAAGATGTAGTTGTATTAACAATTAAGCATGAACAAACATCAGTTAAACTTGGTCATGTTAGGCGAAATGCATTTTCCAGATTATCCTCGCCCCTTCCAAAGACTATTGAATACCATATAACTCAAAACCATGAGTTACATTCTAACTATAAATAATAAATAAGTTACAGGGGTAGAAAAGGACTGTCATTGGATACAGGATGTAAGCCTAGTAGTTAAGAATATTCTTTATGAAGCAGATGTAATAATAAAATAATAGAATAAAAGATATCACACCATGTCCTTGAGCCACCAACAAAAATAGCCGTGCTGAGAGACAAGCACCTTTGACCTGCACCGCTAAAGCCAGCAGCTACCAAAGCATCCAAAGTGGCATCAAAACTTGCATCAGGCATGATAACGGCATGATTCTTGGCTCCCATATTAGACTGAGGACTCAGCAATGTAACAGTTACCAAGTCAATAGATGCAAAATCAATTAAGTCTACCAACAATGGCAGCTAAATCCAAGAAATATAAGAATGACTTACCTGAACACGTTTGCCTCTGGCTGCTGCCCTAGCATATGTAAGCACTCCAGCCTTGAGAGCACATAGGGGTGGGAAAACAAAATAAGTTGCGACATTTCTAAATTCGATAGATAAACCACATTTAGATATTTTATTGAGAAATAAGATGCCAGAAGGTGTAGAATATTGGCCCTCGGAAGTTTAATACAAGTTGATAAATGATATCAGGTCCATGAGATTATGAGAATCCAATATGTATAACAGCACTAGTGAAGAATGCCAATGCTTTTCATATAACGATATCATTGCATCTCACAATTAAATTAAATAGAGAATAACTCTCTGCTTTGAATGAATATAAATAGTATCCCAAACAAGATTAACGTGTTTGCAAGTATGTTTGTGTACATAATGTATATAAGCATCATAAGTGCAATACAAAGCATGACTCACCATAATCAGAAAAATCAACTTACAATATCTGAGTCAATTGATGATATGATTTTTATATCATCATCTTCGCAAATATGATCGATAATATCCTGCTCAAATAAATTAAAAGTAAATATTAAGCCATGGAACCAAAAAAAAAATGTAAAAGATAAATCAAATTTTTCCTCTTTTTTTTCACATTTAATATCAGTTGTGCACATTGGGGCCTCAAACTGCAACAGTTCACTGAATTACTTGAGAATGAATACATATATTCCAAAAGCACTGCAGAAGATTAATCAATATTTTCCTTCTTTTTTATTAGATGAAAATAACAATTGTACACCAGTTCTCAAACTCCAAAAGTTAATTGAATTACTTGAGAATGAATACATATATTATTTCCCTAGAAAGAAAAGGAAGCAGAAATCAAAACTATGGGAAGAATGAGGACAAAATATGGTCAAACAAGGTCTACATGTAAATAGCAGCTTCACTTGTCAGTTGTCAGAAACCTTCAAGTTTTCATTTTCTTTAGGGCCTGAAACCCTGATACGGGTTAGCCACATGCAAATATTAAAAGAATTGCAACATATTATCATCAAAACCACCCTTTACTATGCATGACGGTTGACTAACAGAAGTAGTAATATCTTCCAACAACTGAACCAAAAGGGACTTGGGTGTTTTTAGTTGAAAAGAAAGAGGTCCATGTAAGTGTGCAAACATCAGGTGATGTCGGAGTAGTTGAACCTTACTTGGGTACCATGAACAATGTTTAAGACACCATCAGGCAAACCCGCCTCTATTGCTAACTCTGCAAGAATCATCGAAGCCCCTGAAATGGACATAATAACTAATTAAGAAACTGTAATAAATAAATTTTGAATAAAAAAACATACAAGAAAAGGATACATGAAGAAAATCATGTTTACTTATGGACTAAACCTTCAAGACACATCAAATTTGTGCTGATTCAGACAAAATGCTGCAACAACCAAAGTAATCCAAATACTAAATCTAATAATAGATATGGGAAGTACTAATTCCACACACCCCTACTGATATTTCCACATTTAACTTCAGTTCCCATAAAAATTGTAATGAATTATTGATTTGACCTTGCTTCACAGCCAAAAAAGGAAGGAATCTCTTTTTATTACCGTGCAACGGCATCGCCAATACCTACCCAAGCAGCTATCTGCTTCCAACCCTAATGCATCTAGGAAATAACCACTGTGTAACAGTACTATTCTCTAAAAGGAGATCAATAACTATGAATTTTTGCATCAATTTTGTTGAGTCTGCTACAATAATATATCAAAAAACATTACAAAAAGGGTAACTGTTACCTGGATTTTTCTCAGATGGTTTCAGGATAAATGTGTTGCCACATGTGACTGCTATAGGAAACATCTGCAGCATTTATATATGTGGTCAGAAACCAAAAAGAAATTAGATTCTTTCGTTTCATGGAATGGTTTAGGGTTTTGGGAATTTCTAATTAAAAGTGAATTTAGTAGCAACAAACAGTTAGCATATCTTCTCAAGAGTGCATTTCATATTAAAGAAGAAAATCTTATAACACCTACATAAATTATAACTAAACTTTACTTATGTACAGATTCTTTTGGTTTAACACTAAAACTTATCATAAAATATAATACAAGTTCCTGTTATACAAAATACTCTAAATATAACTCAGCAGCACAATTTTAAAATATAAGTAATGATTAACAAGAAAAAAAATTATATTTTTGAAAACTTCACGATAGTGGGATAGTTTAAACAATGATCAAATAAAACCGAGAGGGGAAGAAAGAAGACCCAGAGAAAGGGAAGTATAAAAGACGTACCCACAAGGAAATGGTTGCAGGAAAGTTCAAGGGGCATATCCCAGCACAAACACCAAGTGGTTCTCTAGTGCTGTATGTATCAATACCGTTAGATGCATTGGGGACAAACTCCCCAATAGTTGCCATTCCACAAACACGTTCAACAACCTCTATAACCAAAGCCAAAAATATGGGTGCACATGTCAACTTGAGTTCAAAATCCAAAGCAAAATGACTGGAATGAATATGTGTGCATGTGTTTGTGGTCCTTTTCTTCGTGGGGTCAAAAAGGATGGGACAAGAAAAAGTATATAAATATCAGCACTAACCTAAACCACGAAGCACATCACCTCTAGCGCCATTCAACGTCTTTCCCTGCTCTGTAACAATATTTGCGGCAAGCTTGTCCTAAGAATAAGTTAAATCTCTTTAAAGCATGCCAAAATTATTCAGCTAAGGAAACATATAAACTAAGAATCATTAGAAACGTATAAACAAAGAATCATGATTGATACTTACAATATCCCTACGGATCAGCTCTTGTAGCTTAAACATGATGCGTTGGCGCATAGTAAATGGAGTATTTCTCCATGAAGGAAAAGCTTGTTTGGCTGCTTTAACTGCAGCTTTTAACTCTTCATAGGTAGTCAGAGGAACATGAGAAAGAACCTCTTGTGTTGCCTAATAAGATTATTTACATTAAGAACAATATTTTTCCACTTCTAAGAAAAAATTAGAAAAATAGATGATGAAGAAGAAGAAGAAGATTTCGAATCTGCTTTCATAATATGCTTACTGGATTTACAACATCAGTGGTTTCAAATGCTTGTGATTCCACAAATTCCCCTCCTATCAGGTTCAGAACCTTCAGCTACAATCAAATTGGAGATCAAAAGGAGGCATTGAAATGTTTTAATCCACAATGGAAAGTTGAACATGAAAAACCCAATAAAATTACCCTTTTCATGCACATTAAAACTTACTGGATATTCCTGTTTTTCTGATGATTTACCGGGCATAAAGACAGTGGCAGAATTATTTGGTCGCCATGAGTTATAAGTTTTCTCTGCAAAAAGTAAAGCAGTTGCTTCATTCTGAGTACTAGATTATTAGAGCTACTTGAGAGTGAGAAAATAATCATCAAGCAACTCCTACCTTTCCTTTTCTTCTATTAATCACACATAACCAAAACAAAAACACTTCATCAGAAGTTGCAAGATGCCAACTCAAGTCATGTTATGAAGCACGTGAATTTTCTTCTTCATTTTTTATCACTTGTTTCTTATAAAGAATCATATCTAAGACTCAAACAAGCAGGCAAAAGTTTGAAATATAATGTAATAAAAACTAATTTAATAATCAAGTGATAACATTAATAATACTGTGATAATTATGAACCTACTTAAAGCGACAATAGGCAACCATGGTTTGAACATTTGGAGTTATGGACACAATGAAAACATGAAGATACCATCACCCACTAAGAGCAGGACCTGATATTATGATTAAATGCAAGGAGTAAAGTTTGTAGTTACATCCAGCTCATGTAGTGACTTCTTCCTAACAGCAACAACACTATGCTCTCATATCGTCAGGAATTCATATTCCTAAACTAAAAAACAGATAATTATCAATGCCTGAATAAACCTGACTGCCATAAGGCCAATCCAGGAGCAACACGTCCGGCCAGGAGGCTGACATGTTGGGATGAGCAGTCTGGGCCACTCGGTGACCAATTTTAGCTAATACAGTTAGATATTGTCTAACCTGTAAAATTTCCCAGACGAAGTTTGGCTTTCACATTGTAAAGATGCCTTGGTGTTGACTGAAGGCCAGGATTGCTTTTCTTTAGAGCCTTGAGAACCTGACTTGGCTTTATACCAGCTTCAGTCATTATCTTGATTTGCTTGACCTCTTCCGCACTAAAACGGCGACTATAAGGATGCTCAGACATGTCCCTCAGAGCTTCATGGTTGTGCTCACCATTTTTTACTGCAAGCACCCACACATTATCATCCTTTTTGCCGAAAGCTTCAAAAGGGCAATTAGTGAGGCGACAAGGTGCTTTCCGTTTACGCTTGATTTCATCAATTTTACGCCTGTCGCGATGAACACCTCCTCTATCGCAACCAAGTATAACTCTTTTATCTCTCAAAGACTTTTTAATAGTCACCACATATCCTTGGCTAGCTCCAAAATCACGAACAAATGTAACAAGTTCTTCACGGTTTTGAAAAGTTCCAGATGGTGGTGGAAGCATTAATTTTTCCCCATCATCGTTCGACAGGCTTTGAATTTCCATCGTAAAGAGTAGCTTGAGAGTTGAGACCTAGAAGAAAAAGTGTTCATTAAAAGTAAGCCACTACTTTTCTGTAAATAATATAATGTATGCATACTCAATACCATGAATAGACAAAAGAGAGGAGGAAATGAGATAGAGAGCGACAACAATCATACAGATATAATATCATTCTTTAATATGACATTACTACCATCTAGTAAATTCAAGTATCTTACCTTGATCTAGAGCAGTACTGGAATAAGCAGATACTGGTCAAATCATGGATGGAAGTAAAATCTCCACTTCTTGCATTATCTAGATTACCATAAATCACAATCTGTAAGTGTAGGGGGGCCCACACAAGTTTATACTTAGATTTATCCCCTGCACAGCTCTTGTGGAGGGATGTGTACCCGTGGGATTAGTCGAATGCTCTAAGAGGTTTTTGGACACCCATGATTGTTATACACACACACACACACACACATATATATATATATGCAGCAGAAATATTACCACACCACCATTTTCTATTGATAATGATAAATAGAAAAAAGACAACTATAATAAAGAGTGTTTGACAACCCCATTAACTAAATCAAAAGTAAATCTTTATGGTCCACTCCCTTCCTCTAAAATTGTAAATTATTGATGACTTGATGAAACATTTCATCCTCTAGATAAAGATCAACTTGATTAATCTAAGAATGTCACCTATAATACCTCAACAGTAGACATACAAGATGTACATAACAACACTTCATGGACACTCCAGCCCAAATGTCAGTACATTCTTCAAACTGCCCATTATTTGGAAATAAAATTCTTAATTTAGGATAAATGGGTAACACCCATGATAACTGCAGACGCATCACCCATGGAATTTCAGCTATTAAAATCTGACTTCCTTTTAACCATATGGATGCAATGTATATAATTACTTACATCTTCCAAAAATGCTAATATGCGGTAATGTAACTGCAGTTTCCCAATGTGGACATTGTTCCTCTCAGCCCAAAAGCTCTCGTATCTATTTCGCGCCGCATGCATTAAAAAGGCATAAAGGGCCTGTTCCCCCAAATTCCTTGCCATAACTTCAACCTTTTTTTTAATGTGTGGCTCATTTATTACTACCTAACTACCCTGGCATGACCCAAACTATATCGAAAATATCTAGTACCATATGCATACGCCACCAAGTATTCAACGCAACCAATCACTCTTTCCTCTCCCTTCCAAAAGCTAATTCTGGAACCTAACGTGCTATTAACTAACATATAATTGAACGGTTAAAGAAGTAACAAACCAATATTCTGCACCAAATCTTAGTATCCAGGCCAGTGAAGGGGCAAAGATCAACCATAACTCTCACAACCAGATGACAGCAAACACAAAATAAGACTGGTAAATTGTCTGTCGCACCAAATTCAGGATGAGTAAACATAATGCCATTGAAGTACTCAAATGTTGGCGTGACAATAATGTGCAATCAAAAATAGCAAAAAAAATTATTTATTTTCTTGTATGCTGAAATTTATCCTTCAATTTACAAGAAACAGATTACAATGACAAAAAGATAAAATTCACACTGACACAACGTCACAACCTTTATGATGCAAACCATAGCTTAAAAAAAACACTTTATATTAACATGAATAATACCAGCTAACACATAAGTGTGGATTTCACTAAATCAGAGTTTCCACTTGAAACTTTGATTGAGAAATGTGAGATATATACTTTCATAATCTGAAATTCAATCCAGTGACCATATATCTATGTAATCAATAAGGATCAAATTCAATTAGAAATGATTAAACAATCTGTACAAAAAGTAAAAATAAAAAACCAGCAGACTTATATAGAGGGGTAAAAGGAAATTAATAAAAAAACTACCTTTTCAAGAAGGATCAGTTCAATTTGCTGTGTGAAAAGTAGACAACTTTATATGGTCGGAAAGGGAAAGGAAGTGAGGCAAAATTTTGAAGGGTTTAGAGGTCTGAGAAAAAAGATGGTGACACCCCCAATTTGATACCCAGGGAGCAGTGGGGATGCCCCTTTTGTACTGTGTGAGAGTGTCAAGAAATGTAACGGACGAAAGATTTAAGCTTTTATGTTTTTTTTGTCTTTTTTCTCCTTAGTTTTAACAAGGACCATTGTCACGGATAAATTAATATTTTCATAAATAAATTTAATAATTTTATGAATTTTTATTTATATAAATAATAAATGAGACTTACTTTTATAATTTATGTAAGTATGGTGAAAATTCTTTTATGCAAATAACATTTCTCTTTTTTTATGGGTGCAGTTGGGCATTAGGATTAGACGAGTTTAAAGATAGGGACTGATTTATATATTGCTTATATAATAAAGTTTATGAGTTCAAACTAGGTTTGGCGAAATTAAACGGACTTAAAACTATAATAAAATTAGTTTGCTGCAACTATGGGCTAACTGAAATTTATCTAAAATTTATAAGCAAAAACCTAAAAGAACATCAGTAGTAGCTTTCAAACTGAGAGGGAAATGTATTACAAACTATTATTGACAATATTTTAAAGGGAATTGTTAAATCCATTTGAGAAATCGTTATTTTTTATATGAAAAAGTGTTGCTTATATCCTATAATACGATGGTTTCACCGTCGTTATACATCTATAAATACACTTTTTTAATGTAAAATAATAAAAAGAGATAATGATTTAATAATTACTATTTGAAATTATGTTTAATTTGTCACTAATAGACACAAGTAATAGGTACCAAATAACATAATATATGAACAGTAGAATAAAGTTTTTTTTAATTAAAAATTATTTATGAACCTAAGCAAGTATATATATATATATATATATATATATATATATATATATATATATATATATATAACCAAAACTTATTGACCGATTCTGTGATTTAAAGTCATCATAATCACTAGGATTAGGCCTCTCAGTTATTACAAAAGATTACTAGATTTTGAATTACTACATTGGTATAGATTACCACAATAAAGATAGAATCCAGAAGTCCTCAAGACAATTAATGAAGTGCGCATGCTAAGTATGGAAGTTTTGTTTTTGGTTATATAATTAAACACTTGATACAGACAATGTTTTTATTATATTTTCATTATTAATATGCTCTAAAATTAAATCATGACATTTCTATTGGGATACAGAAAGTAATATTCACCGTATCATCTTTGTTAGTAACGATTCATATTTATTACTCTATCCGTCCGCGACTAAAAAAGTTATTACTACTATTTTGAATAGTCTCCTCAATTAAATGTTAACTTATCTTTAATAATCTATTATTTTTATTAAAAAAATTATTATAATACTCTTTGTAAGACCCCAACTTATTATTAATGAAATTTAATTTTCTATTTATTATTTTGAAATAGTAAGGGTTGATGTGATTAATGTGGATAGTTAGGGGTAAAATATGCAAATATTTCAAAATAAGCAAGTGGTTATAAAATATTCATTTGTTGTTTTAGAATATTGCTTTGGTTAGTGGAATATTAAATACTTATCGGGGAATATTAAATGCGACCACGTAAGAACCATGTGTGTGGGTCCCATAACTTGAAAGCGATTGGATGAAGAAAAGCGATAAATATAAGTTGGTTAAAAATAACTACAGTAGTTATTACCATTAATCTTCGTTAAAATACTCTATGGTTTAAAACACAAGAGCTTACCGTTATTGCACCAATTATTGATTCTTACGTGAAAGGCACTACTCAATAATGGTTACGATAATTATTGCTTGATATTTTATTGATTCAATAATTCTTTGCGTTGATATTTTATATTCTTTGTTGTTTGATAATTGTCATTACACAATATTTTTCTTTATCGAAGTAATAATTCATATTATCCGAATAATATTATTAGATAACATTATTGGCAATGTGTAGAAAGTTACATACAGGAGAGGTTTGAGTCACCTAATTGCTTGCCAAGAAGTGAGAAATTCTTATTGGAAAGCCCTCTTCTCTGAATCTACGCGGTTGTCAATATTGTGATTACGTAATATTATTTGTGAATAATTAATTATTGATTCATATGATGAGAAAAATATTGATTTTATGTGGATATAGATGGAGAAAAAATTTTAATGTATTGATTGTTGAAAATTGAAATTTTATCTTTTTCGATAAGATAATGTATTATTATATTTTAATAATATAATAATGGTGATATTTTTACAACGAATGTGGGATATATGAGTATACTGAGGAGGAAGAGTATTTTTGTTACAATAAATGTTTAAAACATGTTAAACATGCTCATGGACCCCATTTATTATTCGAAATTTGATTATAAATTTTGCTAAAATCGTCCGTTTGTGGATTTCGGTCAATTTCGATTGGAATTTGGAAAATCTTTCTTCCGCAAAGTTGTAAAGAATTGAATTTCCTATAAAAACTCATGAGATTCAATTTTTCCGATAAAAGGGCTATTTATTATGAATTATTGAGTTACAAGCTCAAAATAATTGATTTTTGGAATTTAAAATAATTTAAATTAGAAAAACGTTTTGATATGTTTGGTGGGCTTGGTTGGTTGTTGAAATGAGCTGATTTCAGTTTATAAGAATGTGCGTGAAAAATTTTTATATATTAATATTATATTAAATTTTCGCTTTTTGGTGTTCTAAGCGATTTCCTATAAATAGGGTGCTTAGGTTAGAATTGAAAATCACACCGTAAACAAGTTTTCTTTCTCTATATTATCGAGCATATTCTTGTGAGTATTTTGAGTATAATTTGAGTATTGCTATTCTAGGTGCAAGTTCAAGTCATAAGCTTTATATCCTGTTTCAAATTTAAGAGTCTTGATCTTTCGAGGTAAGGGATATTATTTTTTTTTTAAATGATATTATTTCTTCAATATCATTATGTTGAAATATTGATCTGAAGTTTTTATCAAATTTTAAACTTTTGGTGTCGGTTACTATTCACGATACTGGCCTTATTCACGTATATGACCTTTATTCACGAATCTAAGACTATTCATCGAAAAATAAAAATTTTCCTTTTCGTTCAAAATATCTATTCGGATACTAGCTTTGATTGTATCCATGTTTTGATCATTCTTGAATTTTACACCACTATGATTATTTTTGAGGTATTTTTGACGTGGATAAAACCAAATCTGAATCCTTAATCCTTAATCCTTGTCATTTTGTTTCACCGGATTCGCTTTTTAAAAATATTTTCATCATTTTCACTTTAAATGATGATATTATGGAATATCTTTGGCCCGTAGTGCAAAGATGAATGATTTTCAAGAATATCTTTGGCCGTAGTGCAAAGATGAATGCAGTGTTTAGATGAACACGACTGACCCGGTGATGAATATCTTTGGCCCAGTAGTGCAAAGATGAATATTTGATTCCGTATGTATATTGATTGATGTTACGAGGATAAAATATAGACGGTGAACTTTTAAATTCATACATAGAAGATAGTAGTTTGCATTCTCTACTTAACTCTTCTAATGAATTATTATTTCCATTGCGAATATTGATTTAAAATTTGTTGTCTATCAGATTCTATTAGATTTTTCCTGTTGAAGACTAACGATAATTTGTTGTATATTATCTTAGTCATAATATTCTTTTATCGGGCTAGTTGAGCTCACCCTTTTCCTTTTGTTCCATTTTTCTCGGGAGGCGAGAATAATAAGCGACGCAGCCTGGGGTATGGAATGAAGGTTCTAGAGAGAGTAGTTTAGTAGTCCTCACCATTTTTGTAAAATAATGTATCAATAAATGTGATGAGGATTTATTTGAGTATAGATATTGTCTAGAAGATAATATTTGTATTTAAACTCACAGCTTTCTTCGTTGTAATAATAAAGTTGTAGTTGTTTACGTACCGTACCATTGACAACTCGAGAATGGGTGATGTATACCTATTTTGGGGGCGTCACGGTTGGTATCGAGCTTAGGATATGATCTCTGGCGGAGATCGGGAATAGAACTAGGAGGGAAAGACGAATAAATCCTTCGCTAGTGTGTCCTACCTAAGCTTATTTGTTAGTTGGTCAAGATATAGGGATATTATGTGATATATTGATTTCCTTAATTAACCCTTGTTTTATGACGATTTGAGAATGTCGATCGAGAATATTAACAATGGAAATGAGGCCGTGGAGACGCTCAGACTCACCAACGAGGAGAAGCGTGCAACAGTCGTGGCAATGTTCCTCTTGTGAATAACACCACCGCGGCGAGATGATGAACGAGGGAATATTTAGAAGCTTTTGCGCTCATACAAAATCGAGCGAGGGAGACTCGTGTTCAAAATACGAGGAGAAATGATAACAATTCACGGGTTGTCACAACGAAGCGATTCAAAGAGTTGGGACCACCAGAATTTAAAGGAAAGCCGATCCGATCATGGCGAAAACATGGGTCAAGCAAATTACCAAGATATTCGATGTCTTGGGATGCACGGAGGAACGAAGGTTCCATTCGCCACCTTTATGTTCCGTGGCGAAAGGGACTCACTTTGGTGGAGTCTGTGAAGCGTACCCATCCAAATACGCTTTCAAAGATGTCTTGGGAGACGTTTGAAACTATTTAATGACAAATACTTTCTCCGAAAGTGTTCGTCGTATGAAGGAAGTGGAGTTTATTAAGTGGAGCGAGAACAACACGGCGGTGTCTCGAAGACGAGGCAAAGTTTGCGAGTTATCCGTTTTCACCTCATTTGGTGGAGAATGAGGAACGATGACGCGGATGTTTCTTAGAGGTTTGAAACCCGACATACGTCGATATCTCATTTCTCATAAATTTTCTCTCTATTCGGATGTTGTAAATGAGGCTCAATTATTAGAGCAAGATAACGAGTACGGTCAACCGAGGACCACAACCAGGATCGTACCGTAGATAGCGATCAATGTAATAATGATAACCAATGAGAGAAAGAAAGCAGACGGACAAAAATGGTAACCACTCGGTGGTAATCATAGCCATGAAAATAGAAGAAGCGAGTCGGGAGGAGATTTTAAAAGAGGAGATTTAACAACGACCATGTGAAGACGACAAAGTCTGCGGCGAATCGGGTTCTAAGGGAGGAGAAACGACCACCGGTTATATGTTACAAATGCGGAAAAGAGGGACATATCACCAAACGCCCACAACAGTTCAAGGTATGCTATAATTGTGGAAAGGAAGGACATATCGCTCGAGATTGTGCGATGGCGAAACCCTAGTTCAATGGGGACGGTGACTCAAAAGATCGTCCCGAAAAAGGCAAAGTCAACGATTCCGGGAAGAGCGTTTGTTGTGGATCGTCAAAATGCGAGGAACCCAAACGAGGTGATCACGGGTAAGCTATTTATAAATTCTTGCGAAGTTTATACCTTACTTGATACTGGTCTTTACCCATTCATTTATCTCTCCCGCATGTGCTCAACGTTTAAACTTGACTCGGAGAAATTAGACTTTGACCTTATTTGTGGAAACTCCGTTAGGAGAAACTTAATCACATCCACTGTTTATAAATCTTGTTTGATTCAAGTTGGCACCATTACCTTACCTGTTGACCTTATCTCTTTAAAGATACTTGCTTTTGATGTGATTTTAGGGATTGATTGGTTAACTACTCATCATGCCAAAATTGATTATTTTCGTAAGGTTGTTAGTTTTCATATTCCTAACCAACCTGTTGTACGGATTCAAGCAACTAAACCATTAAAATCAATCACTGTCATATCTAATCATAAAGCTATTCGTTTATTGAAAAACGGATGTCAAGCTTTCTTAGCCCATGTTATGGATTTGAATAAAGACACGTCAAATTTGAATAATATTCTGTTGTTATTGACTTTCTGACGTATTTTACGAAGAACTTCCCTATCTACCCCGTAACGTGAAGTTGAATTCTTTATTGATCTTGAACATGGTACAAAGTCCATTTCTAAAACCCCATATCGAATGGCTCCTATTAAACTTCGTGGAGTTAAAGGTTCAACTACGAGAATTGTTGGACATCGGTTTTATTCGTCCTAAGACATCTCCTTGGGTGCTCTGTTTTATTAAGTAAAAGAAGAAAGACGGGAGTATGCGACTTTGTATTGACTATCGGAATTGAACCATGTCACCATCAAGAATAGGTATCCTCACCTCGTATTGATGACTTGTTTGACCAAATGCAAGGGCACAATTCTTTTCAAAAATCGATCTTCGCTTACGGATATCATCACCAAGATTAGAACCGAGGATATTCCAAAGATCGCCTTCGAACTCGGTATGGGCATTATGAATTCTTAGTCATGTCTTTCTGATGACTAATGCTCTCGCGCTTTCATGGATATGATGAACCGAGTATTTAAGGAATATTTGGATCGGTTTATTGTTGTCTTTATTGATAACATCCTCATATATTCCAAAAGTCGTGAAGATCATGAGCACCATTTGAAGTCGGTACTCCAAAGGCTTCGTGAAAACAAACTATATGCCAAATTGAAGAAATGCGAGTTACGGCTTGAGGAAGTAGCATTTCTTGGACGCGTGTGTCGAAACATGGAGTATCTGTTGATCCGACGAAGATTGAAGCAATACAAAGTTGGGAGCAACCAAAGTCGGTGACCAAGTACACGTAGCTTTTTGGGCTTAGCTGGTTATTATCGGAGATTCGTGGAAGGGTTTTCTTGAATCGCTACTCCATTAACTCAGCTAACTCGAAAGGATACGAAATTCGTTTGGAGCGAAAGAATCGCGAGAAGAGTTTCCAAGAGCTTAAGAGGAGACTTATTTCTAAGACTGTTCTAACAATACCATCTGGTTCGGATGGATTTGTTATTTAC
Source organism: Panax quinquefolius (assembly GCA_020205615.1). Taxonomy (NCBI): domain Eukaryota; kingdom Viridiplantae; phylum Streptophyta; class Magnoliopsida; order Apiales; family Araliaceae; genus Panax; species Panax quinquefolius. The sequence goes on along the minus strand of CM035170.1, from coordinate 98,374,258 downwards.
AAATGATGCTTCAGTGCAAAGGGTTAGGATGTGTTCTCATCCAACGTGAGAAAGTCATAGCCTATGCCTCGCGACAACTTAAAGAGTATGAGAGGAATTATCCTACTCATGATCTAGAGTTAGCGGCAATGATCGTTTTCGCTAAAAGATATGGAGGCACTATCTATATGGGGAGAAAGTGGAGATATATTCGCACCATAAAAGCCTTAAATATTTCTTCACTCAAAAGAACTCAACACGCTATCTTGGCGGCGACGTTGGCTCGAGCTATTGAAAGACTAAGACCACACTATTCAATACCATCCTGAAAAGCGAACGTGGTAGTGACGCGTTGAGTAGAAGATCATATCGGAACGAAAAGCGAGATGCGATGATGTCAAGTATACGCGACAGAGCCAACTTTAATAGAAAAAAGTTAAGGTTGCTCAAGCCACCGAATTCGGAGTGATGCGTATGATGAAGAAAAAGTACAAGAAGGAGCTATTCCTAAGCGAGAATTGATGAAGAAGGAATACTTCGAGTCCACTCTAGACTTTGTGTTCCTAACGACTCTGATTTGAAGTACAAGATTATGACGGAGGCACACAATACACCATTTACAATCCATCCTGGAAGTACTAAAATGTATCGTGATCTTCGACATACATTTTGGTGGAACAATATGAAGAGAGAGATTGCAAAGTTTATCTCAATGTGTTTAACTTGTTGTAACAACCCCAAAATAGGTCCATTCCATCCAACCCATTCTGAGTCGCCAAATATATGGTACGAAAAACAACTACAACTTTATTACAACAATTGTCGTGCAAAATACAACAACACATATGCTGTGAGTTTGGATACAAATATATACCAATTGTAGCACGTCACAATGACACCTTACATAAAGGTATAATCAAAAACTGTTTTAGAAATTAGAATCTTTGGGAAGTGCTCAAGAAAACCTTCGTACATGGGAGGCCATGCTTTTAGGTTATGGTAGATATCATATGGCCACATAATTATCCTTGGTTGACCCAATAGACCCCAAAGAAAAACAAGAAGATTACTATCGTATTCTTCCCAATGGTGAGTCTTCTCTTGACATATCATTATCTCCACTGTCTCTAATTGGGTATTATACTCCAAACAAACACCAAGATTATATAAGTAGTGCTTGTAATATATACTCAAAGAAGTGGATGACACAACCATGTCTTATGATAACACGAGTTTGTATGTCATTAGACATCTTGTATGATAGTGACAAAAACAACCTTCCAAAGTTGGGTTACTTCACCCTATTTAATTCACCAAAATAACTATTAAATGATGTATAAAATACAACACACTAAAGCCCTCAATAAAATTATTTTCATACTCTTTAGGAGAACCTCAACAACTATAGACCACCGCTCTATTCCCTTGTTATCCCCGCTTCAACCCAAATGGCTACACTTTTATTACACGAAAGGAATTGTGAAACAAAAGGGTGAGCACAACTAGCTTCGATAAAGAATATTATGACTAAAGATAAATAAATTATCAATAGTCTTCATCAAGAATGAATCGAGAGATTTAGAAACATATGGTAGATGATAAAACTTTTCAACCATAGTTGCAAATGAACGAACAATCCTTTAAAAGAGTCAAATAGACTATAAAGTCTATTATCTTCTCCACGTTAAAAGTCCACCAATAATATTTTATCCTCAGTAACATCAATCAACAGTTCCTTTCCACAATCATATGAATAACTCATAATCATAATTGTGATTCTAAATTCTCTTCTCATCTAGGGCGAAGATAATTTTCATCACCGCCTTTACCTCGAAACATCAAATATCATGATTATACCAAATCACAGCCTCGCTCATAATCATACTAATAAATTCATCTTTGCACCACGGGCCAAAGATATTCATCAACAGCTTCATCTTTACACTACAAAAGCAAAAGATATTCAACAACAGGTCATCTTTGCATTACGAGCCAAAGATATTCATCAATAATTCATCTTTGCACTACAGGCTAAAGATATTCAACAACAGGTCATCTTTGCACAACGAGCCAAAGATATTCATATATCAAAGAAATACATAATCATTTCAGAAGTTATATAACAATAATTATAACCATGTTGATCAATTCACCTTTGCACTTAAGCTAAAAATATTCAATTATAAATTCAATGGTCATGATCATACCAGTCAACAATTCAACTTTTGCACTACTGGCCAAAGAGAACCTATGGTCACGATCATACCAATAATCTACCCATCTTTACACTCAAGTCAAAGAGAAATATCATCATTAGGGTTATAAGAATGTTATATAAATATAATCAAAACATGGTTTTAATTTCAAGAGTAAGATTCATAAATCAACGATAATTTGGTCGGGAGAATAAACCAATTTGTTGTGAATAGTACCCGTGTTCGCATATAGTCCCGTATACGTGCAGTAAGTAAAGAATCCTCGATACACGAAAAGATAAAGTTTCATAATAAAATTCATATCCATATTTATAACACCTTAATCCAAATGTTATAAATCACTTAGAAATCTCATAATCTAATATTATTAATATTATAATAATATTTTAATCATTTCTCAAACTTATAAACAATTTAATTAAATTGTTTACACTTTACTAATTAATGCATTTAATCATCATAAAATGCCAAACTCATAAAATTTCATCACCAATAACTAAAACCCTCATCAAAAATCAGCATATACCTCATATATGATTCTCAAACCATAAAATCATATTTTCTAATTTTCTTACTTCACATAACATATTTAATTCATTTGCTCATAACTAGAACATTTTCATGAAAATACCAAATCAGTTCTAAAAATATTTCTTTTCTCGGGATTTAGCATAAAATAGTCCCATATTGAACATATATTTTTCTCAAAATTTTAAAATTCATTTACTATTTTTCATATGGCCAAAACCAATTTAATATTTAAATATTTATCATAAATTGTACTTTTATCCAAAAATTCAAAAATTCACAGAAGTACTTGATATTATATAGATGTACTCTCAATAAAAATTTCATCAATTTTGGAGTTAACCGCAAGGAGTTATAAATAGTTACTTTTAAAATAGTCTTTTCTCATAAAATCCATAACTCCTAATCTATGCATCCAAAAATACCTCAAAATAATTATAGTGGTGTAAAATTCAAGAATGATCAAAACATGGATACAATCAAAGCTAGTATCCGTAATAGATATTTTAGATGAAAAGAAAAATTTTCATTTTTCTGAATAGAATAAAGGCCGATTCGTGAATAAGTCAGATATCGTGAATAAAGGTAGTATCGTGAATAAGAAACTCACACCACCAAAGATAGAAATTCCATAAAAAACATCTTCACGCTTCATGAATAGTACTCGTGAATAGTAACTCGTGAATAGTAACTCATGAATAGTAACTCGTGAATAAGTAACTCATGAATAGTAACCCCACATGAAAAAGTTCCAAATTTGATAAAAACTTCAGATCAACATTTCAAAGATAATGATATTGAAGAAATAATATCATTCTGAAAAAAATATTATGCCTTACCTCAAAGAATCAAGATTTGACCGGATATAGCAACGAACGAACTTGCACCGTATAGCAATACTCAAAGTATACTCAAAATACTCACAAGAATATGCTCAAAATATCGAGAGAGAAATAGAGAGAAAACTTCAGTTTCTGGTGTGATTTTCAATTCTAACTTAGCCCTCTATTTATAGGAAAATTTTAGCAGACTTGACCTGCAACCTGATGGCTTTACCTGCTACTATTCCCACCCACCACATTTGAAATAAAATTCAGCACATTTCTTCACCAACCACAAGTGGGGCCCACTCAATTCTAGAATTTTCCACCAAAATGCTAAATTCGGATACTTCAACAATTTATGAACCATTCACCTCTTAAAATTCATAACAAATCATACGTTCATTTTTAACGGTTCAAAATTTGTGGACATATACTCAACTTATATATGTATAACATATCCAAAAATTACAACGATCCAACGGTCGGATTAAAAATTATAACTAACGCAATATATCTCAAAAACACTGGTTTAATTTTTAATACCTTCATTCCGACAAAAATACTAATAAAATACCTCAACATTAATTCCTTCATTTATAACCATATAAATAAATCCATCATTTATATTCACATCAAATAAATATTTCCTTATCATATAAATCAATAATTAATTATTCACAAATAATATTACAGAATCACAATAATGACAACCAGTGCGGCCCTCAGGAAGAGGGGCTTTCCAATAAGAATTTCTCCTTCATGGCAAGCAATTAGGTGACCAAACCTCTCCTCGACAGAACTTTCTAGACATTGCCAATAATGCTATCTAATAATATTATTCAAATAATATGAATTATTGATCTGATAATGGGAAATACTGTGCAGTGATAATTATTGAACAACAATAATATAAAATTTCAACGTAGCAATTATTGAATCAATAAATAAAAATATTGAACAGTAATTACTGTAATAATTATTGAGTAGTGCCTTCTTATGTAAGGATCAATAATTCAAAAATACTGTGTAAAACCGTGTTGTAAGACCCCAGCTTTTAATAAATAAAGATGAATTTTCTATAAATATTATTTTTGAATATTATGGAATAATTTGATATAATGTTATAGTTGTGGGTAATATTTATAAATTTTGCAAAAGTATACAAGTGGTTATATTATATTCGATTGGTCGGGGAATATTCGGTTTAGCGAGGAATATTCGTATAACTACTCAATCATTGGTGGACCCTACAATGTAATTATTATCGGATTGAGAAAAGACAAAAATATTTTATTGAAATAACGGCGGAAGTTTTACTGCTTGATCTTGTTGAACTACTCTTTAGTAAAAGTACGATGAATACGTGTGGTTGCATAAGAAGACACCAGATTGATTATCGATCTTTATGTGAGAAGTCACTTAGTTTGATTCCATTATCACGATTAATAATATGAATTATTATAATGATAATGACGCTTTTGTTTTATTCGTATTATTAACGTAATAAAATGTAAACATCTTTTATATAAAAATGTAATACTTTATTAAAGTTATTTTATAAATAAAATATATTATATTTTATTATGCATAGTGTTGCATAGTGTTTTTTCAGATAAGGTTTGCATAGTAAAATGTTTTTATATAAATAGAATATATTATATTTTATTTAAAAATTTTGCTTTAAATATGGACCGTCGATTAAAATAAATCATCAATCCTAATCGCTTCATGGATTAGTTACTTATGCATTCTATTTTCCTATAAATAAAGCTCATTCCTTCATTATTTTCTTACGAATTCATTGAAACTCTGTAGAGAAATTATAGAGAGAAGGTTATAGAGAAAGTTATAGAAAGAAGAAGAGTATTCTCGCTACTTCACTACTTCTATATTCATTTTTTTACTAGAGGGGTGTTATTCTTTCTTCTTGAAGAGAACTTCATTATTCCATTCACTATTATTCTGTTAGAATAACTTTTAAAAAAGTGGCATACCCTATACATAACCTCAGTATACGCTGGCGTACCCTATACTTGGTGAAATCCTTATGTTATTCCATTGCTTATTTATTCTGGCTGGAATAACTTTTGATACTGGCTTTACCCTATACTTGGTGACATTCTTCATTATTCCATTGAACATCCATGCTCACAGTGTTTTACACCGACCGGTTCCGCTTTTTATTATTCTCGTTGGAACATCCTCATGCATGTGTTTTTTACACCGACCGGTTCCGTCTTTATCATTCTCGTTGGAATATCCTATCTCCGTGTGTTTTACACCGATCCGGTTCCATCTTTATTATTCTGTTGAACATCCTCGCTTGTGTGAATTTCACCGACCGGTTCCGTTATTATTATTCCTGCTGAATAACTTCGCTCATACTGGGCAATACCGCATGCGTGGTGATTTCTTTTGTTATTCCATTCTTTATTATACCCAAATTGGTTAAAACTATGACTTCTATACTCCATGAAATTAGTAGAATATCCTTGATATTTGCGTTTCATCCAAAGATCTTTTCATGGAAATATTTTTCTCGATCATTCTTGAATTTTTCTCTACAAAGCAGTATCATGTTGACAATTTGGACGTTAATAAATCCTGAATAAAATAATTCTTGAACTTGTTTTATTGAATTCTTATATCATTGTCATCATCCTCATGTTTATATTTTTTTTTAAAGTCATCTGTGGCCTGTAGAGCATGGATGGACTTGGTATGATTATGACCAGGGATTATTCGGTGTAATCATGACCATAATGTTACAAATGATGTGGTAAAAATCCTCAGTGGCCGTAGTGCATTGATGGACAGTTGTTGGCATGATCATGACCATTAATGAATACACAACTATTCTTGGCCGTAGTGCAGGAATAATTGTGATCGTGATACTAAAGAATATCCTTGGCCGTAGTGCAGGGGTGATTCGATGATGTGGATTATTTATTAAAGTTGAGTCTCAAATATAATGATGATGAAAACCTTTTAAAATCATAAAAGATAGTAGATTTTATTTTCTACTTGACTTTTTAATGGATTGCATATTCCACCGCAGCTTAAACCGGTTGTTTATCATTGTATTTTATCGCTTTAACATTGTTGAAGACTATTGATAATTTATTTTGCATTATCTTAGTCATAATATTTCTTCTTTGGCTAGTTGAGCTCACCCTTTCTTTTCACTGCGTTCTCTTGAAATGAGAATATAAATTTGGACGAGCCTGTCGGAAACGAGTGATGGTCCCGAAGATAGCATTAGTAGTCCTCACTATTCTCGTGAAATAGTGTGATAATAATTGTAATGAGGACTTTTTGTTTGAGTTTGTATAATATCTAGTAGTATTTATATTTGTATTTAAACTCTCACGCTTTATGTCGTATTGTATACCTACAAATACTATGTTAATAAGTTGTATTTAAATTTACGTACCATGTAAGTGGCGACCCAAGATGGGTGATGTATACCTAATTTTGGGGGCGTCACACGCAATGCTTCTTGCCAAAACACGCATATTATCGTATTTTAACCATCGGGTATTCCAACAAAGTTAATTAACTGTAACGATTACGCCAAGTTATTTATAAAAACTTAATTTTGTCGTTTTCTTCATCCGACGCTTATTCTTTTATGGGACCCACAAATGGTCACTACTTGTAATTTAATATTCCCAAGCCGTAAAGAATATTCCACGACCAAACGAATATTCCCCAACAACAATGAATATTTTATAACCACTGTGTATTTTGAAAAAAATTCATATATCACCCTTAACTTTAACTTTTATCAATTTAACCATTTACCTGAATAGTAATTATAAGAAAAATTGAATACTTTTATTTCATAAAATTCGGGGTCTTACAATCTCCCTCCTTATGAAATTTCGTCCCCAAATTTACGTGCACTGGTATTTCAAAGAGTTGAGAATACCTTTGCTTTCATTTCGATTTCATCTTTCCGTCATCATGATTTCTCCATTGCTCATCTCCCGTATTTTAGATATCATTCTAGAATACAACTTCAAAACAAGGGTTAATTGAATAAATTAACATATCACATAATATCCCGATATTTATGACCGACCAACAAATAAGCTTAAGTAGGACACACTAATGTGAAGGATTTACTCATCTCTCCCTCCTAGTTCTATTCCCCGATCTCCGCCGGAGATCATATCCCTAAGCTCGATACCAAATGTAACAACCCCAAAATAGGTCCATTCCATCCAACCCATCAGTGAGTCGCCAAATATATGGTACGAAAAAACAACTACAACTTTATTACAACAATTGTCGTGCAAAATACAACAACACATATATCTTGTGAGTTTGGATACAAATATATACCAATCAGAAGACGTCACAATGACACCTTACATAAAGGTATAGTCAAAAACTGCTTTTAAAAATTAGAATCTTTGGGAAGTGCTCAAGAAACCTTCGTATACGGGAGGCCATGCTTTTAGGTTATGGTAGATATCATATGGCCACGTAATTATCCTTGGTCAACCTAATAGACCCCAAAGAAAAAAAAGAAGATTACTATCGTATTCTTCCCAATGGTGAGTCTTCTCTTGACATATCATTATCTCCACTATCCTCTAATTGGGTATTATACTCCAAACAAACACCAAGATTATATAAGTAGTGCTTGTAAATATACTCAAAGAAGTGGATGAAAGACAACCATGTCTTATGATAACACGAGTTTGTATGTCATTAGACATCTTGTATGATAGTGACAAAACACCCTTCCAAAGTTGGGTTCGCCACCCTATTTAATTCACCAAAAATAACTATTAAATGATGTATAAAATACAACACACTAAAGCCCTCAATAAAATTATTTTCATACTCTTTAGGAGAACCTCAACAACTATAGACCACCGCTTCTATTCCCTTGTTATCCCCGGCCAACCCAAATTTACACTTTTATTACCCTCGAAAGGAATTGTGAAACAAAAGGGTGAGCACACACTAGCTCGAAGAAGAATATTATGACTAAAGATAAATAAATTATCAATAGTCTTCATCAAGAATGAATCGTAGATTTAGAACATACGGTAGATGATAAAACTTTTCAACCATAGTTGCAATGGAACGAAACAATCCTTTAAAAAGAGTCAAATAGACTATAAAGTCTATTATCTTCTCCACGTTAAAAGTCCACCAACAATATTTTATCCTCAGTAACATCAATCAACAGCCTCTTTTCCACAATCATATGAATAACTCATAATCATAATTGTGATTCTAAATTCCTCTTCTCATCTAGACGAAGATAATTTTCATCACCGTCTTTACCTCAAACATCAAATATCATGGTTATACCAAATCACGCTCTTGTTCATAATCATACTAATAAATTCATCTTTTTGCACTACGGGCCAAAGATATTCATCAACAGCTCATCTTTACACTACAAAGCAAAGATATTCAACAACAGTCATCTTTGCATTACGAGCCAAAGATATTCATCAATAATTCATCTTTGCACTACAAAGCAAAGATATTCAACAACAAGGTCATCTTTGCACAAAATTCAGCCAAAGATATTCATATATCAAAGAAATACATAATCATTTCGAAGTTATATAACAATAATTATAACCATGTTGATCAATTCACCTTTTGCACTTAAGCTAAAAATATTCAATTGTAAATTCAATGGTCATAATCATACCGGTCAACAATTCAACTTTTGCACATCGGCCAAAGAGAACCTATGGTCACGATCATACCAATAATCTACCCATCTTTACACTCAAGTCAAAGAGAAATATCATCATTAGGGTTATAAGAATGTTATATAAAAATAATATAATCAAAACATGGTTTTAATTTCAAGAGTAAGATTCATAAATCAACGATAATTTGGTCGGAGAAGAAACCAATTTGTTGTGAATAGTACCCGATTCAAATGACATAGTCTCGTGATAATGCGTATAAGAACCTCGACACGAAAAAGATAAAGTTTCATAATAAAATTCATATCCATATTTATAACACCTTAATCCAAATGTTATAAATCACTTAGAAATCTCATAATCTAATATTATTAATATTATAATAATATTTTAATCATTTCTCAAACTTATAAACAATTTAATTAAATTGTTTACACTTTACTAATTAATGCATTTAATCATCATAAAATGCCAAACTCATAAAATTTCATCACCAATAACTAAAACCCTCATCAAAAATCAGCATATACCTCATATATGATTCTCAAACCATAAAATCATATTTTCTAATTTTCTTACTTCACATAACATATTTAATTCATTTGCTCATAACTAGAACATTTTCATGAAAATACCAAATCGCCTCTAAAAATATTTCTTTTACTGGGATTTAGCATAAAATAGTCCCATATTGAACATATATTTTCTCGAAATTTTAAAAATTCATTTACTATTTTTCATATGGCCAAAACCACCGAATATTTAAATATTTATCATAAATTGTACTTTTATCCAAAAATTCCGAAATTCACAGTACAATCGATATTATATAGATGTACTCTCAATAAAAATTTCATCAATTTTGGAGTTAACCGCAAGAGTTATAAATAGTTACTTTTAAAATAGTCTTTCTCATAAAATCCATAACTCCTAATCTATGATCCAAAAATACCTCAAAATAATCATAGTGGTGTAAAATTCAAGAATGATCAAAACATGGATACAATCAAAGCTAGTATCCGAATAGATATTTTAGACGAAAAGAAAAATTTTCATTTTTCTATTGAATAGTCAGATTCGTGAATAGTCTTGAGATCGTGAATAAAGGCCGATATCGTGAATAAGACTCCAACACACCAAAAGATAGAAATTCCACAAAAAAACATCTTCACGCTTCATGAATAGTACTCGTGAATAAGAATCTCGTGAATAAGTAACTCGTGAATAGTAACTCGTGAATAGTAACTCATGAATAAGTAACCCCAACATGAAAAAGTTCCAAATTTGATAAAAACTTCAGATCAACATTTCAAAGATAAATGATATTGAAGAAATAATATCATTACGAAAAAAATAATATCCCTTACCTCAAAGAATCAGTACTTCGGACTGGAATAACGCTGAACGAACTTGCACCAGAGTATAGCAATACTCAAAGTATACTCAAAATACTCACAAGAATATGCTCAAAATATCGAGAGAGAAATAGAGAAAACTTGAGTTTACGGTGTGATTTTCAATTCTAACTTAGCCTTCTATTTATAGGAAAATTTTAGCGAGACTTGACCAAGAACTGATGGCTTTACTCGCTACTATTCCCACCCACCACATTTGAAATAAAATTCAGCACATTTCTTCACCAACCACAAGTGGGGCCCACTCAATTCTAGAATTTTCCACCAAAATGCTAAATTCGGATACTTCAACAATTTATGAACCATTCACCTCTTAAAATTCATAACAAATCATACGTTCATTTTTAACGGTTCAAAATTTGTGGACATATACTCAACTTATATATGTATAACATATCCAAAATTACAACGATCCAACGGTCGGATTAAAAATTATAACTAACGAATATATCTCAAAAACACCGGGTTTAATTTTTAATACCTTCATTCCGACAAAATACTAATAAAATACCTCAACATTAATTCCTTCATTTATAACCATATAAATAAATCCATCATTTATATTCACATCAAATAAATATTTCCTTATCATATAAATCAATAATTAATTATTCACAAATAATATTACGTAATCACAATAATGACAACCGACAGCCTTCGAGAAAGAGGGGCTTTCAATAAGAATTTCTCCTTCTCTGGCAGCAATTAGGTGACCAAACCTCTCCTTGATGTAACTTTCTAGACATTGCCAATAATGCTATCTAATAATATTATTCAAATAATATGAATTATTGATCCGATAATGGGAAATCTCATGCGTTGATAATTATTGAACAACAATAATATAAAATTTCAACGTAGCAATTATTGAATCAATAAATAAAAATATTGAATAAAGAATTATCGTAATAATTATTGAGTAGTGCCTTCTTATGTAAGGATCAATAATTCAAAAATCTTGTGTAAAAAACCGGTAATAATCTTTTGTGCGAACACGCGTATTATCGTATTTTAACCATCGGTATTCTAACGATGTTAATTGATACGATTACGCCGTTATTTATAAAAACTTAATTTTGTCGCTTTCTTCATCCGACGCTTATTCTATTATGGGACCCACAAATGGTCGCTACTGTCAGCATTTAATATTCCCAACGTAAAGAATATTCCACGACCAAACGAATATTCCCCGATAACAATGAATATTTTATAACCACTTGTGTATTTTGAAAAAATTCATATATCACCCTTAACTTTAACTTTTATCAATTTAACCATTTCTTGAATAGTAATTATAAGAAAAATTGAATACTTTTATTTCATAAAATTCGGGGTCTTACACTTGTCAACGTGTAAAGGCGAAAGCATCTTGTACCTAAGGGTCCGTCAGCAACCACTGAGATTCCGAAATGGAAGTGGGAACACATTACCATGGATTTCGTTATTGGGTCTTCCTACGGTTTCTCAAGGCATCAATGCTATTTGGGTTATTGTTGATAGATTAACCAAGTCTCCGCTTCATTTCTTGCCGACACGGAGACTTATTCCTTGAACGTCTTGCTAGTATGTCGCGTGAATGAGATTGTGAGGTTGCATGGCATGCCAAGATCCATAGTTTCGGATCGTGACCCAAGATTCACTTCAAGATTTTGGGTTAGCTTGCAAAAAGCTATGGGCACGCATTTGCGATTTAGTTCGGCATACCATCCACAAACCAGACGAGACAATCGAGAGAGGACTATTCAAACTCTCAAGATCTATTAAGACTGTGTCCCTGACTTCAAGGGTAGTTGGGATAAGTATTTACCATTGGTGGAATTCTCCTACAACAACAAAGCTTATCGAGCAAGTATAGGTGTGGCTCCATTCAAGCATTATATGGACGAAAATGTCGTTCTCCAATATGTTGGGATGAGGTGGGTGAAGCGAACATTGTTGGGACCCGAAGTTAAGACGTATGACTCACCGAAAAGATCCAAATGATTCGACAACGATACAAATGGCACAAGATCGACAAAATAGTTATCACGGATCCTCATCGAAAGGACGTGGAATTTAGTGTAGGGATCATGTATTGTTGCATGAAGAGTTGCTCCATGGAAGGGAGTTACAAGATTTGGGAAGAGAGGAAAGCTCAATCCACGATTTATCGGTCCATTTCAAATTCTTGACCGAGTAGGAAATGTAGCCTATAGACTTGTATTACCTCCGGTATGTCTCGTGTTCATAATGTGTTTCACATATCATATTTCGTCACATATGTGAAAGACCCAACCATGTTATAAATTAGAACCTGGACGAAATAGCCAAGACTTAACGTATGAGGAGGTACTGTCGAAGATCTTGGATAGGAAGGAGCATGTCTTACGCAAGAAAGGTCATACCACAAGTTAAAGTTTTGTGGAGGAATCATGCTATAGAGGAAATGACCTGGGAATTGGAAACGAAAATGAAAGCGAGGTATCCTCACCTATTCGAAACACCAGGTACGTACGTCAATTTCGAGGACGAAATTTCATAAGGAGGGGAGGTTGTAAGACCCCAACTTATTATTAATGAAATTTAATTTTCTCTATTTATTATTTTGAAATAGTAAGGGTTGATGTGATTAATGTGGATAGTTAGGGGTAAAATACGCAAATATTTCAAAATAAGCAAGTGGTTATAAAATATTCATTGTTGTCGGAGAATATTCGTTTGGTCGTGGAATATTCGTACTATCGGGGAATATTCGCATTTACGGCCGCGTACCATGTGGGAGCCCCATAACGAAAAGCGATTGGATGAAGAAAACGACAAATATAAGTTGGTTAAAAAAACGGCGTAGTTTTTACCATTAATACTTGTTAAAATACTCGGTGGTTAAAACACAGTAGCACACGGTATTGCACCAATTATTGATTCTTACGTAAGAAGACACTACAAAATAATGGTTACAATAATTACTGTTCAATATTTTATGGATTCAATAATTGCTGCGTTGATATTTTATATTGCTGTTGTTTCAATAATTGTCATTACACAATATTTTTCTTTATCGAAGCAATAATTCATATTATCCTGAATAATATTATTAGATAACATTATTGGCAATGTGTAAAGTTCATCTAAGGAGAGGTTTGGTCACCTAATCAAGCGCCAAGAAGAGAGAAATTCTTATTGAAAGCCCCTCTTCCCGGAACCGCCTCGTCACATATCAGATTCGTAATATTATTTGTGAATAATTAATTATTGATTCATATGATGAGAAAAATATTGATTTTATGTGGATATAGATGGAGAAAATTTTTAATGTGACAATTGTTGAAAATTGAAATTTTATCTTTTTCTGATAAGATAATGTATTATTATATTTTAATAATATAATAATGGTGATATTTTTACAACGAATGTGGGATATATGAGTATACGAGGAGGAAGAGTATTTTTGTTGCAATAAATGTTTAAAACATGTTAAACATGTCGGTGGACCCCATTTATTGAATCGAAATTTGATTATAAATTTATAAAATCGCCCGTTTGTGGATTTCGGTTAATTTCTGATTGGAATTTGGAAAAACTTTCTTCTGCAAAGTTGTAGAGAATTGAATTTCCTATAAAAACTCGCGAGATTCAAATTTTCTGATAAAAGGGATATTTATTATGAATTATTGAAGTTCTGAAGCTCCGAAATAATTGATTTTTGGAAGTTTAAAATAATTTAAATTAGAAAAACGTTTTTGATATGTTTGGTGGGCTTGGTTGGTTGTTGAAATGAGCTGATTTCAGTTTATAAGAATGTGCGTAGAAAATTTTTTATATATTAATATTATATTAAATTTTCTGCTTTGGTGTTCTAAGCAATTTCCTATAAATAGGGTGCTTAGGTTAGAATTGAAAATCACACCAGAAACTGAAGTTTTCTCTCTCTATATTATCGAGCGTATTCTTGTGAGTATTTTGAGTATAATTTGAGTATTGTTATTCGGTGCAAGTTCAAGTCATAGCCTATATCCGGTGTTTAAATTTAGTAAGATCGATCTTTCGAGGTAAGGGATAATATTTTTTTTTCGTAATGATATTATTTCTTCAATATCATTATGTTGAAATATTGATCCGAAATTTTTATCAAATTTGGAACTTTTGGTGTCTGAGTTACTATTCACGATACTAAGACTATTCACGATATCGACACTATTCACGAATACTGAGACTATTCATCGAAAAATGAAAATTTTCCTTTTCGTTCAAAATATCTATTCGGATACTAGCTTTGATTGTATCCATGTTTTGATCATTCTTGAATTTTACACCACTATGATTATTTTTTTGAGGTATTTTTGGACGTGGATAAAACCAAATACTGAATCCTTAATCCTCATCATTTTGTTTCACCGGATTCTTTTCTTTAAAATATTTTCATCATCTTCACTTTAAATGATGATATTATGGAATATCTTTGGCTTGTAGTGCAAAGATGAATGATTTCGAAGAATATCTTTGGCCCGTAGTAGTGAGATGAAGTGTGTTTAGATGAACACTGACCATCGATGAATATCTTTGGCCTGTAGAGTGCAAAGATGAATATTTGATTCCGTATGTATATTGATTGATGTTACAGGATAAAAGATGACGGTGAACTTTTAAATTCATACATAGAAGATAGTAGTTTACATTCTCTACTTAACTCTTCTAATGAATTATTATTTCAATGCGAATATTGATTTAAAATTTGTTGTCTATCAGTATTCTATTAGATTTTTCTCTGTTGAAGACTAACGATAATTTGTTGTATATTATCTTAGTCATAATATTCTTTACTGGGCTAGTTGAGTTCACCCTTTTCTTTTTTGTTCCATTTTTCTCAGGAGGCGAGAATATAGCGAGTACGAGTCGGGGTATGGGAATGAAGGTTCTGAGAGAGTAGTTTAGTAGTCCTCACCATTTTGTAAAATAATGTATCAATAAATGTGATGAGGATTTATTTGAGTATAGATATTGTTTAGAAGATAATATTTGTATTTAAACTCACGCTTTCTTGTTGTAATAATAAAGTTGTAGTTGTTTCGTACCATGTATTGACAACTCAGAATGGGTGATGTATACCTATTTTGGGGGCGTCACACTCTTAATATTAGTTGTTTTATATTTTTATTTTATATGTAATTTATGGAGTATTATTTGTCATGTACAAAAAATTATGTAATTAGATGAGAAGTTATAATGACTTTTTGAAGAAATTCAAATACTTAAGAGTAAAAAATAGTATTAAATGCTTTAATGTAATTGATTCCAATGAGAGAAGTTTTGAGACAACTTTAGTTTAAATATAAATAATTTTATAATTTTATTCTTTTTTTAATATGCTCAAAAAATCAACTAAGACTTTATCCCTAAAAGAAGGGAGTAATATATATATATATACGATCGAGATTTATTGTAAGGATAGACTTTTTTTACAACGTTAGCTATGGATCAACCCATATATATATATATATATATATATATATATATATCACAACAATAAAATAACTTCTACAAAAAAAATTAAATGCACATTTAATCAGATAATAAAACATTAGTAAGTTATTCGTAATTTGTTGTAATATTGTAACGCAAAATATGCTTTCATAGGATTGGTGTTGATTTTATTTGCTATATGCAAAAATATAAATTATTTACACTACGTTTGGATTTCATGAATGGAGGGAATAGAATTACTCATTCTTATATAATAAAAAAAATATGTTTGGTTGTTCCATTGAAATGGAATGAACCATTTTTATTTATTCGAAATTTATAAATTTTATTCCTTTGAGAATGGTATAAAATGACTCATTCCCGCTGCAATGGAATGAATCGTTGTTCATTCTATTCTCTACTTATTTCATTCTTTCACCAATTTTTATTCATCGAATCTAAACTTAAATTTCAAGAAAATTAGAGAGAAATGTACGGGGGAGGAGCTAGTCAAATTCAAATAATTATTTATTGGCCTAATTAATTAGACAAACCCAAGCAAAAGCTTAGATCAACTGAGAAGCCAAAAGTTACTTAGTGACATCTAATCTCCCAACTAAACAGTGTTAAGATAAGTAAAGATCTGATGATTTAGAAATCCTTTTCACACTTGGCGAAAACTCAACAATCAAAGAAATACATGCACCCAATGGCGAAGCCACATGGAAGACTATGGGGTCAATCGCCCCTACTGAAAAAAAAAAATTTGTTTTATAATGTAAGGTAAATTTTAAATTTTTTTAAGTATTATATATAAATTGACCTCACTAAAATTTTATAAATTTTCTATTATACGGGATCAAATTGAAAATTTATAACTTTGTTAATCACATATGACTCGTATCTTCTTAATATATGTATCTCTCTATAATATTTTAAACTAAATAATAATCTAATTTATATTATTTTTAAAAATAAATAATGAATTACTTACTTATGAACAGTTGTGATTAAAAAAGTTTAGTATGAGTCAATATATATAGTGTATATATATCATATATTATTACTCATTATATTTTCATTGAAATATAGTATATATATATATATATATACTAGAAAGTATAAAGTATTAAAAAAAATTGGCTCGGGGACGCTGCCCCTGAACCCCCACTAAATTATTTGTACCTTAATAATAATTTCGATACCACTGACAAAAAATTCTGACTTCGCCACTGCACCCATATATAAATATGCATAAAACGCGTATATATATAAATTGATAGATTAAGAGATTTTTAGGTGTGCAAAATCTTACATGTTCAAATCATAATTATTTTTATATTAATGTAGTAGTAGAAATGAACTTTAAGTTGAATTTGAGGGGTGTTAAAAACAAACATAGAATAGATTTGGAATTGATTGATTGAGGTCATAAACTGGAAGTGGTGTGCTGTTCCGAAGGCTAAAAGGGAACACGAAGAGTGCTTAATTGGAGACAAGTTTTCTCCTGTGATGTGAAAGCCGAATATATATGTAATGATATAATTAGCATTTACCAATTTAGCATGTTTATATAATATTATATATAACGGTGGATATATAAATTATTATAATATATACGCGTAGTACTAAAGGCTAAAAGAGCAATGATGAGAGTAAGTTGATGGATGGTGTGGGCATAGAACAGGATTCAGGAAGGAGGGTACTTCATTTGTTTAACTCCATATAGAAGGGGCCAAAAGAGGGTGACCATCATCCATGCATTTTTCTCCTTCTCCTCCTCTCTCCCTGTAATACTATTTCAGTCATCACACGTAAACCAACAAAAACAAAAAACCAAACAAGTTAATTACACACACAGCCACACACACATATACACACACACATATATATATATATATATATATATATATATATATATATATCTTGCATCGATATCTTAACATGATATGATGATGACATATATGTCAAGCAGCAAATTGTGTTAATTAGATTTCTTGCTGAAATAGTTACCCCCATATGGCTATATAGGAAGGGGAAGTGTTGTACGTGACCTTGATACAGCCATGCATATCATTTCTAATACTTCATTAATTCCTTCGTTGTAGAAAAGAGTCATATTTGTACAAACAATATATTGTGTTGTGCAAAGAAAAATAAAAAAAGTATTATATATTGATAGTATAAATTAACATAATACTTAAAACAACACAATATCACTATGTTTCTATTATTAAACAAAATATTTATTATAATTAGGAATAAGCATGAAACAAATAATATATATTTACAGTTAATATATAAATTCTGAAAATAAAACCCTTTTTTGGTAAAACATATCAGAAAATATTACTTCTCACTTTTCAGTGGTTTAGTGATCATCTATAAATAATATTGATATTATACGTTGGAATGAAGAAAATAATTTGTAATTCAAAGAAATATGGCATGTGTCACGTCTGTGCAAATAATAGATGTACAAATTAAATGTATGTATTATTAGTAGCGGTCAGAAAAAAATTCAAAAAAGTAAAAAAAAAAAAAAATTACGATTAAAATTTCAACCAAGAGGATAAGGAAGGGGGAGGCTTCCTTGAGAAGCCTCCCAAGATATTTTGGGGGAGATTTTATTGTAAAGCTTGACCAAACTGACTTAATTAACTTAACAAGTGTTTAATTAATCAAAAAGAGTAATTAATTAAAGTAAAAGATGATTAACTTTCTTAATGATGAGATAAGACTAGACTAAAAGTAAATTGGATGGCCTGACTAGGAAAGAAAAATCTTGAGGGACAAACTTATAAGCTAGCAAAACATTTGTCTATAAATAGCAAAATTCCTTCATTTTACCAACATAAAACAAAAGGCGAAGAAGGACGAGAGAGGGTGATCGAAAAGACTGAGTTCAATCAACAAGAATGAAGGAATAAGAATATCAAAACCAAGAGGAGCAACTGAGTATAAACCCTAATCAATTTAGAAGTTTAGAAATCTTTCTTTTATGAAAATAATTAGGCCCCATGTATGCTTAAATTTATTTTGAAGATCTATATGTTGTCATATCGTGGATCATGGAGGAAAAGTTGACAATACAAAGAAAAATAAGGAAAAAACATAAATTAGTTAAGAAAAATCTAAATTAGTTCCTAGAAAATATTTTTATGAAATAAATATGTGTGTATGAATTTGTACATGCTAAGAGTAAATAATAAATTGTTAGGGTGTGATAACATGAACTATACTAGTTGGTAGCCCGTGCATTGCACGGGCTAATTTAAATAATGTATTTAATAATTTGTTCAACATTCATATAAAAAAACAAACTCGAAGTAAACAATTCATGTAAATTAATTATGCCCTTCAAAGTTTTCTAATCAATTTATGGGATATTCAACACAAAAAACTGAGGTTTTCTTTTCCAGTATATAATGTACTATCTAATAGCTAAATGCTTGTACAAATGTAATATACACGATAAAATCCATCATTGTAGAAATCAACAATATTTAAACGTGTGTAAAGCAAACCATTTGGTCCCATAAGTTTCTACACAAATTTCTTTGAATAAAACTTTTTGACATTGTTTAACAAAATCATCACTACAACTACAACCAAAAAAACAAATTACAGTAATAAAATTGAGCTAGGCTTTTTCTCAAACAAATGAAGTGCATTGAAATTTGTTTAGAGCAAAGTGAAGAGAAGCCCATGGAAGAAATTGTCAATCAGAGAACAAAATAGATAGTAATAACCCCACCAAAACAGTAAATTGGTATGTGAAGCTGATAATGTAATGCACCTGATTAAGAATTTTTTCCATAGTTTGCACGACTAACTAATGAAAAAGTTAGGAAAAAAACATCAATGTCTCTAGCTTAATGGCCTTAATCTGTTGTAATCTTCTTGCCCTGCAAATTAGATAGAAAATCAATACATCCATAAACAAAACTTCCCAAATTAGAAAAGTTGCTTTCCTTTGAATCCAAATTTATGAAATAATCATGCTTATTTAAGAAAATAGTAAAAAGATTCTAATTGTGAAAATATTACCAGTTGTGTTCCCTCTTTTCCTTAATCTTCTAATGTTCAGTTGTGGCCTCCTCTTCTTTTCTCTTTTTCACGCCTCTTCTCTCACTCCTATTTCTAACTTCCCTTTTTCCTTAAGTTAGTACAAAAACTAATATTTCTAATGAGCATAAATGTTTTTTTTTCTTGCCCAAACAATAAATTTAATAAATAGAACACATATTTCTTGAGCAAAGATATTAAACAGAGAACACTATAATCAACCATATGAATCAGTAATATATCCATATTTTCAATATGTCTTAGAGAATTTCTTAATATACACTTGTGGCAGAACTGTAATTAAACAGAAGTTAGGATTTGGAGCAGGGGCTGCCCAGAATTTCCAGCACTTTTGATGATTTCTTAGCTACTTCACGATTTTGTATCTTGCAATCCTTTTATCCGATTATTCCCAAATTTTGATATGTTATACACGGTACTACATAGTATTTTATAAAAATATATTATGCCCAATTCGGACTCGTTATGACCTGATTTCATAGGCTTGAAAATGCAATGTTAACCATTTTTTCATCAAATTCAAATGTTTAGAAATTCTTTAAAACTTGCTTTGAGCTTGATTTGATTCACCCAATTAGCTTAATTAACATCGTAACACATATATAAAGGTTATCTAGCCCCAAGCTTTGCTTAATTTTTGATTTTTAAGCATTAAACCTCTTTGAGGTATTTTATCAAACACTATGTGTGCACAGTTTATTTTCTAGATTTTTATAGATGTTTAGGTACTGTTTAGCCAAGGATTTTCATGATAATCCTTCCATATAGCTCCAACCATCATAGAATCCCTTTACCACACACAATTTCCCAACCAAGCATAACAAACATGACCATATAAGACATTATTCAACTAGCTTTCTATGTTCATATTCATAACATATGACTTGCCTCTTAATTGGTTTGATTCTTGCTCAATGACGAAGGAGAGGGATGGAGTGAAGAACCCTAGAGAAAAAAATATTAAAATAAATAAATTTCACAATTGGGGAAGCAAAAACTACAAAGCCCCATAAGTTAAAACAAAATCCAATTAATTAGACCTATATTATATTAGGCATAAAAGGATAAATTCCAAATACCCACATCTTAATTTCAAAGAACAAATAGAAATCATAAAAAAGCATTAAAAGTAATCGAAAGTTTGATGAACAATTACCCATATATGTGAAGGTCGTAAGTGAATCGAGTGAAATAGGAGAGATAATGACCAACTTTTTTGTGGACCAACACATGTGCAACATGAGCATGTCTACCTTCTATATAAGTATTCGTGCTTCACATATACTCCATCTGTTCCCAAAATACAACTCCACTTGCAAAAACAAAGTCCAAGTGATCTAATATTTTGGAATGAATATAGTATATTACAGTATTCAAACATTATAACAACTGTCAGTTTAAGTCATATAGATTTGTGTCTTGGTTGCAAATTTAGGTTTCAATCTAAAATCTAGGTCTCAAAAACTCCAGTTAGTAAACTTCTAGCACACAACATCAATTAAACCAATGTAAATTATATATAAAAACAAATAAGCCCAAATAGAAAAACGTATGTAGATAACTTGTTTTTCATGGAGAGGAGTTTGTTCTCGTTGATCTTGCGGCCACCACCTTCGGTGGCGTTGCTGGCACCTTCTTGCCACTTGTCCGGTACTATCACCTTCGACAACTTCTTCTCACCTGTTCAAACTCAACTCAATTCAAAACCCTAGCTTTCAAATTCGATCTTAATTATAATATATGCCTCCTAGAACATAAATATCATATGATTAAACATATACTGTATGTAAGAATCATGACAAAAGAGTATAGGTACTTACACTTCTCACAAAGCATTGTTATTGGGGATTTTACCGCCAACTAACTGAATAGCTCGGGAATGAAAATTTGCGATTGAGGTCATCATTCCTTCAATCAACTAAAAAAAATAACATAGATGTATACCATCTTTTCGAGCTGAGAAGCAGAGGCAACGGAGAAATTATTCAATTAGTTAGCTTGAAGGCCTTCGCGACGCATCTTAAGCAACCTCTCTTCTCTTTTGTTCTTTCGGATCTCAACCATGTTGTCCTCCCTCCATCGATATCGACAGAAACTTTGTACCTACTTCGCCCCATTTGTTCTTAGAGACATGGTTGCTACCTGATCAAAACCTTAAAGTGATATACTCGTTTGTCTACTTCCTAAGCAAGCAACTCTTGGTGCTAATTTTTGTAGGCATACTTTACTGTACCTACACCTTTTGAGTTTGATTCTATTTGGTAACACTATAAAAGAACTTCCTGTCAAAGAATCAAAATTACTAAAAAGAAGATGAGAAATTTATTTTTACCATTTTAGAGGACCTCAAAGGAGATTGGGAAAGTGATACATGCAGTAAGAATATAGCTTAAAACACTCCACTTTGTAATTTCAGAGGACCTCAAAAGAGATTGGGAAGTGATAAATGCAGTAAGAATATAGCTTAACACACTCTACTCTTGCATTAAATTATATAAAGAGAGACAGATACTGGTAAGAATATAGCTTAACACACTCCACTCTTGCATTAAAATATATAGCTTACTTAACACACACCACTCTTGCATTAAACTTTATAAAGAGAGATAGACACTGGTAGCTTTATCTGTATGTAAAATTGGAGCATGAGAAGCAGCAAACCCCATCTCAAATTAGTCAAAAATCCTGAACAATTAAGTATAAGAACTTTAAATTAATAAATAATTAAGAACAAATTCCAAAAAACCCAAATCACATACCTATTTTTGTACAAATTCATGATGAAATCGACACTCTGTATAACAAAATTTGTAGAACACGGAATCTCCATTTCTTTGTTACTATTAGAACACAGAATCAAAGCCTCATATATAAACTGCAAAAATCAACACATTTTCATGCTCGATCCCTCTCCAAAATATATATACTCAAGAGTTTGAAATGTTGGCATTGTTACTTAAGCACAGTTGTTAGCTTATCCGCAGTAAGGCATGAACTAAATAAACGTTTAAAACAATCATATAATTTATATTTACAAACAATAATATGCATATATAGAGAAAGGGATACCATCATTTCAGGATCGCCAGGCAATTGTTCTTCAATAAAAATCTTGACATCGAGCACCAACTCCTTTTCCTTACTCTTCGTCGGACGGCGCCGCACTTTCCGGTAACCTCTCTGCTCAATAAAAACCTTTCCCAACCCTCTGTTAACACTCCAATCTTCTCGGCAGCTCAAAGCACTGCTAAACAAACTCGAATCAAAAGCATCTCAAAGATATTTTTCATGAATACACTGAACTATTATAAAACGTTAACTGGATTCGAGCATCTCAAAGATATTTTTCACGTGTAATTTAGCGTTGGACTCATCAGTTAACGTCGTCGGCAACAAAAATCGAACGATCGACAAACTTCATAATTTGCAATTTCTCGAATTGCTCCACCCAAAAAAGCCACAAATCGTATTCGTTTAATCAGAGATAGAGAAAAGAAATTTGGGATTTGCCCGTTGCATCGATGTTAGTTGAATTGGTATATATTTGGGGACGGATTTATTCTTCTGATCGGTGGCTGGGGTTGATTATGAGAAAGAGGAAGAGAAAGGGGAAGGTGAAGAGACAGAACCGTTTTGTCGATTGAAGGCTGGATTCCAATCTAGCGTGAGTTTTTTTTCAATTGAGCGAGTTAACTCCTAATTAATTTAAAATTGATTCAGTTTAGGATAGCTTTTGCTGTATTTATATATAAGTATTGATATGACAAAATAAATCAAAAATCCTACCAGAAACAAGAAAGGAAAAATTAAAACAAACTTGTTGAAATTTTCAACAAAATAGGGTAAAACCCATAAAACAGAGCCTAATTTTGTAATGATTACAACTTTTAGTGTATTTTGACTTTTTGAGTAAAGTTTGTTGAGATGAATATATCTGTAAGTTAGCTAAATCTTGCACCCGTTTGAGGTCTAAATTTTCTTGTAAATTATTTTTTGTTAATTTTCTAGGTAACTTTCTAACCTATTTTTTTCAAAAGGAGGTACTGGATAGTTAACAGATGAGATAAAATCATGGATTTCGCTATAAGGTGTATTTCAGCCTAAGAATGAATATAAACAGACTTGATATTTTCTTATAGTAAAGTGGGTCACATCTTCATGTGAGAGAAAAATATGTAGAAATATCAAAAATTTATGTGAAAATAATGCTCCCCTAAAGGAAATGACATGATAAGCGAAGAAGATAAATAAATAATAATGTATTAATAAATAATTAATAATGTAATGTTTTGAAATTGATGTAATAATTAGTGTAATGTAATTAAGACGTGAACTTGTAAGATTAAATAATGTAATTAATAAATGTATATGTGTAATTAATTAGTTTATAGGGCTAAATATAGGGTTAAATACATATTTTTCCACTCTACTCGACTTCGGTTTACAAATATATCATTAGACTGAAATTTTTTACAATCGAATCAGTGAACTACAAATAATTATCAAACCGTTACAAAATATGTTAAATGAGTTGACTTTTAACAGAAATATATTACATCAGCAAAAAATAACGCCACATCTGAGTCCACGTCACTTATTTCACATGGGTTAGTTCTAATCATTGCCACGTTATCATGATTCATTTAATTTAAAATTAGAACTAACATAATAATAAAAATAACCCAAATATCTAATCCCAAATTTTCAAATACCTAAAACAAGCGAATAAACTCTCATTTTTACTCTGCACCTTGAGCTTGCTCTCATCTTGTTATGAAATAAACTTGGGGTTTTCAACTGGTGTTCACCGAATTAGTGATGTCCTCTCTCTCTCACCCTTCTGCTTCTTCTTGTTAGTTACTAGATTTGAATTTGAGGGAGCAGATGAAGAGCCAAATCTTAGGCCAGTTGAGTTGGGATTTTTTTTTGTGTTTGCTGATTAAGATCTGATCAGATCTAATTATTTTGTGTTTGTGGGCCCAATTGCAAAATTAGGGTTCACATGACCTAATTAAATTAAATGCACAATTAGGGTTCCACGACCTCATTAAATGTGCAATTTAGGGTTTGCATGACCAAATGGAATGAAGATGGAAGAGTCAGAAATAAATGTTCTAGACCCGGGAGAAGCCTCCACGGGTCCCGAGGCAGAAGACTCGTAAAGGCGGCTCATTTTGGGAATTGATTGAGGGATTGAATTGGTGGCTAGAAGGACAGGGTAATATGGGCATTACTTTAATGACTGAAGGGTATTTCTGGAATTTCATTGAAAACATGTGTCTAGCATGTGATGACTTAAGTCCAGGAAACTCTATAAATACCCCTTCCATTCTAGGAAGGGGGACTCTTTTTGGTAGCTTAAGGCTTGGATATTCCACCTAAAAGCACTAAGAAGATTTGAACACTCTCTCAACTCGAAGAACTAAAGAAGGCTCTTGGAATCCCAATAACCCTAACACGATTTTTGGATTCTAGGGGTTCTGCCACGCGTCGTTGGAGTAATCGCCCACCTGTCGTTCTCCCATCTACAATCAATCAATCAATTCCGTATTCTTCGTGGATTTCTCTCCTCCTCAGCCAACACGAAACCCTAAACAAGCAAGGCGCGATTTCCTTGCCCACATTTATTTGGCGACTCTGCTGGGGAGGTGTAGAATTCGTGAAGGGTATTATGCCCACAACTCAAAGTGGGAGAACTATAGGAAGAGCTGCTTCACCAACAAATAGCATTACCTCACCGGATCCAGTTCCAAGACAAGTAACTCAAGCATTCCAAGGCGCAAACCTGGATTTTGACCAACCACTTGTTGAAGACGCTTCAGAAGGGAGTTCGACATCACCACATATGGCTAATCAACAACAAACCAATGCAGGAAGGCAAGACGAGGATGCAGGTGGAGACCGGACGCAATGATGTGCAAGCTGGAGATGCTCAAGGCATCAAGAAGGAAGCGACGAAGGGCAAGGATGATGATGGCCATGATGTTGGAAATGCAAAAGGAAGCAAGAGGAGATGGGGAATTTCCGCCAGCAGTTGATGCAGATTCCCACTTTTAAGGCCATGTTCCCAGGAAGTTCGCAGGGGGAACAGGTAGGAGTGGAAGACAACAACAATGGCAACGAACAACAAAGAGAACCAGATTGTACCTCCATCGACGGAAAGTCAATCGGTTCCAATAATCAACTTGAGGCCCAAAGGCACAGTGGCGACGTGCACACAACTTAGGTTGGAAGCAAGCCAACCTCGCATAAACATCATCCCAACCGCTTCTCCCATCAATTTCACAACACAAAATGCCAACCATTCCGAGCAATGTCCGGTGAAAGGAGCCAAAGAATCGCCGCCAATGCCGCCTTTTTACATGATGCAAGTGTGTATCAACCAATCTCTCTACCATACACACCGCCAATACAGCAGTATATCACAACACCCCAAAGAGTCCACGCCACGAGCCAGTATATGACGAAGGATGTTATGATCGATGTGATCAATCAACTTCGTAGGCAGACATCCCGACATAGGGTATATTGAGCATCCCCCGCAGTTTCCAAAATACAACGAGGAGAAAGGAAACGCGAGGGAACATATTGCCAGGTTCGTAGATTCAATGTCTCCGTGGTTAGGATATGATGAAGTGAACAACCATAACTTGTTGATGCGGGAATTCAACAAAACTTTGACGGATAGGGCCTTCAGTTGGTACTACAATTTGGAGAAGGGGTCAGTCCATGATTGGGATGACCTAAAATTATAATTTTTTAAGAAATTTTTCTATGTGCAGAAACAGGTAACCATTGTAGAACTCATGTGGTTCAAACAGAAGCCGAATGAAGAGCTATCATATTACGTTGACAGGTTCAGGGCCCAGGCACAGAAGTGTGCAGAGTCGATTGAAGAAAAGAACCTGGTCAGCATTTGCAACAATGGTGCCTTAGATTCCTTCAAGCCCCACCTTATTACCAAGGCTTGTGATTCCTTCGCGACCCTATCAGCTTTTGCACAAGACTTGGGAGGAATCATGACACTGCCCACTAGCCATGCGACGGTTATATGGAGGGGCAAGAGGACAACAACTGTGGCTTTGGGCGACTCTCGCTTAAAACCACAAGGGCGAAGGGAGAAGCATGAGAAAAATTTTGATCGAAGCAAAGGAAGGTCTGGAGACAAATATGCAAGAAAGTCGGTCCCGGAGGCTATCACATACAGTGAGAAAGCATTCAGGGGTCTATACGAGCAATGGATTGAACATGGGGTGGTGAAACCCCCAAGGTCTTGATTTGCAGTGACGGAAGAGATGAAGAGAAGGCCAGACTTCTGTGTATTCCACCAATACGTGGGACACTCAACTATGGATTGCTATAGCCTGCGTAGGATATTTCACGAGAAGCTGGCAAATGGGGAGATTGAATTGGGAAAGGAAATCAGTGTTCATGACAAACCACTGCCAAATCACAAGGGGAAAGAAACATGCAACACAGAGATGCCCCCACCAAAGACGCAAAAGCAATTGAAGAGCTTTCTAGGGAAGGTCTCGTACATGAGAAGATTCATGCCATCATTAGCCGAAGTCACAGAACCTTTCAGCGAATTGCTAAAAAGAAAGGCACAATGGGACTGGGGGCAAGACCAACAACAGGCCTTTGAGAAGGTAAAAAGAATTTTGTCTTCTAAAAATGCCATTACAATTTGTCTTGACCCCCCACCAAAGACGCAAAGGCGCTTAAAGTGATGGTAGTGCCACAAGAGGAATGCCATTACAACAGACATCACATCTACCAAGAAGTCTATAGGGAGGATTGATCACACAAGAGGTGGATGGAGAAGAGAAACATGTGTATTACATTAGCCGGATAATCAGAGGGCCAGAAACCAGGTATTCACAGGTGGAGAGGCATTGCCTAGCGTTGGTGTTCATCGTGCAGAAAATGTGTCATTATTTTCTAGCGCACGAAGTAAAGATTGCAACAAAAACTGATCCGATCAGATACCTTTTGACTAGGCCAGCATTAGTAGGAAGACCTGCTAGATGGATGATGATTCTTTCGTATCGACATCAAGTGTAACACACCAAAAGCAATCCGATGTCAAGCCTCGCGGACACTGCTAGCTCAATTTCCAAATGGAGAATATGAGCCCCCTTCTGAGGATCTCCCGAGTGGAGAAGTAGAATCAATCGACTTGATGGATGAGGACCCAGAATGGTGGAGTTTGGCTTTTGATGGATCATCTGCAGACGGTAAAGGCGGAGCAGGAGTGGTGTTGATCACCAAAGAAGGAAATGAAATATCTTTGTCATACAAATTGAACTTCCCTTGCACAAATAATGAAGCAGAATACGAGGCGTTCATACTAGGATTGTTGGTGGCTCAAGAATTAGGAGCCAAATATCTTAAAGTAAAGGGAGATTCAAACCTTATAGTGCAGCAGATAAGAGGCCAATTCGGAGTGAAGGAACCTATCTTGGCGCCGTATCAAACTGTAGCACAAAAGGTGATGGAAGCTTACAAGAAGGTGGTGATTGAATATGTGCCAAGAGGACAAAATAAATAACCTAATGCACTAAGCAACAAAGCATCTCAAGTCTATGTCCATGGGAAGATTTGGATGTGAAGGTAATGAAGAGAACCCACCCAACCACGGTGCTAGACTTGTTCCCCAAAGACATGATAGATTTATTGAGATATGACATCTCCCATCAATTGTAAACAAAGGAAGGAACAATACCAATCGTGGAGCTACAGAAGTACAACATCATCAAAGGTGTCTTGTATCACAAAGAAGCAGATGGTGTATTGACACGATGCTTGGGGAGGCAAGAAGCAAGCAAAGTCTTTGCATCGGTGCGTGAAGAGAACTACGGGTTCATGCGATATAGGTCCAGATCGTGAGTTTGCAACGCCAAGGGTATTATTGGCCCGAAATGAAGAAGGAAGCGGATGCCCTACAACGCCTCTCGTGTTTCATGCCAAGAATACCTGGGAGGATGAATGCGCTTCATTGATGATATAATGGATTGGCGAATTCCATATGTGGACTTCTTACAAAGCGAGACTCTTCCAACTAAAAGAAGGATGCAATTATAATAAAGAGGAAGTCATGACGATTCTTCTTACAAAATGGAGAATTGTTCGTAAGAGGTTTCAATGGCAAGCCCTACGATTATTCAACTAAGCGAAGCCAAGATTTGGTTTATCAAATGCACAAGGATGAACATTAAGGGGGGCCAGTTGTACAAACAACTTATCGATCATGGTTACTATTGGCCAAAGATGGAAGGAGATTGTCTAGAATTTGTCAAAAGTGTACCACATTTGTCAAATACATGGAAACTTGATACACGCTCTCTTGCCGTGGATTTACAAGACCTTAAAGAACACCACGGCCCTTTCATACATGGGGAATGGATCTTATAGGTCCCGTACACCCCTAATTCTAAGGGCAACATATGGATTTTAACTACCACCGAGATGTACACAAAATGGGTGGAAGCCATACCCTTGAAGAAAGCCACGGGATCAGCAATGGCAAATTTTATTAAGGAACACATCATTTGCCGTATCGGGATCCCGAAGATCATTTTGTCGGACAATGGAACCCCCTTCATCAATAGGGACATCAAAAGTCTGATGGAAAGATACAAGGTGAAACATTACAAATCATCACCCTACTACCCGAAAAGCAACGGATAAGCAGAAGCAACAAACAAAACTTTGATAAAAATCTTATCAAAAACCTTAGACGATCATCCAAAGAAATGGGCAGAACAACTAACAATAGCGTTATGGGCATATCGAACTTTAAAAAGAAAGCCTACAGGCGAAACCCCATAGGCTTTGGTTTATAGTGAAGAAGCTATCTTGCCTGCCAAAATAGAAATACCTTCGGCTCAAATGAGACTTCGAAGCTTAGTCGAGGAAGAAAGCCGACCAGCTGCCCTAGAGGCCTTAGCCGACTTCCGAGACAAGGCTAAAGAAAAGCTTAAATTAAGTACCACAAAAAGATGCGACGATAATACAATATCATGCGGTGGTACCACGACAAATTCACAGTGGAGACCGGTGCTCAAAACTAACTCAAGTTATGAGGGGGACCCCAACCACAAAATTTTACCCCAAATGGGAAGGCCCAGTATAGGTACGAGAGATCTCCGGCGGGTATTGCAAGATATCTCGTGTGGGATCGAGATCTTCTCTCGTGCCCATTAAACTTGAAATGGGTATAGAAATATTACACATGAGAAGAGCATCACAAAAGTTATACTTTCAACTTCAAAAGTAATCGAGGCACCTGAATCACAGCCCTCGGAAGTTACACTTTCAACTTCAAAAGTGATCGAGGTACCTGACTAACAGCCATCGGAAGTTACACTTTCAACTTCAAAAGTGACTGAGGCACCTGAATATAAGCCCTCAAACCCGAAAGTTACACTTTAACTTTAAAAGTGGAGAACGTTATGCTTTATTCGACAAAAGCAAGAAAGTTACACTTTATCTCTAAAAGTGGCAAACGTTATGCTTTCTTTGATAAAAGCAAGATTTACTATGTGAAACGTTATGCTTTTCGTTAAAAGCAATTTTTTATCAATAAATTGACAAACTTTCACTTATACTTGAATGTTTTAATTTTCTTAAAAAAAAGAGTATAAATTCAAGTGTTGGTTTGTGAAAAATATATATATTTTTTTGACAAAATTCATGTTTTCTTATAATACCTATTGTTGTCTTGGAATATTAATTTGAATAACTTGAGATTCAATGATAAATATTGAGTTTTAAGGAATCATTCAAATTAAAGGCAATCAACAAGGTTAAAGAAACCACGTTCTGATAAATGAAATATGTGTAAATGAGTTTCTAAAACAGGAAATCGAAAAAAAAACTACTACAATAAGTTATGATCTAAAGGCCAAGACATATCAAAATGAAGAGGAGGCACAACTAAAGCTTCCAAGTCAGCAACGGCAGCATCTCGAATCTTAAGATTTGCAGCTTTCAGCTCCCTAACCTGTTGGGTAGTCGACTCTAAGTCCCGGCGCTGACACTCTACCTCCTGAAGTTTTGCCTCTAGATCCCGAATCAGGCCCTCTAAATCTTGAGACTGGATCTTTAATTTTTTATGGCTTCATCAAGCTCGGAAAAGTCGCCTTTGAAAAGGATTCATCTTCACACTTACGTAAAGCAACCTCTGAACGTAGTGAAACAATATTAAAACTCGACTTGAGAAAATCCAACCTATCACGAAAAAGGAGACATGTCAACACCTACGGCTGCAAGGTCATCTACATCATCGCTAAACTTCTTCAACTCCTTAACTCGCAAGGAATATAAAGAAAGAGTATGCAACCCAAGAACAAGGTCTCATGAAATGGTTCAGGAAGAGAGAGTTTGGGTGGAAGTTGTCTTAATAATCAACCGGTCAAGGATCTGCGGGAACCAAGCTAGGAAACGCTCAAGACCTTCCTGACTAGAAGACGATATCTGGAAACCCCTCCAAGAAACAAGATCCCCACTTGGATTGAAGGAAGCTCTGACAGGAGCTACTTTAGAGGCCACCATAGAATCTGTCGAGACCAGGGATGGAGGAGCAGAAAGATGTTGTACGGCTAAGGATTCCTCTAAGCCTTGGTCACCTGGAGGATAACCAAGGCCACTATATGGCGAGTGAGCAACATCCGGATGGAGAACAGTAAATAACGCGAGTGCCTCAACGGGCAAAGACAAATCTTTCATCCTATCGCTCTGAAAACATGATGTCAAAGCACAATATATTATAAAGAAAAAGAGGAAATGAAATTCAAGACAAATCATTTGTGGATTAAAGAAGGATACTCACAATATAGTCAATGGAAAAGGAGTTAGGAGATGCCACAAAAAGGGGAATGTCATCCAAACCACCCAAAGTACTATCAACAATCACTACTACAATCACCAACTCGAGAGAATCCTTTCTGGAAGGATGAACATCACCAATAAAAACGCCGCTGTTAAGGATTCTATTCGAGACCCCACACAACGCTTTTAAAATAAAGATTTAAACATAATACAAAACGCTTTTTAGAAAAAAATTTGAGATAATTTATTTTCTAAAATTTTATAAATTTTTAAAAATCTAGTAGAATGTATGATTTCACAACGCTTTTTGGATAAAACGTTGTTGTTTAGTATATCGTATAACGTTTAAACACATTTACACAACGCTTTAAAATGTTGTAGATTAAAAAAAGAAAAAAAAAAAGTGTGTGGTCACCTATATTACCAACGTGTTCGCAATATCTTAATGCTACGATATATAAATAAAATTACAAAGAATATTAATACCATACAAAACGTTTACATCCAAATAATTCTTTGTAATCACTACTACAAACAAAAAAACGTTTTATATCCCAACTCTTTCCCACATCTAGTCCCTACCAGAGCTGAATGCCTCGACGGCTAATAAACCACAAACAAAAAAAGTGAATAACTGAATCATACTAAAATTGCAACTCCTAGTTCTATTTACCATAACATTGTCATTCAAAGGACCACCAGCTCTCCAAGACAGAATCCTCCCTGCAGAAAAATATGGATTCAGTTATATCAAGACAACTGCAGTTATTTTCTCAAATTATTATTAAAAATTCATAATTTTGGTTTTCATACACTAGTCAAACAAATTTAAGTATTGTAGTCTCAATGTAGTGAGCAATATATATCTGGACGTGAGATCAAAGTGTTAGGGAAATGAACTTAATGGGAACCCCCAAATATTTGAACGGAATTTTATTTTATAAGCAGAACAGAAACAGTCTCAAAAACTAAAGTAAGAGGGACATGAATGTATTACCAAAGGGATGCACAAGTTGCTCAGATATGGTAGCAACAGGAATTGGAGCTAATATGGCTGCACAGGTTGCTCAGACTTGTCCCTCAAATACTATCATCCACATTTACTAATAACTAGTGAAAGATGAAAACTAAATTTCACTGCTGTTTTAGTTTGGAAGCAACTGATGCATGCATTAAGAATACATGTATATATACCTTGTAATTCACTGGAAACCTTCTTTACTGGAATAAAGGAAGGCCTCTGCTGTGCAACCTTAATTCTTCCATTGTGAAGAGGTTATCAGTTCTTTTGGCACCTCAAGCTGAACATGTTAACAGTAAGGTGAAGTCGATAACAAAATATAATATATACAAAGTTTTAGCTTTTAGAAATATGTATCACACAATGGAAATAAAAAGCAAATGAAAGTGAAGGTCTAAAGAAAGGAAACCTCTGGCTCCGCCTTTATGGGTTCCTGCAAACCTTCTTTAATAGCAGATATAATCTCAGTTGGCACTATCTTGAACTCGGATTCACCTATTCCATCAACATGTACTTTCTTAGGAACACACGCAACAATTGCAGCATGAAGGGGTGCAGATGGTTTCCCAAAATCAGAGATGTATTCCAACACCTTGGCACCAGTAGAATTGACCTGCAATACAAGATATATTAAATGATAAAAGATATCGTCCAGAAAAACATTTCAGCTCATATTTCACATTTACACTTGCACATGTCTATTTCTTACGAGATCCATGATATTGCCACTGCAAACAGGGTCATATTTGAATTTTGGTTACCCAAGTAAAATTCAATGTCATATTTCAACGTAAGCATTCAAAAATCAAATCAAGGAACGGACTTCTTCGTCTGTTAATGCTCCAGCAATGACAATGATGACAAAAATAACAATGACTACCTGCCCATCAGCCCAAGAAGTTGTCAATTCTTACCTTTAAGTTGAGTTTCAGTCATTACTGATTAATGGCTGAACAGATACATTGAGGAAATATTATTTAGCAATCATAAAATTGAAGTGTCTAGCAAGCAGACAGAAAAAGTAGTGAGACAAACAGTTTATATTATAACCAACCACAAGGCATAAATTAAACTCAACTGTTTTCGGCAAAAAATACCATAGATCTATATTGATAAGTCCATTTCAAGAAAAAGAAAAAACATAACTAATATATAACCTTTGTTTTTTTCTCTTTGTTTTTAATTTATATATAGTGTTTTTATTTTACCTGTAAGGAGTCACCAACATTGATAAAAAATGAGTCTTGGTTAATAAGCTGTATTGCATACAACCCTAGGCATGAATTGAGAAAACTGATAGTCATCAAAGAGAAGTTCCATTTTCATCGACGTTTGCAACATGAACAGAATGAGAAGCACACATACTAAAAGTCATAATTGCAGTGACAAAACACGCCAGAAAAATAGATTTCATGACCAAATATATTTAAGCCTGCATTCAAGTGCAAGTAAAATACATAACGTAGACACACCTTGCTGGGATGATGACACAATGTTTGGCCTGCATTGACACGTAGAAAATGATAAGTAACTAACTAAATATTCATACCGTCAACTGATCTGGACTGCAATGTTTGGCCAGACCACTGACCACCTGCCGCAATTTAGCCTCTCCAACATCTATCTCCTCAACCAGTAAACTGCAGTATATGTTGAGGAACATGAAAAAGGTTATATCAGACATCGTCGCGAGGAGTAGATGACTCAATATCAACAAGGATAGGTTGGACGGGCTCACGACTAGTGGAAGCTTCCGCGGAAGCCTCATTTGTAGTACTATACATTAACCCAAGAGGAACATCATCATCATCATCATCTTCATCGACCACGGTAACCTGAAAAAAAAATAAAGGAAATAATTACTCAATGATATGTGAAAGCAGTAATACAAGGGATGAAAGAAAAATGAGAATAGTACGACAAATTACCAAATTTCTACGGCGCTTCTTGATCGAATCCTCGGCTGCCGAGATACTAGGATCAACATTATCAAGGGGGCGTTTTGCTAATGGCTTTATGATAAGCCTGATAGGAGGACGACTGATTGGAACCACGACAGAAGCAATAGGAGGAGCTATCTCAGAATCAGTAGTAGTAGTTGCTCTCGTTTTAGAACGAGTAACTCTCATCTCCTCGGCATCAGAGTATCCCTGGGGAGGAGCTAGAGAGGACACCCGAAACGGAGCCCGTGGTGGAAGACTCTTGGAAGTAGTGGGAACCTGTGATGGAATTATCTGCTGAGGGGGAGACGACTTAGACATCAAAATGTCACACTCAGCCAACCGGCTACTGGTTGGCCAAAGTGTTGAGCGAACATTGGGCTTGGGAGAGCATAGCAGCCAGCCCCATTGAAGACGTTGTGGAATAGAGACTGGCAATGAACAAATCAAAGTATCATCCTCCCATATTTTAAGATTGACTTGCCAGTAATTACGTTCTCCAGTAGTATATCGCCCGCTCCGGGAGTCATCTGGTATGACAAAACGAAGGGATCTATAGGGATCACTTGGTAGCCTCGAAAATGCACATGTAAAAGAGGGGGAGGTAGAGACGAAATTGAGAAGAGCATCCTCATAATTCCCCCGGCAGGTGTGACCGAAAGGGCGTTCCTGGTCATATCCGAATTGTCTCATGACCCTATGAGGAGAATACAGTACAATGCCAAAACTATTATTCTCAAGGAAATAGGGAAGCTCCGTAGACCGAAGAAAAATGAACCAAGACAGTGCAGAACCACTCAAGCTGGTTCTGTTGAGGCTTGAGAAGGTACGAAATTTGTGCTTATAAAAATGAGGTAGATGACCGCAACCCCCTGAAACAATGGTATAGGGATGAGCAGTGAAGCATGAATAATCATCAAGGAAATGTCGCAAATCCGTACTTTCAGGACTAGAGTGGTGGTCAATCCAACGTAACATGCGAGGAATGATGTTGCATGGTGGGAGAGGAGACTTCTTCTTTTCATGTAAAGATGCTCAAGATCTAATAGCCCTAAAGCGCCGAAAAGAAAGATATGAAGGAAGGAGCATGGAATGAAGCAATTAACAGCATACCTGAGTAAATAAAAAAATATTATAGAAAAGGTTAAAGGAAAAGAAGCGCAGTTTGAAAGACAATTAAATATAAAATATGAAAGTGATTACCTCCCAACGGATTCTTTCAAGGCAAGGGTTGTTTCGTCTAGGCGACGATATAAGGTCCCTAGGAAGAGAGAAACAAGGGGAATCTCCGAGCCTCGGGATAACAACGCTGCCAAACTAAACATACGGGCAGAAGGACCGTCTATGGGAGACCTAGGGAAGATGAAACGGGACAGCCACATAACCAGATAAGCCGCCAGAGGAAAGGGACAAGTTTCTTCACGGAAGGCAAGAACAGACTTGTCGTGAACAGAGTTGTTCCACTGGTTGGTCTTGTAATCACTAAGAAATAAGCGCACCTGTGATAACCAAGAATTCTTTTCACGACACGAGGTCTCGAAGTCCGAAGGAGGAGCGTGACGCCTTAAAGCGGAGATGAAGCGGAAGATTGCTTAAAGGCCTCCGTCAAGTAGGCAACATAAATCCATCATCCCTAGTGGACATTCTAGAAGGACCACAGGAGTTCAAGCAACAATAGGAAGGCTACAAGATGTAATTTAGGATAAATATACATATTTCGGAAATATGAGAATGAATGAAAGGAATAAAAGAAGAAAACTTACTGATAGAGGGCATAAACATCCTCTAGAGTAGGGGTGAATTCCCCCGCAAACATTTGAACGTGCAAGTAGAGGAACACCATCGTGAGATCAACACAGTAAGTGCGTTATGGTCCTGGTGAATCCGTAGGTCTCTACACAGTTGAACACAATGAAAGATACTCGCATTCTTGAGTATTTCCACGTGATTCAAATGCTTGTCAAGGATCTCGCTTCATTCCAATCCTGCCATCCTTGAATGTGACCAGATGAATTTGACAGGAAGCGAAGGGGACTGAATGGGTACTCTTGCTTCTCTATGCATAGGCAGGGAATGCAATCGGTATGAGGGAAGTCATCCCAACCTCTAGAAGCTGGGGCATACAGCTACAAGCCTTCTTTCTCTGGTGGAGGAAAAGTTGTACGGTCATAGTCTCTAACTCTATCCCAAAAGAGGTTAGAAGGACTAAAGAAGGGAGCTCTTCCCCAATCAGTGATGAATGGGGACTCCTTGGTAGTTCTTAGTTCTGCAGAGCATTCAGGAGAAAGGGCCTATAAGCAAGGGGAAGTTCATTATAACAATTTTAAAGAAAACAAAGAAATGATGTCAAGTAAAGTATGTGAGCTTGAAGTACTCACCATGGCAAAAAGGAGCGAACGTCCGAGAGTTAACCTTCAAAACACCTGAAAAGAAGAAGAAACAATGTCAGAAAGATTGAGGGAGTACATTTATGCAAGAAAAAATTCCCGAAAATTTTCAAAAAAAACTTCGGACGGCCAAAATCCATGCTTCGGAGCCTTTTTTGGACTTATAACGGCATATGTCATGGCAAAGCAATGACTTTTGTAGGGCTCGTCGATATGGTCGTTTTGATATATTATGGCCCCAAAACTCCAAAGGACGCTCCTAATAGTAGCAACTCGTCCCGAACTTCATTTTTTCGCCCAAAACATGAATTTCTGCCTAGAGTTCGCCCCCTAGGGTTCGGCCCCCTAGGTTTCGACCTCCTAGGGTTCACCCCCTAGGGGTTTTGGTCATCTGGAGTGGTTTCGTCGCATGCAAGCATATCAGTTTTTCTCCTTTCGAGTTTTCGTCAAGAAAAAATGTTAAATCTTTCTTTATTATCCGAGGGAAAAAACCAAGATGTACTCAAGGTATTGTGGCTCGGAAGACAAAAGAAAGTTTGGAGAGCTTAAAAAAATGAATGATAAGGTTCGACCCCACTAGGGTTCGGCGCCCTATAGGGTTTGGCTCCTATAGGGTTCGGCCACCACCTAGGGGCGGGCTGTCTCCTTCAAAAAAAATGAATGATAAGGTTCGGTCCCCCTAGGGTTCTGGCCCCCTAGGGTTCGGCCTATAGGTTCTACCACCACCTGTGGACTCGTTGTCTCCTTAAAAAAAATGCTAAGGTTCTAGGGTTCGGCTCTATAGGGTTCAAATTCTATAGGGGTTTGGCCACCACCTAAATGTGTCTCCTTCAAAAAAATAAAAAAAAATAAAATAGTGTTTTGGTTCGGCGCCCTATAGGGTTCGGCTACCACCTAGGGGTTTTTTCCCACGCATACCTTTGAGGTCCTGTTGTTCTCCTAATCCACGGTTTGGGACGAATACTCCTTCACCGCGAAAATTATAGCCTTTTTCTGAGGAATTCCGAGAAAAAACCAAGATATGGTGATAGGGCTCGAAAAACAGAAGAAAGTCTACAATTACCTGAAAAAGAAAAAATATATAGAGGA
Source organism: Panax quinquefolius (assembly GCA_020205615.1). Classification (NCBI taxonomy): domain Eukaryota; kingdom Viridiplantae; phylum Streptophyta; class Magnoliopsida; order Apiales; family Araliaceae; genus Panax; species Panax quinquefolius. The sequence goes on along the minus strand of CM035170.1, from coordinate 98,335,812 downwards.
GACAATTATGAGAAATTGGCTAACGAAGACTCCAATAAAGGTTGCACCCATAATGGTTTACAATTACCTGGTGTTGGATACCGCAAGGATGTCCTGGATGGTGAGACTTGCTAATGTGGCTGCAATGGTGATGAACACACGTACGTTCGTTGGCTCCTAGCGATTATGAGACAACCCTAATTAATATGCACGCAAGAAGACCTACTCAATCGTAAGGCATGCGACAATGGAGTACGAATATGGACTTCTTACTTCTCCAAAATAAAGATAAGTAAAAAAGTTTATTTTTTGAAAATAATAAAATTAAAGTTGATTTTACTCCCAATAAAGGGTAGTTTTTTCAAAATAGCTTATATATATATATATATATATATATATAAAATAAGAAAGATATATATATATTGGATTTCGCTTCAAAATAAAGAAAGATTGATTTTGTTTCCAAAATAAAGAAATATTTGATTGTATTTTCAAAATAAAGAAATATTTGATTTTATTTTCAAAATAAAGAAAGATTTTATTTTATTTACAAAATAAAATTAAGATTTGATTTTATTTCCAAAATAAAATTATGATTCAATTTCATTTCCAAAATAAAATTATGACTCGATTTTATTATGATTTTATTTGGTTTGATGAAAAGAAATAATTTTGTGTATCCAAAATAAATATTTCTTTTTTTTATTTAATGATATTTGATTATTTTTCTTGTTTTCAATTTCCAAGAAAATAAAAAAAAAAAATTTTTAAGCAAGATGTGGACATATTTTTGGAGGATTTCCCAATACTTTGACCTTGCTCATCGCCTGTAAAGTGAAGTCACACAAAATAGTTCGGAAGTCGGAAGTATTCTCACGATCGCATCGCTTATTTGGAAATGCGACTCTCATGCCAAAATGTGGGCCCATGTGCAAAATTAGGGTTCACATGACCTAATTAAATTAAATGCACAATTAGGGTTCCACGACCTCATTAAATGTGCAATTTAGGGTTCGCATAACCAAATGGAATGAAGATGGAAGAGTCAAAATAAATGTGCTAGACCTGGGAGAAGCCTCCACGGGTCCCGAGGCGTAAGACCAAAGGAGGCGGCTCATTTTGGGAATTGATTGAGGATTGGATTGGTGGCTAGAAGGATAGGGCAATATGGGTATTAATGACTGAAGGGTATTTCTGGAATTTCATTGAAAACATGTGCCTAGGATGTGATGACTTAAGTCCAGGAAACTCTATAAATACCCCTTCCATTCTAGGAAGGAGGATGACTCTTTTGGTAGCTTAAGGCTTGGATATTCCACCTAAAAGCACTAACAAGATTCGAACACTCTCTCAACTCGAAGAAATGAAGAAGGCTCTTGGAATCCCAATAATCCTAACACGGTTTCCGGATTCTAGGGGTTCTGCCACGCGTCGTTGGAGTAATCGACCACCTGTCGTTCTCCCCTCTACAATCAATCAATCAATTCCGTATTCTTCGTGGATTTCTCTCCTCCTCAGCCAACACGAAACCCTAAACAAGCAAGGCGCGATTTCCTTGCCCACATCATGTTAATACATCCAGCCGGTTAATAGTCATAACATCCGGTTAATTTTGTTGTAGTAGTATATATATTCATTAATTGAGAAATGAAGTTGTGATCGTCATAATTAAATTAATTGAATAATAATATGATAAAAAAACAAATTGATTTATGAAATTAACCCCATAGGATTGATTCTCATAAATCATTTCACTTTGTAGAAAGAAATTAAAAAAAAAATCTTACAAATGTAAAATTGTGTTGGGAACTTTTGTCACGGCACAAGGATTAAACAATAAACTTTTATGTAAAGAAATTTAGAAAATTTTCAATACAGTGAAAGTTGGCAAATTATGAAAATAATTTTTTATAATTTATTTGTCATAATTATTGATTAAAAGGAAAAAATCACCTTGAACTATTTTTCTTTGAATCATATAAAAGGTCTTCAAATAGAACGGAGGAGAACAAGAAATTACAAATAATCAAATATTAGTTTTAAAATGTTTTCCTCCGTCTTAAGAGTGTAATTGTTTTAAGAGAAAAATGCACGATACTGCTTATTGCTATGAAATGAAGTGATGAACAGTGGCTGCATGGAACATAGTTGTATCCCAATATTATCAATTAATACACCAGTTAAACAAAAAGGCCTGTTTATGTGGTTAAACTTCCTTGGATGTTTATTATGGTTAAAATTCATAATAAACATAAATTAAAAAAATGATAAATGATTGGTGTGTCAAGTGGGTTACTTGTACTAATTGCAAATAAGTGAGAGTTAATTATATCCTAAGCGTCCATAATTAACTCTTAAATTTAATAAACTTGGGTCACAATCTTGCCGACTAAAACACTATACAGTTACTATATTCAATATTAACTCTTGTATGGTATTTACCTTATCTAATATGTTCTCTCAATACAATTTCAATTAGAAATTGTAATCCTATTGAGATGGTGTAGCAAAACTATAAATAAATGTTAACAATAGAGGTAAACACATACATTCTAGCACTACTAAATAACTAGCTCCTCCATTGTTAATCCATTTTGAAACTTGTTCTTACTGTCACACCGGAGATATCTTTTGACGGCTTAATACATTAAGTACTGAAAGTCCAATAATAATCTAGAAAGGGGATTAAATAGATTATTATAGATTAAAAATTATCTTAGGCCTTTTTTGAATTTTTGGATAATTACTTTGTAGTGTTAGAAATTAATATGCAAGACAGTAAAAATTCAATCGAACAATATACAGAGATTTGTCTGGTTCACAACATACATCCCGGGTATGCTACTACGTCCAGTCTCAAGCTCCTCTCCAGGACTTGAGATCATATTACTTCCTGTAATAAAAACTCCTTCAATAGGCGGAGAAATCTTTACAAAGTTTGATAGATAAACTTCTAACTAGTCCCAACTAATTTATCTTGGACAACAAGCTCCCAGCTCCCAGCTCCCTCCTCAAGCTTAGTTGTACTTCTTTTGAGTTCAGTTCTATTTTATGCTCTGGTCTTGAAACAACAGTCTTTTCCTCACCTCACAAGTTCACTAAAGACCCAACTCCCAGCTGACCTCTCTAAAACTCTGGTCTTGGTCGAAGAATTACTCGTCTTTCTCACTGGTACATAAAATAAACTAACTCTACCTTTTTCCTTTTTACAAAAGATTTTACAACAATTTGCTTCTAAAATAAGCAGATATAATTTAGTACGGATTGATGCTTCTCAAATAAGCAGATATCAATTAAAGAGCAAATATATTTATAAAAATTCAAAGACTTTTATACTTGAGAAAATATGCTTATTTGTAAGCAGATAGTAATTTGTGCTTAGATCAAATAATGCTTCAGTGTAAGAAAATATGTAAATTATGTACTGTTATAAAAATTTAAATAACTTTTATACTTTATGAAAAATGCTTCTTGAATAAGCAAATAGATCAATTTTAGCTTTAGCTCAAAAATACTTTTGTTTAAGCATATATATAGTTTAATGCAAATTTATAAAGAATTATTTATTCTTTATGGATTAAAGAAAAGTCACTTTAAGTTTAAATAACTTTTATATTATGCAATAAGTATTTTATGAATAAATGAATTTATGATCAAATACTTGTGACGACAGATATCAAGTATAATAAATAAATCAGTTAAGCAATACTTGATATAACAAATATGTTTGTTTAACTCAGATAATATATAATAATATTTTATCTATTATGTGACTGGTTATAAATAAAGTCACTTAATACTATAAGGAATTGTACGATTCGATTCCCTCACTTGAGAGGAATATCTCCGTAGCCTTTCGGCGTCTAAGTATGACGTAATTTATAATTTCACAATTGATATTTTTATAAATATGTTAAATAGATCACTTTAAATTTTCAAATCTGGTTCGGATGATTCATTCTTTTTGGAGGAATATCTTAGTGTCATTTTGAACTATCAAGTGTATATCTATTTTACAATATTTATATAAATAATATCAATAAAAAGTTACTTAATACTATAAGGAATCGTACGGTTCGATTTCCTCTCCATGGAGAAATATCTCCGTAGCCTTGCGGCGTCTAAGTATAATTTTTTATTTGATAAATAGATGAAATATATATATATATATATAATTGTGTATAACAATTTATATTCGTATATCTATAAATATAAATAAGCAAGAGATAATTCAAATAAAGTAAATCAAATAACTTATCTCAATATGCTTAGACCAATTTTCTCTTCTCAAATTATTAGAACTTTGATAAGAAGAGAGAGAAAACTTCCTAGAGAGAGTATGTAGAAGAGAAACAAGCTTTTCTTTTCAAGTGAATTGGCAAAATGAAAATGAAAGAAAGGCCTCCTATTTATAGATTTTTAAGGTTGGAGGCAAAATGGTAATATTAGAAATCTATTTTCAAATCAATGGCTAGGATTGCTTCAATTTAAATTTAATGGTCTAGATGAAAGTTTTGGATTTTAAATCACACGGATTGCCACATGTTTTTATTCATCCAAAGTTGGATTTAGCCCATACATTTCTTTGATAACCTGAAGCAATTAATGCTCAGCCAATTTTAACATTTCTCAGCATTAAAAATTTGGCCAAATGTTCTTCATTTAATGAGCACACACAAACGCATATATATATATATATATATATATATATATATATATATATAAACACACGTTTATATATATATAGGGAAAAATGTGTGTATTACACAGTAAGTTATGACGATGATTTTTTGGACTATAGCGACGGTTTCACCCATAGCCATAGTTATCTAGGTTATGACGACGGGTGAACTATCATCATAGTCCAAAAATCATCATCATAGCCTCTACTGTAATACACACAACAGATATATACATATAGCCCATATATATATATATATATATATATATATATATATATATATATATATATATATATATATAGTAAGATCAAGAGTATTCTCCTTAAATAGCATTCCTCCTTAAATACCATTCTTTTATTAAAACTACGCTGCTTTGAGGGACGCGGTGGCATTTTTGTAAAATACGCGGTGGCATTGTATTTACAAAATGCCACCGCTATCCCTTCAAAAACGATTTAGTTTTAATAAAAGAATATTATTTAAGGAGTAATGCTATTTAAGGAGAATGCACTTGATCCTTACCGTATATATATATATATATATATATATATATATATATATATATATATATATATATATATATATGGACACACACACATACACATTCATATAATGCTCACATGCTAAATTAATTTCAAAACTTTTAATGCTCCTACACCAAATGTCCCAAATAAAGCTTCCAACAAAGCTATTTTGATGAAGTAAAAGGAATTGATTCCTTATGTTTTTAAGCCATCATTTAATGCTCCCATGCACATGTATAAATATATACATATATATACGGATACATACATATATGCATAAATATTTTCAATCATGTATATTACCATAATGTTTTAACACTTTATATTAAATAATCAAGATCAAGAAAATTAATTAAATATGATTTTTAAAAATATTTTTGGTCAAAATAAATAAGATAATTAAAACAATTATAATAAAAAATCTTATGGAGAGGATTCTACCCTTTTAATTAATTTATTTACTAATTATTGTTATCAACAAAATAAAACTAAAAGTTAGAGACCCAACAATCTCCCCCTTTTAGATGATGACAATCAACTAAAAAATATTTTTCATAAAAACTCCCCCTCAATTTATGCATTCAAAAAAAATTAACATTTTTAAAAAACTAACATGCAACAATATATAACAGTTCATGTATATAGCATGTGATAGTATGCAAAAGAATAATGCTATTTTTCTTCTCCCAATAATATTTTTCTTTTTCCCCTTTGTCATCATAAAAAAATTGGGTGGGGGGGGAGAGGGGAAGAATAGTATAGATTATTTTTCAGAACCTGCAGAAGAAGAGATTATAATCTAAATTTTTTTTAAAGATTTAGTTGCCTCTTTGCCTTTTGATCGAACAGTAGGAAGCTTGCATGATTTGAATTTGTGTTGTTGCTTCTGATTAACCCAAATTAATATACACGAATGTAGGTTATTTACCGTTAGATGTATAGAAATTTAAATGAACGTTCCAAATTAAATCTATTTTATATATATATATATATATGTGTGTGTGTGTGTGTGTGTGTGTGTGTGTTTATAAAAAATAGATTTAAATATTAAATATATTCTTTTTAAATAAATCCTATATATATATTAAAAATATATATATTTGGACATATATATTTAAATCAATAAATAATTATGAGAAAACTGACATGTGCCACTTGTACTTGAACAATTATAATGACCTGCATATATAGTCAGAATCTTTTTTACCTGATTTCATTTGCACTCCTAGGAAGATGTTTAATTCTCCCTTCATGCTCATTTTAAAATCCTTACTCATGTTTTTAGAGAAATCATTTCACAAAGTAATATCAATAGACCTAACAATGATGTTGTCAGTTATTTTTACTATAGTCAGCTCCAAGACATACATGTAACATTTATCAATTTCATTTAACCGGTACCCTTTAACAAAAGGGTCCTTTGGGTGAGTTTCATATTTTGTATAAGGAACATTTGTGTATTCCTTTAAAAAAAAATGGGTACATGATAATCAATCTTAGTAGACACGAGCATTTTATGAGTAGCAGGTCTATAAGATGCATGATTTACTCTATTATTATATCCTGAAAAACTTTATTGAAAATTTCTATAAGATTTTTGACTTTATTTTTCTGATAATTATAAAACTCTTTCCTTGTATTAATAATTGGTGCAATGTTTGTTCCTTTAGGCACCCAAATCATTTTTCTTTTATAATTTCCATTTCGAGCATTACACATGTGAAAAGAATGATCATTTCTGTTACAGTAAGAACATTTAGTAAATGGAGATGTATGATTTTTTTTTTTTTACTTTAAACATGATAGAGTCCTTTATTTATTTATTTTTTTACTTAATTCTCCAATATATCATAATATTTCTTTGTTAAAAACACATCTTTGTTGATTAAGCATGACATCAAGATTTTATTTCCCTTTTGTGAACTTAAGAACTATAATATTTAAATCGTCACGTTCTTTAGTTAAAATATTAATTTGATCTATTAAAGAAGAATATTCTTTATTTTGTTTTTATAACTCGATCTATCTTTAGAGATGAATTTTCGAAATTGAGATTTTTAATATCTCCACTTAACACTTGATTTTTTATTTGAGTATTTTCATTAATTACAGCAAGTGTTGAATTTCCTATTTCAAGATCTTTATTTATTTTTCTAAATTTTTCTAATTCTTCTTTTAATAAATCATTTTCTAGTTTTTCTTCATTTAGACTTTCATTAGTTATAATCAAGTTTGCATTTTCTAACTCCAGATTTTTGTTAATTTTAATTAATTTTTCTAATGAAAATTTTAATTTAATAAAATCTTCTTTAATAGTTTTATTTTCTTCATATAAACAATTATATGCTTCTTGTAGTTTATGGTGTTTTCATTTATATTATCTAAGATATGCGTGTAAATGAAGTACTAGATAATTGATGTTCAAAATTTACCTCAAATCTTGGTGATGACTCATTGTTTGCCATTAAACACAGAATTGCAATTTCCTTAGTTTGTTCAGCAACTTCTTCATCATATCTTTCTTGATCTACAAGTAAAGCTTTGAAAGCAATTCCTTTCTTTTTGAGGTCTGTATCTGATCCTGCTTTTTCGACTAACATATCGACTTCGCGTGCATGAAGATTTTCAATAAGGCTATCAAGAGGATAAGTAGTTAAGTCTTGCCTTTCATTAATAGCAATAACCTTTATTTTCCAGATGGATGGAGGGCTTTGAGAATGCTTCTGCACCAAATGTCCCAAAATGCATGTCCCAAATAAAACTTCCAGCAAAGCTATTTTGATGAAGTAAAAAGAATTAATTCCATATATTTTTAAGTTATCATTTAATGCTCACATGCACATGTATATATATATATATATATATATATATATATATATATATATATATATATATATTCAATCATGTATGCTACCATAATGTTTTAACACTTTATATTAAATAATCAAGATCAAGAAAATCAATTAAATATGATTTAAAAATTATTTTTGGTCAAAATAAATAAGATAATTAAAACAATTATAATAAAAAAAATTCTATGGAGAGGATTCTACCCTTTTAATTAATATATTTACTAATTATTATTATCATCAAAATAAAACTAAAAGTTAGAGACTCAACAATTTCCCCCTTTTTGATGATGACAATCAACTAAAAAATATTTTCCATAAAAACTCCCCCTCAATTTATGCATTCAAAAAAAATTAACATTTTTAAAAACTAACATGCAACAATATATAACAGTTCATATATATAGCATGTGATAGTATGCAAAAGAATAATGCTATTTTTCTTCTCTCAATAATATTTTTCTTTTTCCCCTTTGTCATCATAAAAAAATTGGGTTGGGGGGTGGGGGGGGGGGGGGGGGAAGAATAGTATAGATTATTTTTCAGAACCTGCAGAAGAAGAGATTATAATCTAATTTTTTTTTAAAGATTTAGTTTCCTCTTTGCCTTTTGATCGAACAGTAGGAAGCTTGAATGATTTGAATTTGTATTGTTGCTTCTGATTAACCCAAATTAATATACACGAATGTAGATTATTTACCGTTAGATGTATAGAAATTTAAATGAACGTTTCAAATTAAATCTATTATATATATATATATATATATATATATGTGTGTGTGTGTGTGTTTATAAAATATAGATTTAAATATTAAATATATTCTTTTTAAATAAATCCTATATATATATATATATTAAAAAAATATATATTTGGACATATATATTTAAATCAATAAATAATTATGAGAAAACTGATATGTACCACTTGTACTTGAACAATTATAATGACATGCATATATAGTCAGAATCTTTTTCACCTGATTTCATTTGCACTCCTAGGAAGATGTTTAATTCTCCCTTCATGCTCATTTTAAAATCCTTACTCATGTTTTTAGAGAAATCATTTCACAAAGTAATATCAATAGACCTAACAATGATGTCGTCAGTTATTTTTACTATAGTCAGCTCCAAGACATACATGTAACATTTATCAATTTCACGAACTGGTACCCTTTAACAAAAAGGGTCCTTTGGGTGAGTTTCATATTTTGTATAAGGAACATTTGTGTATTCCTTTAAAAAAAAATGGGTACATGATAATCAATCTTAGTAGACACGAGCATTTTATGAGTAGCAGGTCTATAAGATGCATGATTTACTCTATTATTATATCCTGAAAAACTTTATTGAAAATTTCTATAAGATTTTTGACTTTATTTTTCTGATAATTATAAAACTCTTTCCTTGTATTAATAATTGGTGCAATGTTTGTTCCTTTAGGCACCCAAATCATTTTTCCTTTATAATTTTTATTTCGAGCATTACACATGTGAAAAGAATGACCATTTCTGTTTCAGTAAGAACATTTAGTAAATGGAGATGTATGATTTTCTTTTTATTTACTTTTAACATGATAGAGTCCTTTATTTTTTTTACTTAATTCTCCAATATATCCTAATCTTTATTTGTTAAAACCACAACTTTGTTGATTAAGCATGACATCAAGATTTTCTTTCCCTTTTGTGAACTTAAGAACTATAATCAGGGGCAGATCCAGCCCATTAATTAAGTGGGGTCAATTTTTTTTTAAAAAAAATTTATAAAAAAAATAAAATAAAGGCAGAATGTGAGGAATATTGCAAATAATTGTGTGAGCTATCATATAAAATCGATATTGTTTTATGTAATTGAATACACTTTATTGATCTTATGTTATATATAAAATGATATTTTATAATTTTTTAAAATACTGTTATTATAAAAGACACTTCTGGTGTCCTCTAAAATAAATTATAAAACTAAATAATATTGTTAAAATATTATTTATAATAACATTTTTCTAGATTTTATTGTTTGAAACTATCGTGATGATAGTCTCATTTCAATAGCTGCAAAAATATCATGTTCAATGTAAGTTACTAAACAATATAAAAGAGTGGAGTGTTGGTGTTAGAAGAAATTTGAGACATTTAATAGTCTTTTAGTCTGAATATTTTATTTTCACTAAATACTTTATAAAATCAAAATCAAATTAAAAAGTTACTGCCAAAAATTCAGTGTGGTCAATTGACCCCACTGCTCTAAGGTAGATCCGCCCATGACTATAATATTTAAATCGTCACGTTCTTTAGTTAAAATATTAATTTGATCTATTAAAGAAGAATCTTTATTTTGTTTTTCTAACTCTATCTTTAGAGATGAATTTCCAAGATTGATATTTTTAAAATCTTCACTTAACACTTGATTTTTTATTTGATTATTTTCATTAATTACAGCAAGTGTTGAATTTCCTATTTCAAGATCTTTATTTATTTTTCTAAATTTTTCTAATTCTTCTTTTAATAAATCATTTTCTAGTTTTTCTTCATTTAGATTTTCATTAGTTACAATCAATTTTACATTTTCTAACTCCAGATTTTTGTTAATTTTAATTAATTTGTCTAATTAAAATTTTAATTTAATAAAATCTTTTTTAATAGTTTTATTTTCTTCATGAAAACAATTATATGCTTCTTGTAGTTTATGGTGTTTTCATTTATATTACCTAAGGTATGAGTGACAAATGAAGTACTAGATAATTGATGTTCAAAATTTATCTCAAATCTTGGTGATGACTCATTGTTTGCCATTAAACACAGATTTGCAATTTCCTTAGTTTGTTCAGCAACTTCTTCATCATATCTTTCTTGATCTACAAGTAAAGCTTTGAAGGTAATTCCTTTCTTTTTGAGGTCTGTATCTGATCCTACTTTTCGACTAACATGTCGACTTCGTGGGCATAAAGCTTTCCAATAAGGCTATCAAGAGGATAAGTAATTAAGTCTTGCCTTTCCTTAATAGCAATAACCATCATTTTCCAAATGGATCAAAGGGCTTTGAGAATTCTTCTATTTTTCTCATTGGTTGTGTAAGCCTTCCCTAGATGTTCCAGATCATCAATGATTCTAGAAAAACGTGTTTCCATATCAATGATCTTTTCACCTTCTTCCAGCTTGAAACTTTCATACTCCTAGATTAGAGCATATTTTCTGGTTTCTTTAATATGATTGGTTCGTTTATATGTTAGAATCAATTTTTCCCAGATTTCTTTTGCATTCTTGCAATTGCTAGCTCTTTTGTATTCTTTTTCAATGAGAGCACTAGTCAGCACTTGTTCAGCTATGGATGCAATGTTCATAGCCTTTTTATCATCAGTAGTGAATTCATCAACATCTTTCTCAATGATCTTTTCTCCTGCATTTTTTGTAGGAACTTTTACACCTCGTTCTGCTGCAGGTCAAACTTTGATTCCTTGTGATTTGGCATAGATTTTGAATCTGCTCTTCAAGGTGGCAAAATTTGTGCCATCAAATAATAGAGGTCTGGTCATTGATAGTCCTTCTCTGCAACCAATAGCATTGTAGGCCATAGATGGAACTACTCTTAGGTATGCTTGGATTTACTCAACAAACAAGTTAAAGAGCACCGCTTTGATACCAATTGAAAGTTCAATAATAATCTAGAAGGGGGGTTGAATAGATTGTTACAGATGAAAAATTATCTTAGGCATTTTTTGAATTTTGGGATAATTAATTTGTAGTGTTAGAAATTAATATTGAAGACAATAAAAATTCAATCACACAATACACAGAGATTTGTCTGGTTCACAACATACATCACGGGTATGTTGTTACGTCCAGTCTCATGCTCCTCTCCAGGAATTGAGATCCTATTACTTCATGTAATAAAAACTCAGTCAATAGGCGGAGAAGCCTTTACAAAGTTTTATAGACAAACTTTCAACTATTCTCAACTAATCTATCTTGGATAGCAAGCTCCCAACTTCCTCCTCAAGCTTAGTTGTACTTCTTTTGAATTCAGTTCTATTTTATGATCTAGTCTTGAAACAACAATTGTTTTCTCACCTCATAAGTTCACTAGAGACCCAACTCCCAACTAACCTCTCTAAGACTCTGGTCTTGGTCGAAAAATTACTCGTCTTTCTCACAGGTACATAAAACAAACTAACTCTACCTTTTTCCTTTTTACAAAAGATTTTACAACAATTTGCTTCTAAAATAAGCAGATATAATTTAGTACGGATTGATGCTTCTCAAATAAGCAGATATAAAATAAAGAGAAATTATATTTATAAAAGTTCAAAGACTTTTATACTTGAGAAAATATGTTTCTTTGTAAGCATATAGTAATTTTTGCTTAGATCAAATAATGCTTCTGTGTAAGTAAATATGTAAATTATGCACTGCTATAAAAGTTTAAATAACTTTTATACTTTGTGAAAAATGCTTCTTGAATAAGCAAATAAATCAATTTTAGCTTTAGCTCAAAAATACTTATGTTTAAGCATATATATAGTTTAATGCAAATTTATAAAGAATTATTTATTCTTTATGGATTAAAGAAAAATCACTTTAAGTTTAAATTTAAAAGTTTAAATTAACTTTTATATTATGCAACAAGTATTTTATGAATAAATGAATTTATGATCAAATACTTGTGATGACAAATATCAAGTATAATAAATAAATCAGTTAAGCAGTACCCTATATAACAAATATATTTGTTTAACTCTGATAATATATAGTAATATTTTATCTATTATGTGACTGGTTATAAATAAAGTCACTTAGTACTATAAGGAATCGTACGGTTGGATTCCCTCACTTAAGATGAATATCTCTGTAGCCTTTCGGCGTCTAAGTATGACAGACTTTATAATTTCACAATTGATATTTATATAAATATGTTAAATAGATCACTTTAGATTTTCAAATCCGGTTCGGATGATTCACTCTTTTTGGAGGAATATCCGAGTGTCGTTTTGAACTATCGAGTGTATATCTATTTTACAATATTTATATAAATAATATCAATAAAAAGTTACTTAGTACTATAAGGAATCTAACGATTCGATTTCCTCTCCGTAGAGGAATATCTTCGTAGCCTTGTGGCGTCTAAGTATAACTTTTTATTTGATAAATAGATGAAATATATATATATATATATATATATATATATATATATATATATATATATAGTTGTGTATACCTATTTATATTCGTATATCTATAAATATAAATAAGCAAGAGATAATTCAAATAAAGTAAATCAAACAAGTACTTATATCAATATGCTTAGACTAATTTCCTTTTCTCAAATGATTAGAACTTTGATAAGAAGATAGAGAAAACTTCTTAAAGAGAGAGTATGTAGGAGAAAAATAAGCTTTTTTTCAAGTGAATTGGCAAATTGAAATTGAAAGAAAGACATCCTATTTATAAATTTTTGAGGTTGGGGGCAAAATGATAATTTTAGAAATCTATTTTGAAATCAATGGATAGGATTGCTTCAATTTAAATTTAATGGTCTAGATAAAAGTTTTGGATTTTAAATCACACGGATTGCCACATGTTTTCATTCTTCCAAAGGTGGATTTTATCCCATACATTTCTTTCATAACCTGAAACAATTAATGCTCATCCAGTTTCAACATTTTTCAGCATTAAAAATTTGGCCAAAGGTTCTTCATTTAATGAATATACACACACACACATAATAATATTATTATTGTTAGGTGTTCAACCGGCTTTTACTCGACCAAACCGGACTTGCACTTAATCGAACCGAAACCAAAACCGTCCAAATCTTAATACCGATACCTCGATATCTCTATTGGACCTAAGATATCTGAATCCCATGTGATGCTGGGATTGCATCGATTTTTACCGAAATTAATATAATTATTATTTTATTATTTTTATTATTATTTTATTATTTTTATTATTATTTTATTATTTTTATTATTATTATTGTTATTTTATTATTATAATCATTATTTTATTATTATTTTTATTATTATAATCATTATTTTATTTTTATTATTATTATTTTTATTATTATAATCATTATTTATTATTATTATTATTATTAAATTATTAATAATAATAAATAATTAGAAAATTGGTATAACCGGTCCGGTTCGGTTTTTACCGAACCATAAAAATACCGAACCGAAACCGGTACCGAAAAACCGGTATATATCGGTTTTTTTGTACCGAACCGGACTGGCACTTTTTTATACCGAACCGACCGGTTCGGACCGGTTCAAAAAACCGAAAAAATCGAAAAAAATGAACACCTCTACACACACACACACACACACACACACACACATATATATATATATATATATACATGGTTACACACACATATGCACATTCATTTAATGCTCGCATGCTAAATTAATTTCAAAACTTTTAATGCTTCTGCACCAAATGTCCCAAAATGCATGTCCCAAATAAAACTTCCAGCAAAGCTATTTTGATGATGTAAAAAGAATTAATTCCTTATGTTTTTAAGCCATCATTTAATGCTCCCATGCACATGTATAAATATATACATATATATACTGATACATACATATATGCATAAATATTTTCAATCATGTATGCTACCTTAATGTTTTAACACTTTATATTAAATAATCAAGATCAAGAAAATCAATTAAATATGATTTTAAAAAAAATGGTCAAAATAAATAAGATAATTAAAAGAATTATAATAAAAAATCTTATGGAGAGGATTCTACCCTTTTAATTAATTTATTTACTAATTATTGTTATCATCAAAATAAAACTAAAAGTTAGAGACCCTACAATTTCCTCCTTTTTGATGATGGCAATCAACTAAAAAATATTTTTCATAAAAACTCCCCCTCAATTTATGCATTCAAAAAAAATTAACATTTTTAAAAAACTAACATGCAACAATATGTAATCGTTCATGTATATAGCATGTGATAGTATGCAAAAGAATAATGCTAATTTTCTTCTCCCAATAATAATTTTCTACTACCCATTTGTCATCATAAAAAATGGGAGGAGGGGGGAAATGATAGTATAAATTACTTTTCAGAACCTGCAGAAGAAGAGATTAGAATCTAAAAAAAGTCTTTTAATGATTTAGTTGCCTCTTTTTGTTTTGATCGAACGGCAAGAAGCTTGCATGATTTGAATTTGTGCGGTTGCTTCTGATTAACCCAAATTAATATACATGAATGGAGATTATTTACCGTTAGATGTTTAGAAATTTAAATGAACATTCCAAATTAAATCTATTATATATATGTGGGTGTTTTTAAAAAAAATAGATTTAAATATTAAATATATTCTTTTAAAAATATTCCTAGATATATTAAAAATATTTATATGCATATATATATTTAAATGCATAAATAATTATGAGAAAACCGACATGTGCCACTTGTGATTTGAACAATTATGATGAACTCGCATAATGAGAATCTCTTTCACCTAATTTCATTTGCACTCCTAGGAAGATGTTTAATTCTCCCTTCATGCTTATTTCAAAATCCTTACTCATGTTTTAAGATAAATCATTTCACAAAGTAATATCAGTAGACCTAACAATGATGTCGCCAGTTATTTTTACTATAGTCAGCTCCAAGACATACCTGCAACATTTATCAATTTCACGAATTGGTACCCTTTAATAAAAAGGGTCCTTTGGGTGAGTTTCCTATTTTGTATAAAGAACATTTGTGTTTCCTTTAAAAAAAATGGGTACAGGATAATCAATCTTAGTAGAGACGAGCATTTTATGAGTAGCAGGTCTATAAGATGCATGATTTACTCTATTATTATATCCTGAAAAACTTTAATAAAAATTTCTATAGGATTTTTGACTTTTATTTTTCTGTTAATTATAAAACTCTTTCCTTTTATTAATAATTGGTGCAATGTTCGTTCCTTTAGTCACCCAAATCTTTTTTCTTTTATAATTTCCATTTCGAGCATTACACATGTTAAAAGAATGATCATTTCTGTTATAGTAAGAACATTTAGTAAATTGAGATGTATGATTTTCTTTTTCTTTAATTTAAACATGATAGAGTCCTTTATTTTATTTTTTTTACTTAATTCTCCAATATATCATAATCTTTCTTTGTTAAAACCACATCTTTGTTGATTAAGCATGTCATCAAGATTTTCTTACCCTTTTGTGAACTTAAGAACTATAATATTTAAATCGTCACGTTCTTTAGTTAAAATATTAATTTGATCTATTAAAAAATAATATTCTTTATTTTTTGCATAATATGATTTATTACCCTAAACTAAAGCTATAGTATATATTCCACTTTGGTGATCTACCTTTCAATTTTGTCAATTAGATGATTGAACTATTAATTTTTTTCGATTTCATTCAATTGGGTTTGCCACGTCAGAAATTGCTGACGTGGTCCTAATAGGCTAAATGAGTGCTTATGTATAAAAAGAATATATATTTTTAATGAGACAAAGGACAAAAAGGTAAAATAACAAATAAAACTATAAAAAATTACACAAATAATATAAATTATAAAATATATAAATCATTTGACAAAAATAGTAGTTATTGCAATTATAGTATGGCCTATAGATAAATAAATTACCTCATCCCACAAAGAATTTATTTACGAAATTGTTAATAAACATACAAAAAATTAGTTAATCAAATATAAATAAATAATGTTAACAAAAATATAAAAAACATAACTAATTTTTAACCCTATAAAATCTTTTTGAATAATTTAAACATAACTAATGGTACAAATATACAATTTTTTAGATTTTTGTTAACATTATTTATTTATATTTGATTAACTAGTTTTTTGTATGTTTATTAACAATTACGTAAATAAATGTATTTTTTTAAAAAGTAATAATCGTAACAATCGTAACATTATTTATTTATATTTGATTAACTAAATTTTTTGTATGTTTATTAACAATTTCGTAAATACTGTTAACATTATTTATTTTTTATAGTTTTATTTGTTATTTTACCTTTTTGTCCTTTGTCTCATTAAAAATATATATTCTTTTTACACATAAGCACTCATTTAGCCTATTAGGATGTCACGTCAGCAATTTCTGACGTGGCAAACCCAATTGAATGAATTCAAAAAAAATTAATAGTTCAATTATCTAATTGACAAAAATGAAAGGTGGATCACCGAAGTGGAATATGACCTATAGTTTAGGGTAGTAAATCATATTTAAACCTTTTTTTTCTAACTCTATCTTTAGAGATGAATTTTCAAGATTGAGAGTTTTAATATCTTTACTTAACACTTGATTTTTTATTTGAGTATTTTCATTAATTACAGCAAGTGTTGAATTTCCTATTTCAAGATCTTTATTTATTTTTCTAAATTTTTCTAATTCTACTTTTAATAAATAATTTTCTAGTTTTTCTTCATTTAGACTTTCATTAGTTATAATCAAGTTTGCATTTTCTAACTCCAAATATTTGTTAATTTAAATTAATTTTTCTAATGAAAATTTTAATTTAATAAAATCTTCTTTAATAGTTTTATTTTCTTCATATAAACAAGTATATGCTTCTTATAGTTTATGGTGTTTTCATTTATATTATCTAAGGTATGCATGACAAATGAAGTACTAGATAATTGATGTTCAAAATTTACCTTAGATATTGGCGATGACTCATTGTTTGCCATTATACACATATTTATAATTTCCTTAGTTTGTTCAGCAACTTCTTCATCATATCTTTCTTGATCTACAAGTAAAGCTTTGGAAGCAATTCCTTTCTTTTTGAGGTATGTATCTGATCCTGCTTTTTCGACTAACATGTCGACTTCGTGGGCACGAAGATTTCTAATAAGGCTATCAAGGGGATAAGTAGTTAAGTCTTGCCTTTTCTTAATAGCAATAACCTTCATTTTTCATATGGAAAAAAGGGCTTTGAGAATTCTTCTGTTTTTCTCATTGGTTGTATATGTCTTCCCTAGATGTTCCACTTCATCAATGATTCAGGAAAAACGTGTTTCCATATCAATGATCTTTTCACCTTCTTCCAGCTTGAAACTTTCATATTCCTAGATTAGAGCATATTTTCTGGTTTCTTTAATATGATTGGTTCCTTTATATATTAGAATCAATTTTTCCCAGATTTCTTTTGCATTCTTGCAATTGCTAGCTCTTTTGTATTCTTTTTCAATGAGAGCACTAGTCAGCACTTGTTCAGCTATGGATGCAATGTTCGTAGACTTTTCATCATCAGTAGTGAATTCATCAACATCTTTCTCAATGATCTTTTCTCCTACATTTTTTGTAGGAACTTTTACACCTCGTTCTGCTGCAGGTCAAACTTTGATTCCTTGTGATTTGCATAGATTTTGAATCTGCTCTTCAAGGTGGCAAAATTTGTGCCATCAAATAGTGGAGGTCTGGTCATTGATAGTCCTTCTCTGCAACCAATAGCATTGTAGCCCATAGATGAATCTACTCTTAGATATACCTGTATTTACTCAACAAACAAGTTAAAGAGCACCGCTTTGATACCAATTGAAAGTCCAACAATAATCTAGAAGGTGGGTTGAATAGATTATTACAGATTAAAAATTATCTTAGGCCTTTTTTGAATTTTGGGATAATTAATTTGTAGTGTTAGAAATTAATATGCAAGACAGTAAAAATTCAATCACACAATATACAGAGATATGTCTGGTACACAACATACATCCCGGGTATGCTGCTACGTCCAGTCTCAAGCTCCTCTCAAGGACTTCATGAGATTCTATTACTTCCTGTAATAAAAACTCCTTTAATAGGCGGAGAAGCATTTACAAAGTTTTATAGACAAACTCTCAACTATTCCCAACTAATCTATCTTGGACAAAGAAGCTCCCAACCTCCTCGCTGCTTAGTTGTACTTCTTTTAAATTCAGCCTATTTTATGATCCGGTCTTGAAGCAACAATATTTTCTCACCTCACAAGTTCACTAGAGACCCAACTCCCAAATTTGACCTCTCTAAGACTCGGTCTCTGGGTCAAGAATTACTCGTCTTTCTCACAGGTACATAAAATAAACTAACTCTACCTTTTTCCTTTTTACAAAAGATTTTACAACAATTTGCTTCTAAAATAAGCAGATAAAATTTAGTACGGATTGATGCCTCTCAAATAAGCAGATATCAATTAAAGAACAAATATATTTATAAAAGTTCAAAGACTTTTATACTTGAGAAAATATGCCTCTTTGTAAGCAGATAGTAATTTGTGCATAGATCAAATAATGCTTGTGTGTAAGAAAATATGTAAATTATGCAATGTTATAAAAGTTTAAATAACTTTTATACTTTGTGAAAAATGCTTCTTGAATAAGCAAATGGATAAATTTTAGCTTTAGCTCAATAATACTTCTGTTTAAGCAGATATATAGTTTAATACAAATTTATAAAAAATTATTTATTCTTTATGGATTAAAGAAAAGTCACTTTAAGTTTAAATATAAAAGTTTAAATAACTTTTATATTTAGAGTGAAAATGCTTCTGAGTAAGCAGATATATTCACTTAAGTTTGTGAAATAAAATTTAAATAACTTTTATATTATGTAACAAGTATTTTATGAATAAATGAATTTATGATCAAATACTTGTGATGACAGTATATCAAGTATAATAAATAAATCAATTAAGAAATACTTGATATAACAAATATATTTGTTTTACTCAGATAATATATAATAATATTTTATCTATTATGTGACTAGTTATAAATAAAGTCACTTAGTACTATAAGGAATCGTACGGTTCGATTCTCTCACTTAAGAGGAATATCTTTGTAGCCTTTCGGCGTCTAAGTATGACAGACTTTATAATTTCACAATTGATATTTATATAAATATGTTAAATAGATCACTTTAGATTTTCAAATCCGGTTCGGATGATTCACTCTTTTTGAAGGAATATCTCAGTGTCGTTTTGAACTATCAAGTGTATATCTATTTTACAATATTTATATAAATAATATCAATAAAATGATTGTATATGTTGAATAAAATAAATCCAGTTAACACTTGGAAACTGTTCTTAACTTTTTTATAATTAATTGGTAACCCAATAAAACTAATTTGGTTACCTTTGTACGGAAAAAAAATGTACCGACAGCGACAATTGCAGAATCCAATAAAACTGTTCATGGTTGCACATGTTGAAAAAAACAAATCCAGATAACACTTGAAAATTGTTCTTAACTTTTTTTATAATTAATTGGTAACCCAATAAAACTGAATTGGTTACCTTTGTATGAAAGTTTGGCTACCTACACTATGACGGAGCGGACAACGACAATGGCAATGGCAGTGGCAACGCCGGCAGGACTATAGTAGACGAGTTGCACGACCAAATCGGCTTTAAAGGGATTGCATGGCTTGAATTGGAGGAAGGAAATGAGCACAAGTTGGGGAGTTTTGGAGGAGGAGTTTGCAAGGAGGAGGGATGTTGGTGAGGAGCCATGGAGGAATAGAGAGCTTAGCTTGTGGGATTTGAATTAGGATAAAAGAAGTTACATCAGAGGTGAGGTGAGATACATTTGTGCTGGATGGATAAGAGAGATCCAGTTGGGGAAGGAAAAATAGAAGCTGGGATCATGTTATTCTCAATTGCAGCACAGTTGCGGGCAGAGTAATGAAGAGGAACACTAATTTTGTAAATAAAATATTGAAAATGTATTAATTTTGTAAATATTTTCTGGATGCACTTTTGTTGTAATTTTTTTTTAAAATGTACTAGAAAATGTAAATATCCCATTTAGAAAATGTCATATTAACAGTTTTTAATTTTTGCCTAGTCTCAAACAGAGGCGGAACCAGGGGGTCGAGGGGGGCATATGACCCACCTGGAATCTCCGGTAGCAAAGGCAGGGGCGGATTCACCTTCCGGCGGCAAGGGCAGGGGAGGATTCACCTTAGGAGCAGAGGGGGTAATTGCCCTCTGTCCATGGCTATCGGAATACTCAACTGGAGGCAACGATGTATATACATATTCCTCCCTTCTCCCTCCGTCCATGGATGCCGTATATACTCAACTGGAGGCACAATGTTTGGGCGGTGAACTACTGAGTTTTGGCTGACATGGGGCCCACATGTGTTTCTAAATTTTAAATTGCTGATGTATAGATTTGGTTGCCACTCGTGAGCTGCTCAATGTGGGCTCATTCCGATTGTTGGGCCCATATGCGGGCTAACCTGTAATGAGCTCACTTGTTTTTGATGTAATTTTATGGTGTTTTCATTTGCCTAGCCTTGGGGTGTGCAGTATTATGTAATTAGGTTAGGCAATTATAATTGTGCAAAATGAATTTGAAAAAAATTAATTCAAGCGTTAATAAATAATTTTTTTATTGATATATTTTGACCCCTATAAAAGTGTTCTGAGATTATAATATTAAATGTAATGAATGATACTTTATAAAATAATTAATCTTTAAATATACTCAACAAATAGGAATAGTCAAATTTAGGAAAGATAATATTAGCAGTTTTAAATTTTTGTCTAGTGTCAAAGAATATAATATTAAATGTAATGAATGATACTCCACCTTATAAAATAATTAATAATTTAATATAGTCAACAAATACTCCATAATAATGCGGAGGAAAGGTAATATTAGCATTTTTAAATTTTTGTCTAGTCTCAAAGAATATAAATATTAAATGTCATGAGAAAAATTTTGATCGAAGCAAAGGAAGGCCTGGAGACAAATATGCAAGAAAGTCGGTCCCGGAGGCTATCACATGCAGTGAGAAAGCATTCAAGGGTCTATACGAGCAATGGATTGAACATGGGGTGGTGAAACCCCCAAGGCCTAGATTTGCATTGACGGAAGAGATGAAGAGAAGGCCAGACTTCTGTGTATTCCACCAATACGCGGGACACTCAACTATGGATTGCTATAGCCTGCGTAGGATATTCCACGAGTAGTCGGCAAATGGGGAGATTGAATCGAAAGGAAAGCAATGTTCATGACAAGCCACTGCCAAATCACAAGGGGAAAGAAACATGCAACACTGTTATCCACAACACAATCCCAGAAGTGGAGATGATGATGGAAGAAAAGGAGGAGTGTGACCCAGGCCTGCAGGTGACGGCGTTGATGAATGGGGCCAAGTTCAAAAATTTTTTCGATCAGATAGGATTGGCCAAGGAAGCAAGGATTGAGGCAACCAGGGCAATCATTAAGGCCGCCGAGACACAAGAGACTTGCATGGCCATAAGCAAAGGATTTATGAAGACGATGGAGGAAGAAGAAAATAAGATATCTTTCTCTAAAGCTGATAGAGAGATAAGATACCCGCACAACAGACCACTGTATGTGACAGTAGTAATCAATGGCATCGAAGTGCGGAGGGCGTTCATTAACAATGGAGCATCTGTAAATATTATGCCCTACATCATGTTCAAACGGTTAGGCCTGCCAGAGAAGAAGATTGTGAAGGAACAAACAAACATTACAGGATTCGCCAACCAGAGCACAAGAACCCTAGGACACATCAAGGTAGACATGCAAGTTGGAAAGATTCGAGGGCCTGTAATGTTTCATGTTGCAGAGGTAGATGCAGCATACCATGTCTTACTGGGAAGGGCTTGGTAAAAATGACTATGGGGTGGTACCCTCAGTTTTTCATCAATGCCTGAAAGCTATCTGGAAAGGGAGAGAAGTGAAGGTACCAGCAACTCAGAATCCCTTTGGACCAGAGGAGGCACACACCACCGAAACAACTTTCTTTGATGATGTCGCTGAAGAGGGAGAGAACCAGATCGCGAGGCCTGATTCCCTAAGACTAGCAAGCTGGAAGGAAGTGCAGGAAGATAAGTTTGTACCTGCCAAAAAAGTGAAAAAGAAGACCTCGGAACATGGAGAATGTTCCAAAAATATGAAGCCAGTAGTAGTAGACTTGGAGAAGGAAGGAATAGAAGAGAAGAAAAGGCCAGCAGATCCTGAAGATGCCAGAAATATAATAAATGCCAAGCGGATAGCACAGTCTGAGGATGGCCAAAAGGCAAAATGGGAGAGGGTTGTTAAACCTGACGGAAAGGTGGTGTTTCGATTGTGACGGTGCAAGGGGGAAGAGCCCAAGGAAGCGTGCAAACCCAACGGCTCAGGAGGTGTCCCCCACTCCGGCAATAATGAAGAAGAAGAAGTTGTACAACAGAAGGTTGAACCAGCTCCAGATTTCTTCGAGGATAGGCCAAAACCTCAACAAAATGATTTGGAAGAAGTTGATTTGACAACAGATGGAGGAACGCCAAGACCGACTTATGTCAACAATGAGCTTGAGGCTAACCAGAAAGAGGAGCTCATACAACTATTGCGAGAGTATAGGGACGTCTTTGCGTGGAATTACGACGAGATGCCCGGAATTGACAAAGATCTTGTGGAACACAATCTAAACATAAGCCCGGGAATGAAGCTAGTGAAGCAAGCACCTTGCAACTATGCACCCGAAGTTGAAACCCAAATAAAGGAAGAAATCAAAAAGTTGCTGGAAGTAGGGTTCATCAAGCCAATTCAACATCCAACATGGCTTTCCAGCACCGTACCGGTAAAGAAATCAAATGGACAGCTACGAATATGTGTGGATTTCAGAGACTTGAACAAGGCATGCCCGAAGGACATGTACCCATTACCCAACATAGACACTTTGGTAGATGCAACGGCTAATCACGAGATGATGTCATTCATGGACGGGTTTGTGGGTTGCAATCAGATAAAGATGTCCATAGAAGATGCAGAGTCGACAAACCTTTCAGACTCGTTTGGGAATTTCTACTATGTAGTAATGCCATTCGGGTTGAAGAATGCGGGGCAACTTATCAAAGGGCAATGCATGCCATATTTCATGACATGATTCATGATATAGTGGAGGACTATGTGGATGACATAGTGGTGAAATCCAAAAAGGCGACAACTCATGTGGAGGACTTGAGGAAAGTGTTTGAGCGATGCCGAAGGTACAAGTTGATGATGAATCCGAAGAAGTGCGCCTTTGGAATGACGGCTGGAAAATTCTTGGGCTTCTTGGTGCACAACAGAGGTTTAGAGGTGGACCCAAGCAAGGCAAAAGCAGTTACAGATATGCCCCCACCAAAGACGCAAAAGCAGTTAAAGAGCTTTCTAGGGAAGGTCTCGTACATGAGAAGATTCATGCCAGCATTAGCCGAAGTCACAGAACCTTTTGGTAAATTGCTAAAAGGAAAGGCACAATGGGACTGGGGGCAAGACCAACAACAGGCCCTTCAAGAAGGTAAAAAGAATTTTATCTTCAGCACAAACGATGGTAGTGCCACAAAGAGGAATGCCATTACAGTTGTATATCACGTCTACCAAGAAGTCTATAGGAGGATTGATCACACAAGAGGTGGATGGAGAAGAGAAACCTGTATATTACATTAGCCGGATAATCAGAGGACCAGAAACCAGGTATTCACAGGTGGAGAGCCATTGCCTAGCGTTGGTGTTCATTGCGCAGAAAATGCGGCATTATTTTCTAGCGCACGAAGTAAAGATTGCAACAAAAACTGATCCGATCAGATACTTATTGACTAGGCCAGAATTAGTAGGAAGACCTACCAGATGGATGATGATCCTTTCAGAATACGACATCAAGTGTGTAACACCAAAAGCAATCCGATGTCAAGCCTAGGCAGACCTGCTAGCTCAATTACCAAATGGAGAATATGAACCCCCTTCTGAGGATCTTCCGGGTGGAGAAGTAGATTCAATCGACTTGATGGATGAGGACCCAAAATGGTGGAGTTTGGCTTTTGATGGATCATCTGCAGAAGGTAAAGGCGGAGCAGGAGTCACTACAACAAAAGCTTTATCAATGAATGACACTATCGGGCCGATCGACTTTCCGCAGATAGCTATTCTGCGACCGATGCGCGGTCACCGATAGTCGTCAGATAAAATCTGTCATTGGGATGCACATCAACACCACTATTAGCGATCGAGATATCTCATGACCGCTTGAGCGACCGAATCGAAATGACAAATACGGTCATTGAATCGAAATCAAGATGGTCCAGTGCCAAAGTCGACGTGGTCCACGTGTCGGCCGATTGATTATCAGCCGATCGCACGCGGCATTGATAGATGCTTCGTCGCTAATAAATGACGATTTTTTTGTTTTGCGTAATTCCCAAAAACTCAGACTGCTTTTCTACCGCTTTATCCCAACACACATACACACCAAGATAAACAACATACAAAACAATATAAACATCCATCGCCCACCAACACATACACCAAACTAGTATATAAACCTTTAAAAAGATTTGAATTAATATAATAACATTTCAAAACTTTAAGTAAGTAACATATATACAAACATCCAAATAATGAATATCATTTATTAATAAAAGTATGTATTAATTTGTTATGAAGCATATACTTTGTAATCTTATTCATTTATTAATAAAAAGTATTAATTTATTAAAGGCTTTTAATTATCTACATGATGTCGATAATACCCCCATAGTTTTAAGCAATGCTTTTAGAATAATGATGATGATCATTCTAATGAGATCTAAATTCTTAGAAAGCTTAAAACTAAAATAGTTCCCAATCATTGATTACTAAATCGGGGATTAGTGAATCCTGATAGATCGGGTACATACGCTGCTTGCTCATCGATGAGGATGATTGATCTCACGATCATTTGTGTGGAGACACTAAAGCAAGTATGTAGGTGCTTATTAGAGAATAAGTTCATCGAACGTGGCTCGCTAAGGAATACCTAATGGAGTTTTATTTGCTCGTCAATAGAATTCCTCAGAGTGATAGTAAGACAAGTAATCCTTGACTTGAGATCATCATAAGATTCGTGTGTGATGATGAGTTATACTTTGACTTATTCCTTAAGACCCTTAGGGTATATCAAAGGGTATGCTTGGGTATAATAAGTTGTATATGGAGATAATGTATGATCAATAAAGAATCTACCACTTCTAATAAAAGAAGAGAATGTCCTATGTGATTCGATAAATGACAACCCAAAGAGTCCTCGGTTAATATAGTAATGAAAATTAGAAAGGAGTTTCTAATTTCCATTATTTGAGTCAGGCATTTAAGAATCGAAATACATATAATTAAATAAAATAAGACTTGAAAGAATTCCATGCCTTATATTTAATCGGGACATCAGATGGTGGAAGGATTGAATTGTACGGTAACTATTTACTCAAAGGTTCTTTTATGATTAATGTTGAAATCTATATTATCCGGAAAGTCGCTGATCGCTAGGAGGCTTATCCCTATCAGAGAATAAATATTATTTATTTAAATAAATTAATTATTTAATTTATTTATTTAAATAAGATTAGAATTGTTCTAATTGATTTATTCACAACCTGCTTAATACGGAGAACCTAAAGGGTCACACCATAAAAAAGGAAGAATAATTATTTAAGAAGTTAATGGCATAATCGTAATAATATAGTTAAGTATATTTAATTTAATCTATGGTGATAGAATAAATTAAATAGCTTAATATTTATTATTTAATATTTTAGAAATATTAAATATAAATTAATAAGAGGAGTCTTATTAATATTATTACAATTATTATTATTTTAATTTCTAAAAGAGTTTAGGAATTAATTTAATATAAGTACTTTCATTTATTCCTAATAGATTAGGAGGAAAATTAGTTAAAGGAGTTTAATTAATTATCCCTAATAAGATTAGGGAGCTTAAATTAATTAAAAGAATTTAATTAATTAAATAAAACCCAATTCCTTAATTGTTAAGGTGGGTTGCCCACATCTATTAATAAGAGGAGTCTTATTATGGGTGATGGGGGTTGTTGACTTTTCAACATACTACATAATTCCAATTGTTGGGAGAAGACGCCTTTTCTATATAGAGATAGAAAACTAGGGTTGAGCCAATATCCCTTCTTCTTCAATCTTTATTTTCCTCATGGATCACCTCCTGAGGCCAAACATATGGGTGGCTAACGCCGATCAAAGGAAGGAATCAAACCCGGTGGATTCAAGTTGAACGCGAAAGGATTTGGAGGTGAACTTGTACCGAGGAAGCTCGATCTTCAAGGGTATGATTTTATTCTTTATCTTTTCGCTTAATTAATAATTATGCATAAAGGGTCATCCGGTATATGGTTTGTAAAAAATTTTTAAACTCGATTTTACACGCTCGCATTTTTTTATGCAATTTGATTGCACCCATGAATATTACAAAAACTTACAAAGGCATCGTGAGCCAAACTTTTATGCAAATTATTAATTGTTTTAATTTGATATGTATATTGATATGTGTTTAGAACAATTTAATTGGGCATAATTTTATTGTATAAAATTTAAATAAAAAAAAAAAAAAAAAATTTAATCAAGGCAATTTTGTTAATCAAAAAAAAAAAAAAAGTCAATGTTTGGTTGTTCCTGATTAAAGCAACAGTTTTTTTTTTTTTTCTCTCATTCCCGGATATCAAGGAAGTTAAACATATGGGACGTTTTTTTTTATATAATATATATATATATATATAATAGTTATATATATATATACTATATAAATATATATATATAGATGACTCACGAAATTTTGAAAAAGGAGGTTACAGGATTAGCATTAGGAAGGTGCACTTGATTTGATTATATATATATATATATATATATATTACGAAATATATATATATATATATATATATATTAATTATATATATATATAATAAAATAAAAGTTTATTTTAATTTTAAAATAAAAGGTTTATTTTAATATTAAAATATAAAGTTTTATTTTAATTTTAATAATTTTATAATTAAAATAAAAGGTTTATTTTAATCTTAAAATAAAAGGTTTATTTTAATATTAAAATAAAAGAGTTTATTTTAATTTAAAATTAGATTTCATGCTAACTAATTAGAGAGTTGGAATTGGATTCCATAATAACTAATTGAGTTGAAATTGGATTTTATTTTTCCTAAAATAAAGGAGTTTATTTGTGAATAGGAAGTAAATTCATCTTTCCTTAAATAAAGGAGTTTATTTAGATATGAAATAGATTTCATATTATTCAAAATAAAAGAGTTTATTTGTGAATAGGAAAGAGAATCCATGTTTCCTTAAATAAAGGAGTTTATTTAAATATGGAATAAGATTTCATATTATTCAAAATAAAGGAGTTTATTTATGAATAGAAAGAATGTTTCCTTTAGAATATCCGTGTTTCCTTTAATAATTTTTTTTTATATGGAATTGATTCCATAATTAATTAAAATAAAGGAGTTTATTTTGATTAAAGATTTTGATTAAAATAAAATAGTTTATTTTCTTCAAAATTAGATAAATTAAAATAAAATTGTTTTATTTTGATTTAAATTTGATTAAAATAAAGGAGTTTATTTTAATTCAAAATTAGATTTTATACTAACTAAATTTGCCCATTAAATGATATCAATATATATATTAAATGTTTATTATTCATGAGATGAATGTTATTTATCGATGATATATGGTGATGTGTATGATAATAAATGGGATTGATTATGACTATCAATTAATATGATTGGATTTTATTTTAGTTGATGCATGAATTATGGGTTTTATTAAATGGGGTCTCACAGACTGCCTTCTCTAATTTTTCTTAATGTAAATTCTATCTCCTCCTATGTATTTCCCTCGATCACGATCAAGGTTTCTATTTATTTTAAAATAGTTTTGTAATAGAATATTTAGAATTAATTTTGAAGAATTAGAGATCAAGGACAAGAAGCACTTGAAGACCCGCTTGTAATAGAGCCCTAAGTTTAAATGTAATAGTTATATTTAAATATTATTTCTTGCACCCTGGGGGTTCAACCTTTTGGTTCACTTGGTGGCTCTAGTGAACCAAACTAGAATAAAAGTCCATAATCAATTCGAGTAGAATATAGTATTCTATATGTGCATGCTTATACTATATATATATATATATATATTATGCAAACATGCTTCGTGATGTTCATTAATACGACGCGTATTTTATATATATATATACATGCGCTAAACAAGATGAGACAAATTAATAACAAACCCCTCAATTTTTATATTAAGTCCTAAGCGCTCAAAGATATTTGGAATATCGAACGTCGCTTTCTAGCATGATAAAAATTAATAGAGTATTAAATATTTAATATGAGTTTGTTGTGTCACCACAAGGCAAGTATTAAGTATTTAAGATGTTAATTTATCACATTTGATGCTTATAAAGAAAATTGAACAATATTGTTTTGTTGTGTCACCACAAGGATGATATTTTTCTTTTTTGAATATATGGAGTGCTAGGTTGGACTTAACTTGATAATTTTGATTCTGGATGTGCCACCACTGATCAAAATAATCTAAGAGGCAAAATACAAGGAGTCAGATAGTTGATGTAATTGACAAAAGTTGTCTACCTATTTATTTATATATAGTTTGTTGTGTCACCACAAGGCTATATACATTTGAAATGGGATCCTTATTCTCACTAGCAAATCTTTAATTAGATTTTGCCGAAACTATATAAGTGAGGGTAATATAGTTTGAAGAAAATAGTAGGAGATACCAATTTAAAACAAGACCTAATTTATTTTGGTAATTAATAATAGAATGTATGTTAAAATGTTGTTAATTACAAATTCATTTACGTAATTTTACAATGTCTAAAAAATTACTATCATCATGCGAAGCATATTAGATGCTAAATTAATCGTATCAATTAAACGGATTGGTTAAGGAATTTGAGAATAGTTCTCATAGTCAAAAGCTATCTTATGTCCTTAATACGCCTATCCCTCGCAATGGTTGCGCATAATGCCTCCGAGGAAGAGATCGCTACTTTTAGAAAGTGGCAAGATGATGCACAATTGCTCAACGATCATGCTCAGATCCACGAGTAACAAGCTTCAAATACCACAAGACAAACTATGGATACTTCTACTATACTCCCCGCACGCCAAGTAGTTGATGGTGAGAAAAGTAGGACCGATAGATATCGACATCTAAGGAGCTCTTCCGATCTAGAATGGCCAATGGCACTATAAGATGCATAAAAAGTTCTTAACATAATCAATTTGATTGATCAATTAGACAACCGGTTTTGTCATGGATGGAGAGTTGAGCCAAGATTTGATCTTGCACTCACTCCCCTAACTCCTTTCACAATTGTTGTGAATTTTTCATATGAACAAGATAGATATCAGCTTTGCTGATTTGCTTAACATGTTGAAAAATGTTGAGAGTCACTTTCCAACCAAGAAAGATCAAGTCTTACTGGTAGGGGCCAAAGGATCTTCTGAAAAGAATAACGATTCAAAGAAGGTAAACAAAAAGACGTAAACAAAGGATAATAAGAACAAAACTGATATGGATAGCAAAGGAGTTTGCTTCCACTGCAATAAGCCTGGACACTTGAAAGAAACTACGAGAAGTATCTTGCAGAGGCTAACCAAAGAAGCTTAGTGAAGTTTCGGTTACAATACAGTTTTTGTTCATGATTGAAATAAATTTTTCTTTAAGTCAAGGTTCTACTTGGGTATTGGATACCGACTTTGGTTATCATAAATATAGATTTATGAAGGGACCAAGCAGAAGTAGAAAGCTAAACAAATATAAGTAATCCTAAGTGCGGGAAATGAAACAAAGGTTGCTGCATTAGCCATAGAAACTTATAGTTTAGCAATACCTACGGACAAATCTATTAAGTCAATAAGTTGTTATTGTATTCCAGTTCTTGTTAAAAAATATTATTTCTATTTTATTGTTGGACAATGAAATCTTTGGGATTATAATTAAGAACAATTGTTGTTCTATTTATAATAATAATGTTTTGTATAGAACTGGAATATTACTTAATAAATTTTGTATACTTGACTTACATGAAAAAAAAAATATATTTTGCAAATCGAACAAACTAGTATAAGAAAAGGAGATGATCATTTAAAGAGTTGAATGTGTGTATTTGTTCGAAATACAAGTGTGAATTATTTGAAGGTTCAAAGAATTCAAAAGTGAAACAAATTGGCAAAGTATTAGGATTCTTTGATCGATCAAGGAAGGAATACTTGTGCAATAAGTTTCTAGATCATCTCAAATGGTTTTCTCATAATGGACACATCCCGACACGCAATAATTGATTGATGTATCCGAATGAAAAATCATACTTTGTTGAACATGGTACGGTCCAAATGATTTTACCGACATTCCAAAGATCCTTCTAGGATCATGTCCTAGAAATGGTCGACATTCACGAAAAAAGGTAACCTCAAAATCCTACCCCAAGACTCCATAAAAGTTATGGATGTGGAGGATTCCTAATCTTAAGTATGTTAAGATAAGGGGTTGTCCAACTTATGTGAAAAGGTTTCAAAGGATAAGCTTGGGACAAGATTTGACAAGTACAACATTGTGGGACATCCTAAAGTAAGTTTAGGGTATATGTTCTATAATCCTACTTAGCAAAAGGTGTTTGTTATGAAACACACGCCGCCTTCTAAGATAAAGATGTTTATTATTGAAGGGGGCTAGTGGGAGGATAATAGATCTCAAGAGTTCAAGAACCACAAAACACTATAAGTCAAATAAGAGGAACCTCAGAGATGATTCTATTGTACCACAAACCAATCAGAATCGAATAAATACCAAGATACCTAAGATACCCAGAGGTATGGATTCATCATGGATGATGATGATGATGATGAGGTACGATCATAAGATGATGATGATCCAAAGTTACATGATGATGATGTAAGAGTTCTAGTGTGTATAAAAGGGTCAAGGGGAGCGCCGTGACATTCTTAGTATTATATATGTTGATATACTACTGATAAGGAATGACATACCAATGCTAAAATCAAGAAAGATAAAGTTGTCTAAACATTCCTCCATGAATGATTTGGAAGAGTATCTTAATTGGGGATATAAATCTATATAGATAGATTTAAAGGATGCTCGACTTAACCCAAGGAACGATATTCATTTGATGCTAAAGTCGCTTAGCATGGCAAACTCCAAGAGATGTCTCATGTCGATGAGCTATGGAGTGTATCTCTTAATAGTCCCCACAGACTCTAAAAAGAGAGATCGCGATGAGTGACAATCATGTTTGCAATGAAATGTACGAGACCGATGTCGATCACCATATTATGGAGAAGTTTACTATGAGTCAATGAAAAACATCTTAAAGTGCTTAACCCAAGACTAAGGATGTGATCATATTCATGGTGGGTCTAAATTAAAACTAGAGGGCTTAACAGACTCAAGTTTTTCGTATGCACTAAAGATGACGTAAAAATCCACTTTAAGGTAAAGGGTTACCTCTCAAAAAGGGTGCAAAGAATTGAAAGGTTCCAAATAAAGAAAGAGTTGCCGGTTTAGTGATAAAGACAAAGTATATAGCTATAAATGAAGTCGCAAGTTGATTGTTTGGATTAAAAGTTCATTACGTAACTAGAATAGTTCCTAAATCTCATCTTGGATCTAAACATGTGTCAGTAGCACTTTCATTTGATTATTAGAATCATCGAAAGATGGGAAATCACTATAGAGATAGTGGACTCTCATGAACAACATTACATATCCATTAACTAAAGCTTATCCAACAAAGCAGGATAATCGCCACTTAGAGAAGAAGAGTATAAGATACCATGATTTATCGACTTTAGTGCAAGTGGGAGATTGAAAGTAGTATGCACACAAGCCAATCATGTTTGATGATAAAGCATATACTTTGTAACAATCTTATTCATTTATTAATAAAAAGTATTAATTTATTAAAGGCTTTTAATTATCTACATGATGTTTTTTATAATATGTGATAAACCCATAGTTTTAAGCAATGCTTTTAGAATAATGATGATGATCATTCTAATGAGATCTAAATTCTTAGAAAGCTTAAAACTAAAATAGTTCCCAATCATTGGATTACTAAATCGGGGATTAGTGAATCCGATAGATTGGTACATACGTTGCTTTTGCTTCATCGATGAGGATGATTGATCTCACGATCATTTGTGTGGAGACACTAAAGCAAGTATGTAGGTGCTTATTAGAGAATAAGTTCAATCGAACGTGGCTCGCTAAGGAATACCTAATGGAGTTTTATTTGCACATCAATAGGAATTCCTCAGAGTGATAGTAGTAGACAAGTAATCCTTGACTTGAGATCATCATAAGATTCTTGTGTATGATGAGTTATACTTTGACTTATTCCTTAAGACCCTTAGGGTATATCAAAGGGTATGCTTGGGTATAATAAGTTGTATATGGAGATAATGTATGATCAATAAAGAATCTACCACTTCTAATAAAAGAAGAGAAATGTCCTATGTGATTCGATAAATGACAACCCAAAGAGTCCTCGGGTAAGCGTAATGAAATTAGAAAGGAGTTTCTAATTTGCATTATTTGAGTCAGGCATTTAAGAATCGAAATACATATAATTAAATAAAATAAGACTTGACAAAGAATTCCATGCCTTATATATTAATCGGGACATCAGATGGTGGAAGGATTGAATTGTACGGTAACTATTTACTCAAAGGTTCTTTTATGATTAATGTTGAAATCTATATTATCCGGAAAGTCGCTGATCGCTAGGAGGCTTATCCCTATCAGAATAAATATTATTTATTTAAATAAATTAATTATTTAATTTATTTATTTAAATAAGATTAGAATTGTTCTAATTGATTTATTCACAACCTATTTAATATGGAGAACCTAAAGGGTCACACCATAAAAGGAAGAATAATTATTTAAGAAGTTAATGGCATAATCGTAATAATATATTAAGTATATTTAATTTAATCTATGGTGATAGAATAAATTAAATAGCTTAATATTTATTATTTAATATTTTAGAAATATTAAATATAAATTAATAAGAGGAGTCTTATTAATATTATTACAATTATTATTATTTTAATTTCTAAAAGAGTTTAGGAATTAATTTAATATAAGTACTTTCATTTTTATTCCTAATAGATTAGGAGGAAAAATTAGTTAAAGGAGTTTAATTAATTATCCCTAATAAGATTAGGGTGCTTAATTAATTAAAAGAATTTAATTAATTAAATAAAAAAACCAATTCCTTAATTGTTAAGGTGGGTTGCCCACATCTATAAATAAGAGGAGTCTTATTATGGGTGATGGGGGTTGTTGACTTTTTCAACATACGACATAATTCCAATTGTTGGGAGAGTACCTTTTTTCTATAGAGATAGAAAACTAGGGTTGAGCCAATATCCCTCTTCTTGAATCTTTATTTTCCTTGGTGGATCACCCTCTGAGGCCAAACATATGGGTGGCTAACGTTGATCAAAGGAAGGAATCAAACCCGTGGATTCAAGTTGAACGCGAAAGGATTTGGAGGTGAACTTGTACCGAGGAAGCTCGATCTTCAAGGGTATGATTTTATTCTTTATCTTTTCGCTTAATTAATAATTATGCATAAAGGGTCATCCGTATATATGGTTTGTAAAAATTTTAAACTCGATTTTACACGCTCGCACTTTTATGCAATTTGATTGATTTACCCATGAATATTACAACCTTACACAAGCCATCCCTCCTTCTCGATCACCCTCAAATTAATAAAATAATAAAACAAGTTACAAATATAATAAATATGTTGATACCGGGTATATATTACGACAATACATACAACAAATTGATTTTATACCTCGCCGCCATCCCCATGTCGTTCTGCTGCTGCCGCCGCCATCGCTTCAAATTAACTCCTCGATCAAGAGCCCCAGTGCCCGCCAAGATCTTCGTAAGATTTCGATTCGATATAGCTCTCACACGGTCAAATTTTGAGTATGAACAACCGGATGACTCACGACTGTGGAAGACTGGTAGCAGAGTCGCTACTAAGCCATCAAGGAAGGATGGGCGTGCGTTGTCCTTGACCTTTAATGTAGTTCTTCTTCACAAAGACGCCTCTCCCACAACTCTTGATCAATAAAGTGACGTGGAGTGCCTTCAGATAATATTTCAATAAACGCTTATAAGTATCCCGTCATCATGTTAACACTTAAATAGTTAAAAATAATATTTTGTAAGTATTAATAAACAAGATCAGGTTGTTAAAAACTTATTACCGCTTATCCGGATAGCCTCAGTGCACTCATCACGGTGGCACGCATACACATCCAAACCCAAATGGATAGGTCGACCTTGAGACCGAGACTCCTATACAAAAACAAAGACAATATTACTAAGTAAAATGGGATATTTTCTACAATTCATGATTGTAAACATATTAAAACTTGTAAATACGCATCACAAAGGATATGATATCAGAATCGTGAAATACTGTCGCCTTTGATGTCCCTTTTTAGCCTTTTCGCCATCGAGATACACCCGAGGCTCACATGCGGCGGCGATTTTTCATCTTTTCACCCAAATCTCTCATCTTCCATCAAGTACATCATCAAATTTATATGGATCGGGTGCACCACCAGGGCTATGCTCGTGCATATAATCCTCTCCCCGCCCGGATGGTCGATCTCTCAGATTGTGAATGGCTTTTTGTCGTTTTTATTCAAGTTGTCTCTCAAAGCGACCATGCACTTTTGCCGTAATAATGTCTCAATCATCAAGCTCAAGGCCCCTCCCATCTATACCGCTTTCTCGCAAATAAAAAAACAATAATAACATTACTAAATAATTATCCTTTGAATATTATATTAATATTATTTGTCATAATTAAAAAACACATACCGAATTTCGCCAAACAAAGATCCTTGGGGCGATAGGTGTGCTCGCCACGTAATCACAGTGTGTAGCCAATTCTCAGAAACACAAATTGTGATATGCACTTGACGATCTTATTATCCTAAAAATCACTATAATATACAACATCAATTAGCATATATTAAAGCAATTTATATCTAAGTTATAATATTTGTGAACATTTTTCAAACTTATACTTATAATACTTAAAAAAATTTTGCCATAGTCTCCCTATAATATAGACTAGCCACATGCACGACGACATGCATGCATATATGGACATTTCTAGGCACCCCCCAGACACAAACCAAGAGAAATATACAAATTTTCAATACAATAAGACCAAAACAATGAACACATACCAATATAATATCAATCAAAACATTACCAATATACAATAAATGGAATCTTAAATGCTTTTATATAAATGATATATGCGGACGACGTATATTCTTGAGAGGGCGAATCAATAAGAATCCGATCATCGGGATTAGTAGGGGGGCCTCGGGCACATTATTAGGCCCCTACCCAAGCCGCTTTTTTTTCATTACCGCCTGGTGGCCATCTCATATATTACAAATTTCAAGATGTTATTAGAGTCATATTTGATTACATGTATATATGATAATAAACAAATGATACAAGATAAATGATATAAACATGTATATATATGAATATAAAATGACAATAAACAAAAGTTGCATTTAAATAGTTTAGTACATAAACACGATAATGATATATAAAAAACATGTATTGCTAAACATACATTTCATGAGTTCAAGTGTCAATGTCCGATTGTAATCATCTCAGATATCGTGTTGTTGAGATTCATAACCATCATCCGCTTGATTCTCGTGGTCGATTCACCAATAACTCTTCCTCCTCAAGATCAATGTCATCCGACACAAGTATTGACTCAGATCTAATTCATGTGGTTCATCTCCACCATCTAACCGGATTACTTCATTGTCGTCCTCCACATTTATTATAGTCCGACTATGAAGCATCCGCTTCGTAAATCTCCCCATCAACTAATTCTACACGACTACGCCACGGAGTATAAATTACAACTTGCCAATCAGAAGCGGCCTATCCCTTTTCCTAACAGACTAGGAGTGTAGTATACTTGTATCGCTTTGAGTTGGTAAAACAAACGGTTCGTTGGAGTACGCAGACCTATGGAGGTCAATATCGACGATTCCATGTCCACAACACGTATCCCTTTTTCCTAATCAAACCAACGGCACTTGAACAAGTGAATACGACCCCGTCGACGCGCTCTTTGTACGACAACTCTACGATTTCCTCCAACTCCCCATAAAAGGCACGACCAAGCTCATCAGAATAATCTCCTTGACACACACTCCGTAGTTCGTTGTTCTTTTACCGCGCCCATGCCTTTGTGTGAAATTCACAACCATTTATTTTGTAAACCATCATACCGACTTGATCCTTGTCTCGTCCCATAGCTAGGACTTGTACATTAGCCTAATCGCTGATCCCTCAATCAAAGCCTACAAAAACTCCATCTTATTAAATGAAGTCATAGTTAACATATGGAGTATATATATTATATATATATATATACTACGTGTTTAAAATTGAACTTACTTTGTCCTTTAGCCAAAGTGCAAAGTTTTTATCCCGATTGATTTGAATATCTTTATCGCTTATGTCGGCATGCTTCACTTTTAACTCACATCGTATAATCTATACCATGTTATAAACATTAACATATTAGAATAAATTTTAACTTAAAAGATAAAATATCAAGTTTACATGTGTACCTCACAAATTCGCCAATCTCCTCACAATCGAGAAGAATGTAAGTATGCAAGCATGTAATTCTTCCTCGAGAGAGGAATATGCTTCCCTTTTCCATAAGTGCGCCCCGATAGACCAAATACGAGAGAGCCACCATTTAGTTCAACATTTCCCCATCATCATGTCTCGATACTCGATTGGTCTTTGTCAAGACTTCATCCAAAAAAATAGTCCGAGACAAACGTAGATATCTCATCAAAATCAGATGCCTCGTGATATCGACCCCTCGACATAAGCTCTATTCTTCACCTTCCTCTTAAGGTTTCCCATCACCCTCTCGAAAGGGTACATCCATCTATATTGAATCGGACCCCAACACGAGCTTCATAGGGAAGATGGATTTGCAAATGCTCCATGGAGTCAAAAACCAAAGGGAATATTTTTCCAGCTTTACACGTGATCTCTATGATGTTCTTCTCAAGTACAAACATGTCCTTCTCATTCAATGATTTTGAACACAAGTTTTGAAGAAACGACTAAGATCCGCCAAAGCATCCCATATTGGTTTATCAAGCAGATCCCGAAATGCTATAGTACGAAGTCTCCATGAACACACGATACCATGACTCATCATCCCTTGCAATTTCCCACCCGTAATACACCTTGCAATGTTTGACGATATCCATCCGGGTAGTTTCAGAGACTTA
This sequence comes from Panax quinquefolius, assembly GCA_020205615.1. NCBI lineage: Eukaryota > Viridiplantae > Streptophyta > Magnoliopsida > Apiales > Araliaceae > Panax > Panax quinquefolius. Next base: position 98,297,557 of record CM035170.1, on the reverse strand, counting down.
ACCCATGTGCACACATCTTCAACTTGCTTTTTGGACAATGTGTACCTTACATGCGGCTTCGACAATCTTACCATTAGGAGATTCATAAAGTTCTAATCCAGACGCTTAAATATCTTTCATGTCCAAACGTGTTTTATCGTTATCTTTTGTCTTCCCCGTAACATTCATCACAAAGTTGTTAAACACATTATCAAACACATTCTTCTCAATATGCATCACATCTAGATTATAACGAATCAAATTTGTAGACCAATAAGGCAATTCCCAAAAGATGCTTCTCCGAACCCAAGCATATGAGATTCACCAAACCCATTGATTATGTTTGTCGATCAACCTTACCAAATGGGATAACCGCAATCTCATCACACGATCTCGCATCTCCGCTCCCAACAATCGCGGTGCGGTATATCATTATCTACTTTCCTTTCCTCAAGTATTCTCTATTTCTTCAAACGGGTGATCTACCTAAGAAGAACCGATTTATGATCAAAAAACCAACAAGGCTTTCGACCTTTTGATAGATTAAACGACTTTGATATGCTCCATACAATACTTGACAAGCCAACTTCCCATGTGTACTCTCATCCAAATAACATACCATAAGTCGGGAAGTCACTTATAGTCCACATAACCACGCCTTCTAAGGTTGAAATTTGTTTTCGCTGCAACATCCCAAGTCTCACTCCATCCTCCCACAATACCTTTAACTCGCCTATAAGAGGTCTCAAGTAAACATCTAAGTTCTTTCCAGGACTCTTAGGACCGTGAATCACGAGTGAAAGAAATAAGTATGGTCGTTTCATACACATCCAAGGAGGCAAGTTATACGAGTAACAATCACAAAGCCAACATGAGTACTGAATAAATTGAGTGGCCAAACAGATTGAAACCATCGGTGGACAATCCAAGCCTCACATTTCTAGGTTCCAATGCAAATTCGATGATGTGCTAAGTTGAAATCTTTCCAAGCCCGCCCATCTCATGGATGATTTAGTTCTCCATCTTTAGTCGGAGATTTCGCATGCCAACTCATATGTTCAAATTGATCTTGAAGACATGTACAATCTTTTTAGTCGATGTGTTATTGGAAAATACCTTAGAATCTTAAACGATACTTGATTTTTTGTAGTCACACCCTCTTTATTAGGCCTAAACCGATCATGACCGCAAAACGCGTGCACTCATTCATCTTATCATTTTCCTTATAAAACAACATGCAATTGTTGGGACACGATCGATCTTTTGGTATCCAAGACCCAACTTCTTCACCATTTTCTTACAAAAGTAATAGTTACTGTAATTTCTCACCGTCAGCAACATACTCTTAATTGCCTTTCAAGAGCGACTCAAAACACTCATGGCTCATGTTGTGATCACCTTTCGATGTTAAGTAATGTCGCCATCGCAGATAATGTAGTGTGTTTGGTGCAACCATGCCACAATGGCTTGCATACCCTCGCCTAACAACTTAAAGAAGTCTTTGGCATCGTAATTCATAGGTTGCTCCGCCTTTGCTCCCAATCAAAATCGCCCCGCAATATCATGGACCATTTCATTCATAATGATGAGTACTACCGCCTCGAATTGTGTACTTGTGTGATGCCACCATCTCTTCTCTCGCCCATGTGTCCACCAAAGATTCTTCGTAATTTCTCATGAACCCGTAAACAATTAAATGATAGTTTACCATGTCTTTGTCCATATAATTTACATTCTTACACTTTAAACATGGACATCGATTCATGACTTACCATTCATACATTCTCGGTGACTATACGCATACTCCAAAAACACTTGGCAACCAAATTTAAATTCAACTCAGAAACACCTATCCGGGTACTTGACTTTCGTCAGTACATCCAACTACTTGGCCCTAATAGAGGTCCATGATTCCACTTGTACCTATACTACGAATAACATTATAAATGTTAACATACGACTTGAGCATACTTATAACCATATGACTTGAGCATACTTGTAAGCATGCATATGATTAACATTTAAGCATACTTCTAAGCATACGACTTAAGCATACTTGTAACCATATGACTTGAGCATACTTGTAAGCATACGATTAACATATTTGAGTATCTTGAGATTCATTCATATCAACTAGTGTGCTAAGGCGCCTAACATGTTTTAAGATTATACCCTCACTATCCCTTTCTATAATCTTTTATGTTTTGGGATAGTCACAACATGATTGAGCAATTTATAGCTTTTATAACATTTTATAGCTTTATTCTTATACATAAGTGTTAAATACCCTTGTTAAATACCTTGTTTTTTTTTTATAAGCCAAAATAGTTTCTTTATTGACTAATGCCTTTAAGATCGCTTATTTTGGCTTAATGTTCTCTAATAGCTTAAAGATGCTAACAACCAAGCTTGCTTGGCCCTCGAGAGTTTTGGCTAAACTTCATGAGCCTCGTGGCCTCATGCCCCAAGCCCAAATTTCATCCGCCTAACATCCCCTTAATAGGCTCTAGTGGATCACCAATAGGCTCAAGTAATAGTATAAATGTTCGCAACTACCCGATCAATAAAAAAATTTCGCCAGAGTCTCCCCTATAATATGGACTAGCCACACGCACGATTTACATGTATATATACAAATATTTCTAGCACCCAAGACACAAACCAAGAGTCCACATGACGATCTTGCATAAGTATAAGTAATGTGAAGAAAAGCCTAACTATTACCCATGTATTTATCTTGAATAAGTATAGTTCTCTATATAGGCATAGATTTGACTATAATTTCATAAACAATCCACATGTAGGCAAAAAGAAACCTTTAGGCATTCAAACAACTTTAAAATTATGATAATAAAAGGTATTTTAGGCATGATTAAGTACTAAATTATACTAATAAATTCCCAAGCCTTCCATTATAAATATTATTACATCAAATAATTGTTATAAAAATCAATACCTATAATATGATGGCTATACAAATTGAATCGAAAATAAAAGAAGAAATAGAGCAAACAAACTTATCGACGTAGAGTCTCAAAGATAAACCGTTGTGTTGAGGATACACTTTTTTGAAAGCCCCTTCCTGTAACCTCTTTATACCGCAAATTATATCACATAAATCGATTGACGTTATAATGCAAATGACTCAACTAAATCGCAATGAACACATAATGATAATATCGTAAATGATAACAATTGAAAAGTTTCATCAACAATACCCTAAGATTCCTAATCGCTAAAATATTCCCAATGCTTCCTTCCAATATCTATTTGAACAATACCACAAAATCAAACTATTCCAATCTAGCATACATATCAATCAAAACATTACCAATAAGCTAATTTCTATATATAGAACAAATAACACAATCAATGTAACCAATTCCATAACAACCAAGCTTGGCTTGGCCCCTGAGGCTTAAATTAAGTCAAGGCGTAGCCTCGTATTCCTCGCGCCCCAAGCCCAAATTTCATCCGCCTAACATCCCCTTAATAGGCTCTAGTGGATCACCAATAGGCTCATTAATAGTATAAATGTTCGCAAATAACCCGACCAATAAAAAAATTTTGCCGTAGTCTCCCCGTAATATGGATTCAACCACACGCACGACTTTTACATGTATATAAGGTCATTTCTAGAACACAATACATAAACCAACAAATCCATATGAGATACCATAGGAATTGGATGGAAATTATGAACTTATCGAATCCCAATGCTCATAAAAACAATTACTATCCGCAAAAAAAACAGCTTTTAATCTAGAGATTTACTACAAAAGAGTTTTGCGGTATCCACAAAGACGCGAGGATCAAACTTGTAAACTTTGAAACCCAATCATTTTTCGTGGGAGCAATTATTCACGCTTTGATTCACATTATGATGTCAATGTCAAGTTCTCGATCTACAAATGATTTTTTCACAATGACCAATATAATTGGTTAAACTACAAACATAAACATGGGATTCACGAGTCTATATCATGTGCAATGACTTCCTATAATAACCAAACTGTTATTACCTCTATCAGACAAAAAGAATCCCAAAATATAAATTTTATACTAACTACAATCTAATACATTCATCCTATTACCCAAATCAAGTTACCCAAAATATAAATTTTATACTAACTCCATCCTATCACTAATCAAGTTACCCAAACCGACATAAATTAACAAAAAATCAAATTACCCAAAGTATCACGCCAGACACCCAAATAAATTTTACTCTAATCAAAACTTATAAACCAATCATAATCATATTACCCAAAATATAATTTAAGCATGATAGCCATATTCATTCATTCAACTCTTTGCAATAAATTAACTCTTAAAACACAAATTCGTAGCAAACATACTGATTTGGAGAAGAACGAACAAAAATAACAAACAACAAAAAAAATTAAAGAAGATGAACTTAAAAAGTAGCTCTTACCTCTACAATTAGTCTCTAATTTGAAGAAGAATGAACGAAAACTGCTTCTCCTTCTTCTCTTCTCCCCCCTTTCTCCCTCTTCACTCTATTTCGGTGACCTCCTTCTTCTTTTTTTTTTCTTGTTGTTCGTGGTCGAGTTTAACCGGTTATCAATTCATTTAGTTTGATCAATGATCATCATTATCTCGCGACCGCACGCAATTGGATTTTAATGACATGGATTTATCAAATGATCGCGACGCGGCCACGATTTCAAGTGGTCGCACAAAAATTGGCGCCAACATTTCCAAAAAAATTTTGGTGGCAAATTTATATAGCGATCGATCGGCTGATCGCGTCGCGGTCATTATAAAACATTAGCGACTAGATTACGTTTCGGTCGCAGATGACGGTCGCTGTGACTAATATCAGCGATCGATGGTGCGGTCGCTGATACTGTTGGTCGCTGATAGACCTTTTTCTTGTAGTGAGTGGTGCTGACCACCAAAGAAAGGAAAGAAGTGGCGTTGTCATACAAATTGGATTTCCCGTGCACAAACAATGAAGCAGAATACGAAGCGTTCATACTAGGATTGTTGGCAGCTCAAGAATTGGGAGCCAAATACCTTAAAGTAAAGGGAGATTCAAACCTTATAGTGTAGCAAATAAGAGGCCAATTCGGAGTGAAGGAACCTATCTTGGTGCCATATAGAACTGTAGCACAAAAGGTGATGGAAGCTTTCAAGAAGGTGGTGATTGAATATGTGCCAAGAGGACAAAATAAATAACCTAATGCACTAGCAACTGTAGCATCTCGAGTCTATGTCCAAGGGGAAGATTTGGATGTGAAGGTAATGAAGAGAACCCACCCAACCACGGTGCTAGACTTGTTCCCCAAAGACATGATAGACGATTGGAGATATGATATCTCCCATCAATTGCAAACAAAGGAAGGAACAATACCAATCGTGGAGCTACAGAAGTACAACATCATCAAAGGTGTCTTGTATCATAAGGAAGCAGATGGTGTATTGACACGATGCTTAGGGAGGCAAGAAGCAAGTAAAGTCTTTCATCAGGTGCATGAAGAGAACTGCAGATTTGCAGACATAGGTCTGTATCGTAAGTTGCAACGCCAAGGGTATTATTGGCCTGAAATGAAGAAGGAAGCAGATGCCCTACAACGTCTCTGTGTTTCATGCCAAGAATACCCTGGGGAGAATGAATGCGCTTTCATTGATGATATAACAGATTGGCGAATTCCTTATGTGGACTTCTTACAAAGCGAGACTCTTCCAACCGAAAAGAAGGATGCAATTATAATAAAGAGGAAGTCGCAACGATTCTTCTTACAAAATAGAGAATTGTTCAGAAGAGGTTTCAATGGCAAGCCCCTACGGTGTCTAGAACTAGGCGAAGCCAAAGATTTGGTTAATCAAATGCACAAGGATGAACATCAAGGGGGGCCAAGTTGTACAAACAACTTATCGATCATGGTTATTATTGGCCAAAGATGGAAGGAGATTGTCTAGAATTTGTCAAAAAGTGCCACATTTGTCAAATACATGGAAACTTGATACATGCTCCTGCCGTGGATTTGCGCACCTTAGCAACACCATGGCCCTTTCATACATGGGGAATGGATCTTATAGGTCCTGTACACCCTAATTCTAAGGGCAACATATGGATTTTAACTGCCACCGAGATGTACACAAAGTGGGTGGAAGCCATACCTTGAAGAAGGCCACGGACCAAAGAAGGGCAAATTTTATCAAGGAGCACATCATTTACCGTTTCGAGATCCCGAAGATCATTTTGTCGGACAATGGAACCCCCTTCATCAATAGGGACATCAAAAGTCTGATGGAAAGATACAGGGTGAAACATTACAAATCATCACCCTACTACCCGAAAAGCAACGGACAAGAAGAAGCGACAAACAAAACTTTGATAAAACTCTTATCAAAAACCTTAGACGATCTTCCGAAGAAATGGGCAGAACAACTACCAATAGCGTTATGGGCATATCGAACTTCAAAAAGAAAGCCTACAGGTAAAACCCCATACGCTTTGGTTTATGGTGAAGAAGTTATCTTGCCCGCCAAAATAGAAATACCTTCGGCTCGAATGAGACTTCGAAGCTTAGTCGAGGAAGAAAGCCACCAAATGACCCTAGAGAGGTTCAAATTCCCTTGTATCGCCTCCTTCAAAAAAATGAATGATAAGGTTCGGTCCCCCTAGGGTTCGGCGCCCTATAGGGTTCGGCCACCACCTAGGGACGGGTTGTCTCCTTAAAAAAATGCTAAGGTTCGGCCCCTAGGGTTCGGCCCCCTATAGGGTTCGGCTCCTATAGGGTTCGGCCACCACCTAGGGGCTGTCTCCTTCAAAAAAATAAAAAAAATAAAATAGTGTTTTGGTTCAGCGCCCTATAGGGTTCGGCTACCACCTAGGGGTTTGTTCCCACGCATACCTTTGAGGTCCTGTTGTTTTCCTAATCCACGGTTTGGGACGAATGCTCCTTCACCACAAAAATTATAGCCTTTTTCTGAGGAATTCTGAGAAAAAACCAAGATATGATGATAGGGCTCGGAAAACAGAAGAAAGTCTACAATTACCTGAAAAAGAAAAAATATATAGAGGAGACAATTATGAGAAATTGGCTAACCAAGACTCCAATAAAGGTTGCACCCCTAATGGTTTACAATTACCTGGTGTTGGATACCGCAAGGATGTCCTGGATGGTGAGACTTGCTAATGTGGCTGCAATGGTGATGAACACACGTACGTTCGTTGGCTCCTAGCGATTATGAGACAATCCTAATTAATATGCACGCAAGTAGCACCTACTCAATCAGAAGGCATGCGACAATGGAGTACGAATATGGACTTCTTACTTCTCCAAAATAAAGATAAGTAAAAAAGTTTATTTTTTTGAAAATAATAAAATTAAAGTTGATTTTACTCCCAATAAAGGGTAGTTTTTCGAAAATAGCTTATTTGTATATATATATATATATATATATATATAAATAAAGAAAGATTGGATTTTGTTTCCAAAATAAAGAAATATTTGATTGTATTTTCAAAATAAAGAAATATTTGATTTTATTTTCAAAATAAAGAAAGATTTTATTTCATTTCCAAAATAAAATTATGACTCGATTTTATTATGATTTTATTTGGTTTGATGAAAAAGAAATAATTTTTGTGTATCGAAAATAAATATTTCTTTTTTTTTATTTAATGATATTTGATTATTTTTCTTGTTTTCAATTTCCAAGAAAAATAAAAAAAAACAAATCTTGGGCAAGATATGGACATATTTTTGGAGGATTTCCCAATACTTTGACCTGTTCATTGCCCGTAAAGTGAAGTCACACAAAAATAGTTCAGAAGCTGGAAGTATTCTTGCACGATCGTCTATTTGGAAATGCGACTCTCGCGCAGGGGCAAATGTGGGCCCATGTGCAAAATTAGGGTTCACATGACCTAATTAAATTAAATGCACAATTAGGGTTCCACGACCTCATTAAATGTGCAATTTAGGGTTCGCATAACCAAATGGAATGAAGATGGAAGAGTCGGAAATAAATGTGCTAGACCTAGGAGAAGCCTCCACGGGTCCCGAGGCAGAAGACCAGTGGAGGCGGCTCATTTTGGGAATTGATTGAGGGATTGGATTGGTGGCTAGAAGGACAGGGCAATATGGACATTAATGACTGAAGGGTATTTCTGGAATTTCATTGAAAACATGTGCCTAGCATGTGATGACTTAAGTCTAGGAAACTCTATAAATACTCCTTCCATTCTAGGAAGGAGGAGGACTCTTTTGGTAGCTTAAGGCTTGGATATTCCACCTAAAAGCACTAACAAGATTCGAACACTCTCTCAACTCGAAGAAATGAAGAAGGCTCTTGGAATCCCAATAATCCTAACACGGTTTTCGGATTCTAGGGGTTCTCGCTCACGCCGTGCGTCGTTAGAATCGACCACCACAATCGTTCTCCCCTCTACAATCAATCAATCAATTCCGTATTCTTCGTGGATTTCTCTCCTCCTCAGCCAATACGAAACCCTAAACAAGCAAGGCGCGATTTCCTTGCCCACATCATGTTAATACATCCAGCCGGTTAATAGTCATAACATCCGGTTAATTTTGTTGTAGTAGTATATATATTCATTAATTGAGAAATGAAGTTGTGATCGTCATAATTAAATTAATTGAATAATAATATGATAAAAAAACAAATTGATTTATGAAATTAACCCCATAGGATTGATTCTCATAAATCATTTCACTTTGTAGAAAGAAATTAAAAAAAAAATCTTACAAATGTAAAATTGTGTTGGGAACTTTTGTCACGGCACAAGGATTAAACAATAAACTTTTATGTAAAGAAATTTAGAAAATTTTCAATACAGTGAAAGTTGGCAAATTATGAAAATAATTTTTTATAATTTATTTGTCATAATTATTGATTAAAAGGAAAAAATCACCTTGAACTATTTTTCTTTGAATCATATAAAGGTCTTCAAATAGAACGGAGGAGAACAAGAAATTACAAATAATCAAATATTAGTTTTAAAATGTTTTCCTCCGTCTTAAGAGTGTAATTGTTTTAAGAGAAAAATGCACGATACTGCTTATTGCTATGAAATGAAGTGATGAACAGTGGCTGCATGGAACATAGTTGTATCCCAATATTATCAATTAATACACCAGTTAAACAAAAAGGCCTGTTTATGTGGTTAAACTTCCTTGGATGTTTATTATGGTTAAAATTCATAATAAACATAAATTAAAAAAATGATAAATGATTGGTGTGTCAAGTGGGTTACTTGTACTAATTGCAAATAAGTGAGAGTTAATTATATCCTAAGCGTCCATAATTAACTCTTAAATTTAATAAACTTGGGTCACAATCTTGCCGACTAAAACACTATGCAGTTACTATATTCAATATTAACTCTTGTATGGTACTTACCTTATCTAATATGTTCTCTCAATACAATTTCAATTAGAAATTGTAATCCTATTGAGATGGTGTAGCAAAACCATAAATAAATGTTAACAATAGAGGTAAACACATACATTCTAGCACTACTAAATAACTAGCTCCTCTATTGTTAATCCATCTTGAAACTTATTCTTACTGTCACATCGGAGATATCTTTTGACGGCTTAATACGTTAAGTACTGGAAGTCCAATAATAATCTAGAAAGGGGGTTAAATAGATTATTATAGATTAAAAATTATCTTAGGCCTTTTTTGAATTTTTGGATAATTACTTTGTAGTGTTAGAAATTACTATGCAAGACAGTAAAAATTCAATCACACAATACACAGAGATTTGTCTGGTTCACAACATACATCCCGGGTATGCTACTACGTCCAGTCTCAAGCTTCTCTCCAGGACTTGAGATCATATTACTTCCTGTAATAAAAACTCCTTCAATAGGCGGAGAAATCTTTACAAAGTTTGATAGATAAACTTCTAACTAGTCCCAACTAATTTATCTTGGACAGCAAGCTCCCAGCTCCCAGCTCCCTCCTCAAGCTTAGTTGTACTTCTTTTGAGTTCAGTTCTATTTTATGCTCTGGTCTTGAAACAACAGTTTTTTCCTCACCTCACAAGTTCACTAAAGACCCAACTCCCAGCTGACCTCTCTAAAACTCTGGTCTTGGTCGAAAAATTACTCGTCTTTCTCACTGGTACATAAAATAAACTAACTCTACCTTTTTCCTTTTTACAAAAGATTTTACAACAATTTGCTTCTAAAATAAGCAGATATAATTTAGTATGGATTGATGCTTCTCAAATAAGCAGATATCAATTAAAGAGCAAATATATTTATAAAAATTCAAAGACTTTTATACTTGAGAAAATATGCTTCTTTGTAAGCAGATAGTAAATTGTGCTTAGATCAAATAATGCTTCAGTGTAAGAAAATATGTAAATTATGCACTGTTATAAAAATTTAAATAACTTTTATACTTTGTGAAAAATGCTTCTTGAATAAGCAAATAGATCAATTTTAGCTTTAGCTCAAAAATACTTTTGTTTAAGCATATATATAGTTTAATGCAAATTTATAATGAATTATTTATTCTTTATGGATTAAAGAAAAGTCACTTTAAGTTTAAATATAAAAGTTTAAATAACTTTTATATTATGCAACAAGTATTTTATGAATAAATGAATTTATGATCAATACTTGTGACGACAGATATCAAGTATAATAAATAAATCAGTTAAGCAATACTTGATATAACAAATATGTTTGTTTTATTCAGATAATATATAATAATATTTTATCTATTATGTGACTTGTTATAAATAAAGTCATTTAATACTATAAGGAATTGTACGATTCGATTCCCTCACTTGAGAGGAATATCTCAGTAGCCTTTCGGCGTCTAAGTATGACATAATTTATAATTTCACAATTGATATTTTTATAAATATGTTAAATAGATCACTTTAAATTTTCAAATCTGGTTCGGATGATTCATTCTTTCTGGAGGAATATCTTAGTGTCATTTTGAACTATCAAGTGTATATCTATTTTACAATATTTATATAAATAATATCAATAAAAAGTTACTTAGTACTATAAGGAATCGTACGGTTCGATTTCCTCTCCGTAGAGAAATATCTCCGTAGCCTTGCGGCGTCTAAGTATAATTTTTTATTTGATAAATAGATGAAATATATATATATATATATATATATATAATTGTGTATAATAATTTATATTCGTATATCTATAAATATAAATAAGCAAGAGATAATTCAAATAAAGTAAATCAAATAACTTATCTCAATATGCTTAGACCAATTTTCTCTTCTCAAATTATTAGAACTTTGATAAGAAGAGAGAGAAAACATCTTAGAGAGAGTATGTAGGAGAGAAACAAGCTTTTCTTTTCAAGTGAATTGGCAAAATGAAAATGAAAGAAAGGCCTCCTATTTATAGATTTTTGAGGTTGGAGGCAAAATGGTACTATTAGAAATCTATTTTGAAATCATTGGCTAGGATTGCTTCAATTTAAATTTAATGGTCTAGATGAAAGTTTTGGATTTTAAATCACACGGATTATGTGACGCCCCCAAAAGAGGTATACATCACCCATTCTGAGTTGTCAATACATGGTACAGAAATAACTACAACTTTATTATTACAACAGTAAAACTGTGAGTTTGAATACAAATATTATTTTCTAGACAATATCTATACTCAAATAAATCCTCATCACATTTATTGATACATTATTTTACAAAAATGGTGAGGACTACTAAACAACTCTCTCTAGAACCTTCATTCCATACCCCAACTCGTACTCATTTATATTCTCGCTTTACGAGAAGAAAAATGGAACAAAAGGAAAAGGGGTGAGCTCATCTAGCCCGAAGAAGAATATTATGACTAAGATAATATACAACAAATTATCGTTAGTCTTCAACAGGAAAAAATCTAATAGAATACAATAGACAACAAGTTTTAAATCAATACAATGAAATAATAATTCATTAGAAGAGTTAAGTAGAGAATGCAAACTACTATCTTCTATGTATGAATTTAAAAGTTCATCGTCTATCTTTTATCCTGTAACAACATCAATCAATATATATCCGGAATCAAATATTCATCTTTGCACTTTCTGGGCCAAAGATATTCATCATTGGTCTTGTTTATCTAAACACTGCTCATCTTTTGCACACGGGCCAAAGATATTTATCGAAATCATTCATCTTTTGCACTACGGGCCAAAGATATTCAATAATATCATCATTTAAGACCGAGAATGATGAAAATATTTTTAAAGAACGAATCCGGTGAAACAAAATGACAAGGATTAAGGATTAAGGATTCGTACTTTGTTTTATCCATGTCCAAAAAATACCTCAAAAACAATCATAGTGGTGTAAAATTCAAGAATGATCGAACATGGATACAATCAAAGCTAGTATCCACAATAGATATTTTAGGCGAAAAGGAAAATTTTCATTTTTCGATGAATAGTCTTAGTATTCGTGAATAATTATTCGATATCGTGAATAGTCTTAGTATACGTGAATAAAGAACTCAGACACCAAAAGTTCCAAATTTGATAAAAACTTCAGATCAATATTTCAAAGATAATGATATTGAAGAAATAATATCATTACGAAAAAAATAATATCCCTTACCTCGAAAGATCGATTTAAATTTGAAACAGGATATAAAGGCTATGACTTGAACTTGCAATCAGATAAAGCAATACTCAAAATATACTCAAAATACTCACAAGAATACGCTCGATAATATAGAGAGAAAACTTGATTTAAGTGTGATTTTCAATTCTAACCTAAGCACCCTATTTATAGGAAAATGCTTAGAACACCAAAGTAGAAAATTTAATAAAATATATATATATATATATATATATATATATATATATCAAAATTCCTCGCCACTCTTGAAATCGATTTCATTTCAATAAGCACATGCCACCTTCTAGAAAAGTAAGAAAAACGTTTTCTAATTTAAAATAATTTAAACTTCAAAAATCAATTATTTGAGCTTGAACTTCAATAATTCACAATAAATAACCCTTTTGTCGAAAATTGAAACTCATGATTTTTATAGGAAATTCAATTCTCTACAACTTTACTGAGAAGAAAGTTTTTCCAAATTCCAAAATGAAAATTGACCAAAATCCACAAACAGGCGATTTTACAAAGTATAATCAAATTTCGGTCGAGAAATGGGGTCCACCGACACATAAAACATGCTTTAAATATTTTTGGTAACAAAATACTCCTCCTCCACATATACTCAAATATCCCACATTCATCGTAAAAATATCATCATTATTATATTATTAAAATATAATAATATATTTAAATGAATTATTTTATCGAAAAAGATAAAATTTCAATTTTCAACAATTGTCACATTAAAAATTTCTCCATCTATATCCACATAAAATCAATATTTTCTCATCATATGAATCAATAATTAATTATTCACAAATAATATTACGTAATCACAATATTGATGACCTGATGGGTTCCGGGAAAGAAGGGGCTTTCCAATAAGAATTTCTCCTTCTTGGCGCCAATTAGGTGACCAAACCTCTCCTTAGATGTAACTTTCTAGACATTGCCAATAATGTTATCTAATAATATTATTCAGATAATATGAATTATTGTTTCGATAATGAAAAATATCTTGTGTAATGACAATTATTGAAATAACAACAATATAAAATATCAACGAACAATTATTAAATCAATAAAATAAAATCTTGAGCGATAATTACCGTAATCATTATTGAGTAGTGCCTTCTTACGTAAGAATCAATAATTGGTGCAATATCGTATTGTTACGCTTGTGTGTTAACCACCGAGTATTTTAACAATATTAATTGATAACAACTTCTGGCTTATTTTTAAACAACTTATATTTGTCGTTTTCTTCATCCAATCGCTTTTCACATGGGCCCATATACATGGTCGCTACTGGCCGCATCGTAATATTCCCAGAACAAGTACAAATATTCCACGACCAAACAAATATTCCCCGACAACAATGAATATTTTATAACCACTTGCTTATTTTGAAATATTTGCGTATTGTACCCATAACTATCCACATTAATCAAATCAACCCTTACTATTTCAAAATAATAAATAGACCTCCCCTCCTTATGAAATTTTGTCCTCGAAATTGACGTACGTACCTGGTGTTTTGAAAAGGTGAGGATACCTCGCTTTCATTTCCTTTTCCAATTCCCTGTGTCATTTCCTCTATAGCATGATTCCTCCACAAAACTTTAACTTGTGGTATGACCTTTGTCAGTCGTAGGGACATGTTTCTTCCTATCCAAGATCTTGACAAGTACCTCCTCATACGTTAAGTCTTGGCTATCTCGTCCGGGTTCTAACTCTATAACGTGGTTCGGGTCTTTCACATATTTACTGAAGTACGATATGTGAAACACATTATGAACACGAGACATACTCGGAGAGGTAACGCGAGTCTATAAAGCGATTTTCTACTCGGTCAAGAATTTGAAATGGACCAATAAATCGTGGATTGAGCTTTCCTCTCTTCCCAAATCTTGTAACTCCCTTCCATGGAGCAACTCGCAACAATACATGATCCCCATACTAAATTCCACGTCCTTTCGATGAAGATCCGCATAACTCTTTTGTCGATCTTGTCTGCTTTTGTATCGTTGTCGAATCATTTGGATTTTTTCTAGGTAGTCATACATACTAACTTCGGGTCCCAACAATGTTGCTTCACCCACCTCATCCCAACATATTGAGAGTGACACTTTCGTCCATATAATGCTTCAAATGGAGCCACACCTATACTTGCCTGATAACTGTTGTTGTAGGAGAATTCCACAAATGGTAAATACTTATCCCAACCGCCCTTGAAGTCTAGGACACAGAGTCATAATAGATCTTCAAGAGTTTGAATAGTCTCTCTCGATTGTCCGTCCTGGTTTGAGGATGGTATGCTTTAGACTCAATCGTCAGAATTCGTGCCCATAGCTTTTTGCAAGCTAACCCAAAATCTTGAAGTGAATCTTGGGTCACGATCCAAACTATGGATCTTGGCATGCCATGCAACCTCACAATCTCATTTACATATATACTAGCAAGACATTCAAGGGAATAAGTCTCCGTGTCGACGTTAAGAAATGAAGCGAGACTTAGTTAATCTATCAACAATAACCCAAATAGCATTGATGCCTTGAGAAACCGTAGGAAGACCCGTGAATGAAATCCATGGTAATGTGTTCCCACTTCCATTTCGAATCTCAAGTGGTTGCAACGGACCCTTAGGTACTAGATGCTCCACCTTTACACGTTGACAAGTTAAACACATTGAGATAAACTTTCCAATCTCTCTCTTCATATTGTTCCACCAAAATGTATGTCGAAGATCACGATACATTTTGGTACTTCGAGATGGATTGCAAATGGTGTATTGTGTGCCTCCATCATAATCTTGTACTTCAAATCGTAGTCGTTAGGAACACAAAGTGCAGAGTGGACTCAAGTATTCCTCTTCATCAATTCTAGCTTCCTAATAGCACCTTCTTGTACTTTCTTCTTCATACGCGCGCCACTTTGCCTGGTCGGTGTCTTGAGCAACCTTAACTTTTTCTATTAAAGTTGGATCTATCGCGATACTTGACATCATTGCACCCATTTCGCATATGATCTTCTACTCAACGCGTCGTCTACCACGTTCGCTTTTCGGGATGGTATTGAATAGTGTGGTCGTAGTCTTTCAATAGCTCGAGCCAACGTCATTTACCGCCGCGATGTTGAGTTCTTTTTTGAGTGAAGAAATATTTAAGGCTTTTATGGTCTCGAATATATCTCCACTTTCTCCCCATATAGATAGTGCCTCCATATCTTTAGCGGCAAACGATTGCTGCCAACTCTAGATCATGAGTAGGATAATCCTCTCTCATATTCTTTAAGTTGTCATGAGGCATAAAGCTATGACTTTCCCACGTTGCATGAGAACACATCCTAACCCTTTCCCAAGCATCGTCAGAGATAACAAATCCATCCAAACGGATGGTATTGTTAGAAAAGTCTTAAAATAAGTCTCCTCTTAAGCTCTTGGAAACTCTTCTTGCATTCTTCGCTCCAAACGAATTTTGTATCCTTCCGAGTTAGTTTGGGTTAATGGAGTAGCGATTCGAGAAAACCCTTCCACGAATCTCCGATAATAACCATTAAGCCCAAAAAACTACGTGCATTTCATCCACCGACTTGGTTGTTCCTAACTTTGTATTGCTTCAATCTTCACCGGATCAACTGATACTCCATGTTTCGACACCACGTGCCCAAGGAATGCTACTTCCTCGAGCCGAACTCATATTTCTTTAACTTGGCATAAAGCTTGTTTTCACAAAGCCTTTGAGTACCGACTTTCAAATGGTGCTCATGATCTTCACGGCTTTTGGAATATATGAGGATGTCATCAATAAAGACAACAACGAATTGATCCAAATATTCCTCAATACTCGATTCATCATATCCATGAAAGCCACAGGGAGCATTAGTCAATCCGAAAGACATGACTAAGAATTCATAATGCCCGTCATCGAGTTCTAAAGGCGTCTTTGGAATATCCTCGCCTCTAATCTTGGTGATGATATCCGAGCGAAGATCGATCTTTAAAAAAATTGTGCCCCTTACAACCGGTCAAACAAGTCATCAATACGAGGTAGAGGATACCTATTCTTGATGGTGACATGGTTCAATTCCCGATAGTCAATAAAAATCGCATACTCCCGCTCTTTCTTCTTTACTGAATAAAACAGAGCACCCCAAGGAGATGTCTTAAGGCGAATGAAACCGATGTCCAACAATTCACAGAGTTGGACCTTTAACTCCTGAAGTTCAATAGGAGCCATTCAATATGGGGTTTTAGAAATGGGCTTTGTACGGGTTCAAGATCAATAAAGAATTCAACTTCACGTTAAGGGGTAGGCCGGTAAGTTCTTCGAAATCGTCGGAAAGTCAATAACAACAGAATATTATTCAAATTTGAAGTGTCTTTATTCAAATCCATAACATGGGCTAAGAAAGCTTGACATCCGCTTTTTCAATAAACGAATAGCTTTATGATTAGATATGATAAAGATTGATTTTAATGGTTTAGTTGCTTGAATTAAATCTAACAGTCAAGTTGGTTAGAATATATGAAAACTAACAACCTTACGAAAACAATCAATTTTGGCATGATGAGTAGTTAACCAATCAATCCCTAAAATAACATCAAAAGCAAGTATCTTTAAAGAGATAAGGTCAACGGTAAGGTAATGGTGCCAACTTGAATCAAACAAGATTTATAAACAATGGATGTGATGAAAGTTTCTCCTAACGGAGTTTCCACAAATAGGTCAAAGTCTAATTTCTCCGAGTCAAGTTTAAACGTTGAGCACAAAGCGGGAGAGATAAATGAATGGGTAAAGACCGGTGATCAAGTAAGGTATAAACTTCGCAAGAATTTATAAATAGCTTACCCGTGATCACCTCATTTGGGTTCCTCACATTTGACCAATCACAACAAACGCTTCTTCCAGAACCGTTGACTTTGACTTTTACGGGACGATCTTTTGAGTCACCGTCCCCCATTGAACTAGGTTTCGCTATCTAGATAATCTCGGCGATATGTCCTTCCTTTCCACAATTATAGCATACCTTGAATCATTGTGGGCGCTTTGGACTTATATGACCCTCTTTCCGCATTTATATAATATACGATGGGGTGGTCGTTTCTCCTCCCTTAGAACCATTCTTTCTTGCGCACTGTCGTCTTCACATGGTCGTTGTTAAATCTCCTCTTTTTAAAATCTCCTCCTGACTCGCTTCTTCTATTTTCATGGCCATGATTACCACCAGAGTGGTTACCATTTTTGTCCGTCTTTTTCTTTCTCCGTTGGTTATCGTTGTTTTGTTTATCGCTATCTACGGTATGATCCTGATTGTGGTCCCTCGGTTGACCGTACTTGTTATCCCGCTCTAAAAATTGAGCCCTGTTTACAATATCTGAATAGAGAGAAAATTTATGAGAAATGAGATATTGTCGTATCTTAGGGTTTCAAACCTCTCGAAACATCCGCGCGTAATCGTTCCTCATTCTCCACCAAATGAGGTGCAAACTGGATAACTCTGTAAACTTTGCCTCGTCATCGAGACACCATCATGTTGTTTTGTTCTAATCGATGAACTCCACTTCCTTCATATAGCGAACACTTTCGGAAAAGTATTTGTCATTAAATAGTGTCTGAAAACGTCTCCCAAGACATCTTTGAGTGCTTGGATGTGGATGTATGCTTCCATAGACTCCCACCAATGAAGAGTCTGCCTTCGCCACGGAACATAAATGTGGCGAATAGAACCTTCTGTTCTCCGTGCATCCCAAGACATCGAATATCTTGGTAATTTGCTTGACCCATGTTTACGCCATGATCGGATCGGCTTTTCCTTAAATTCGGTGGTCCCAATTCTTTGAATCGCTTGGTTGTGTGATAACCCATGAATTGCTATCATTTCCTCCTATATTTTGAACACGACTCTCCTCGTGCGATTTTGCATGAACTGCAAAAGCTTCTAAACATCCCCTCGTTCATCATCTCGCTCGGTTGGTGTTGTTCACAGGAGGAACATTGCCCCTTGCTGTTGCGTTCTCCTCGTTGGTGAGTACACGCATCTCCACGGTCTCATTTCCACTGCTAATATTCTCGATCGACATTCTCAAATCTTTTGTCATAAAACAAGGGTTAATTAAGGAAATCAATATATCACATAATATCCCTATATCTTGACCAACTAACAAATAAGCTTAGGTAAGACACACTAGCTAAGGATTTACTCGCTCTCCCTCCTAGTTCTATTCCCCAGATCTCCGCCAGAGATCATATCCCTAAGCTCGATACCAACCGTGACGCCCCTAAAATAGGTATACATCGCCCATTCGGAGTTGTCAATACATGGTACGTGTAAACAACTACAACTTTATTAATACAACAATGAAAAGCTGTGAGTTTGAATACAAATATTATCTTCTGAGACAATATCTATACTCAAATAAATCCTCATCACATTTATTGATACATTATTTTACAAAATGGTGAGGACTACTAAACAACTCTCTCTAGAACCTTCATTCCATACCCCAACTTGTACTCGCTATATTCTCGCCTCCCGAGAAGAAAAATGGAACAAAAAGGAAAAGGTGAGCTCAACTAGCCCGAAGAAAGAATATTATGACTAAGATAATATACAACAAATTATCGTTAGTCTTCAACAGAAAAATCTAATAGAATACAATAGACAACAAGTTTTAAATCAATATTCATGATTGAAATAATAATTCATTAGAAGAGTTAAGTAGAGAATGCAAACTACTATCTTCTATGTATGAATTTAAAAGTTCATCGTCTATCTTTTATCCCCAGTAACATCAATCAATATATATCCGGAATCAAATATTCATCTTTTGCACTACTGAGTGCCAAAGATATTAATCGATTAGTCATGTTCATCTAAACACTGCTCATCTTTTGCACTACGGGCCAAAGATATTTATCGAAATCATTCATCTTTTGCACTACGGGGCCAAAGATATTCAATAATATCATCATTTAAGGCCGAGGATGATGAAAAATATTTTAAAGAAACGAATCTAGTGAAACAAAATGACAAGGATTAAGGATTAAGGATTAAGGATTCATACTTTGTTTTATCCATGTCCAAAAATACCTCAAAAATAGTCATAGTGGTGTAAAATTCAAGAATGATCAGAACATGGATACAATCAAAGCTAGTGTCCACAATGGATATTTTAGGCGAAAAGGAAAATTTTCATTTTTCGATGAATAGTCTTGATGATAAGTGAATAATTATCGTATCGTGAATAGTCTTGAGTATCGTGAATAAGTAACTCAAACACCAAAAGTTCCAAATTTGATAAAAACTTCAGATCAATATTTTAGCATAATGATATTGAAGAAATAATATCATTACTGAAAAAAATAATATCCCTTACCTCGAAAGATCAATTTCTAAATTTGAAACACAGGATATAAAGGCTATGACTTGAACTTGCCAAGTATAGCAATACTCAAAATATACTCAAAATACTCACAAGAATACGCCGATAATATAGAGAGAAAAACTTGATTTAAAGTGTGATTTTCAATTCTAACCCAAGCACCCTATTTATAGGAAAATGCTTAGAACACCAAAAATATATATATCAAAATTCTACGCCACTCTTGAAATCGATTTCATTTCAATAAGCACATGCCACCTTCTAGAAAAAGTAAGAAAAAACGTTTTTCTAATTTAAAATAATTTAAACTTCCAAAATCAATTATTTGAGCTTGAACTTCAATAATTCACAATAAATAGCCCTTTTATTAGGAAAATTGAAACTCACATTTTTATAGGAAATTCAATTCTCTACAACTTTACGTAAGAAAGTTTTTTCAAATTCCAAATGTAAATTGGCCAAAATCCACAAACTAGACGATTTTACGGTGCTATAATCAAATTTCATCAAGAAATGGGGTCCAATTTAACACATAAAAACATGCTTTAAATATTTTGGTAACAAAAATACTCCTCCTCCACATATACTCATATATCCCACATTCATCGTAAAAAATATCATCATTATTATATTATTAAAATATAATAATATATTTAAATGAATTATTTTATCGAGAAAAAGATAAAATTTCAATTTTCAACAATTGTCACATTAAAAATTTTCTCTATCTATATCCACATAAAATCAATATTTTCCTCATCATATGAATCAATAATTAAATATTCACAAATAATATTACGTAATCACAATATTGATAACCCGTGCGCTTCGAGAAGAGGGGCTTTCCATTAAGAATTTCTCTCTTCTTGGCCGCAATTGATTAGGTGACCAAACCACTCCTTAGAGATGAACTTTTTAGACATTGCTAATAATGTTATCTAATAATATTATTAAGATAATATGAATTATTGCTTCGATAATGAAAAATCTTGTGTAATGACAATTATTGAAACAACAAAGAATATAAAATATCAACATGAACAATTATTAAATCAATAAAATAAAATACCTAAAGCAGTAATTCTCAGTAACCATTATTGAGTAGTGCCTTCTTCGTAAGAATTAATAATTGGTGCAATACTGGTGCTTTTTTATGTTAACCACCGAGTATTTTAACAAGATTAATTCAGAATAACTTCACGCTGTTATTTTTAAACAACTTATATTTATCGCTTTCTTCATCCAATCGCTTTTCCGTTATGGGGCCCATATATGGGTCACTGGTCGTAAATGCATTTAATATTCCCCGACGATCTGAATATTCCACGACCAAACAAATATTCCCCGACAACAATAAATATTTTATAACCACTTGCTTATTTTGAAATATTTGCGTATTTTACCCATAACTATCCACATTAATCAAATCAACCTTTACTATTTCAAAATAATAAATAGAGAAAATTAAATTTCATTAATAACAAGTTGGGGTCTTACAGATTGCCACATGTTTTTAATTATCCAAAGTTGGATTTAGCCCATACATTTCTTTGATAATTTGAAGTAATTAATGCTCAGCCAATTTTAACATTTCTCAGCATTAAAAATTTGGCCAAATGTTCTTCATTTAATGAGCGCACACAAACGAATATATATATATATATATAAACACACGTTTATATATATATATAGGAAAAAATGTGTGTATTACACAGTAGGTTATGACGATGATTTTTTGGGCTATAGCGACGGTTTCACCCGTAGCCATAGTTATCTAGGTTATGACGACGGGTGAACTATCATCATAGTCCAAAAAATCTGTCGTCATAGCCCTACTGTGTAATACACAGCTGTATATATACATATAGCCCATATATATATATATATACATATATATATATATATACATATATATATATATCCGGTAAGGATCAAGAGCATTCTCCTTAAATAGCATTCCTCCTTAAATACCATTCTTTTATTAAAACTACACGTTTTTTTGGAGGCGCGGTGACATTGTATTTACAAAATGCCACCGTCCCTCCAAAAACGACGTAGTTTTAATAAAAGAATGTTATTTAAGGAGTAATGTTATTTAAGGAAAATGCTCTTAATCCTTACCGTATATATATATATATAGACATGGTTACACACACATACACATTCATTTAATGCTCACATGCTAAATTAATTTCAAAACTTTTAATGCTCCTACACCAAATGTCCCAAATAAAGCTTCCAACAAAGCTATTTTGATGAAGTAAAAGGAATTGATTCCTTATGTTTTTAAGCCATCATTTAATGCTCCCATGCACATGTATAAATATATACATATATATACGGATACATACATATATGCATAAATATTTTCAATCATGT
The DNA here is from genome assembly GCA_020205615.1 of Panax quinquefolius. Lineage (NCBI taxonomy): Eukaryota > Viridiplantae > Streptophyta > Magnoliopsida > Apiales > Araliaceae > Panax > Panax quinquefolius. The sequence continues at coordinate 98,275,202 of CM035170.1, read as the reverse complement.
ATATTACCATAATGTTTTAACACTTTATATTAAATAATCAAGATCAAGAAAATTAATTAAATATGATTTTTAAAAATATTTTTTGGTCAAAATAAATAAGATAATTAAAACAATTATAATAAAAAATCTTATGGAGAGGATTCTACCCTTTTAATTAATTTATTTACTAATTATTGTTATCATCAAAATAAAACTAAAAGTTAGAAACCCAACAATCTCCTCCTTTTAGATGATGACAATCAATTAAAAATATTTTCATAAAAACTTCCCTCAATTTATGCATTCAAAAAAATTAACATTTTAAAAACTAACGTGCAAATATATATAACACTTCATGTATATAGCATGTGATAGTATGCAAAAGAATAATGCTATTTTTCTTCTCCCAATAATATTTTTCTTTTTCCCCTTTCTCGTCATAAAAAAAGTGGGTGGGGGAAGAATAGTATAGATTATTTTTCAGAACCTGCAGAAGAAGAGATTATAATCTAAATTTTTTTAAAGATTTAGTTGCCTCTTTGCCTTTTAATCGAACAATAGGAAGCTTGCATGATTTGAATTTGTGTTGTTGCTTCTGATTAACCCAAATTAATATACACGAATGTAGGTTATTTACCGTTAAATGTATAGAAATTTAAATGAACGTTCCAAATTAAATCTATTTTATATATATATATATGTGTGTGTGTGTGTGTGTGTGTTTATAAAAAATAGATTTAAATATTAAATATATTCTTTTTAAAAAAATCATATATATATATATTAAAAATATATATATTTGGACATATATATTTAAATCAATAAATAATTATGAGAAAAGCGACATATGCCACTTGTACTTGAACAATTATAATGACTGCGTATATATAGTCAAAATCTTTTTCACACGATTTCATTTGCACTCCCTAGGAAGATGTTTAATTCTCCCTTCATGCTCATTTTAAAATCATTACTCATGTTTTTAGAGAAATCATTTCACAAAGTAATATCAATAGACCTAACAATGATGTCGTCAGTTATTTTTACTATAGTCAGCTCCAAGACATACATGCAACATTTATCAATTTCACGGTTGTACCCTTTAACAAAAAAGGGTCCTTTGGGTGAGTTTCATATTTTGTATAAGGAACATTTGTGTATTCCTTTAAAAAAAATGGGTACATGATAATCAATCTTAGTAGACACGAGCATTTTATGAGTAGCAGGTCTATAAGATGCATGATTTACTCTATTATTATATCCTGAAAAACTTTATTGAAAATTTTTATAAGATTTTTGACTTTAATTTTTCTGATAATTATAAAACTCTTTCCTTGTATTAATAATTGGTGCAATGTTCGTTCCTTTAGGCACCCAAATCATTTTTCTTTTATAATTTCCATTTCGAGCATTACACATGTGAAAAGAATGATCATTTCTGTTACAGTAAGAACATTTAGTAAATGGAGATGTATGATTTTCTTTTTTTTTTTACTTTAAACATGATAGAGTCCTTTATTTTATTTATTTTTACTTAATTCTCCAATATATCATAATATTTCTTTGTTAAAAACACATCTTTGTTAATTAAGCATGACATCAAGATTTTATTTTCCTTTTGTGAACTTAAGAACTATAATATTTAAATCGTCACGTTCTCTAGTTAAAATATTAATTTGATCTATTAAAGAAGAATATTCTTTATTTTATTTTTATAACTTTCGATCTATCTTTAGAGATGAATTTTCTAGATTGAGATTTTAATATCTCCACTTAACACTTGATTTTTTATTTGAGTATTTTCATTAATTACGACAAGTGTTGAATTTCCTATTTCAAGATCTTTATTTATTTTTCTAAATTTTTCTAATTCTTCTTTTAATAAATCATTTTTAGTTTTTCTTGAGTTAGACTTTCATTAGTTATAATCAAGTTTGCATATTCTAACTCCGTGATTTTTGTTAATTTTAATTAATTTTAATTAATTTTAATTAATTTTTTTAATTTAATAAAATCTTCTTTAATAGTTTTATTTTCTTCATATAAACAATTATATGCTTCTTGTAGTTTATGGTGTTTTCATTTATATTATCTAAGATATGCGTGTAAATGAAGTACTAGATAATTGATGGATAAAATTTACCTCAAATCTTGGTGATGACTCATTGTTTGCCATTAAACACATATTTGCAATTTCCTTAGTTTGTTCAGCAACATCTTCATCATATCTTTCTTGATCTACAAGTAAAGCTTTGAAAGCAATTCCTTTCTTTTTGAGGTCTGTATCTGATCCTGCTTTTTCGACTAACATATCGACTTCGTGTGCATGAAGATTTTCAATAAGGCTATCAAGAGGATAAGTAGTTAAGTCTTGCCTTTCATTAATAGCAATAACCTTTATTTTCCAGAACCTGCAGAAGAAGAGATTATAATCTAATTTTTTTTTTAAAGATTTAGTTACCTCTTTGCCTTTTAATCGAACAGTAGGAAGCTTGCATGATTTGAATTTGTGTTGTTGCTTCTGATTAACCCAAATTAATTTACACGAATGTAGGTTATTTACCGTTAAATGTATAGAAATTTAAATGAACATTCTAAATTAAATCTATTTTATATGTGTGTATGTGTGTGTGTGTGTGTGTGTTTATAAAAAATAGATTTAAATATTAAATATATTCTTTTTAAAAAAATCCTATATATATATATTAAAAATATATATATTTGGACATATATATTTAAATCAATAAATAATTATGAGAAAACTGACATGTGCCACTTGTACTTGAACAATTATAATGACCTGCATATATAGTCAAAATCTTTTTCACCTGATTTCATTTGCACTCCTAGGAAGATGTTTAATTCTCCCTTCATGCTCATTTTAAAATCATTACTCATGTTTTTAGAGAAATCATTTCACAAAGTAATATCAATAGACCTAACAATGATGTCGTCAGTTATTTTTACTATAGTCAGCTCAAAGACATACATGCAACATTTATCAATTTCACGAACTGGTACCCTTTAACAAAAAGGGTCCTTTGGGTGAGTTTCATATTTTGTATAAGGAACATTTGTGTATTCCTTTAAAAAAAAATGGGTACATGATAATCAATCTTAGTAGACACGAGCATTTTATGAGTAGCAGGTCTATAAGATGCATGATTTACTCTATTATTATATCCTGAAAAACTTTATTGAAAATTTCTATAAGATTTTTGACTTTTATTTTTCTGATAATTATAAAACTCTTTCCTTGTATTAATAATTGGTGCAATGTTCGTTCCTTTAGGCACCCAAATCATTTTTCTTTTATAATTTCCATTTCGAGCATTACACATGTGAAAAGAATGATCATTTCTGTTACAGTAAGAACATTTAGTAAATGGAGATGTATGATTTTCTTTTTTTTACTTTAAACATGATAGAGTCCTTTATTTTATTTTTTTTTACTTAATTCTCCAATATATCATAATATTTCTTTGTTAAAAACACATCTTTGTTAATTAAGCATGACATCAAGATTTTATTTCCCTTTTGTGAACTTAAGAACTATAATATTTAAATCGTCACTTTCTTTAGTTAAAATATTAATTTGATCTATTAAAGAAGAATATTCTTTATTTTGTTTTATAACTCGATCTATCTTTAGAGATGAATTTTCTAGATTGAGATTTTAATATCTCCACTTAACACTTGATTTTTTATTTAAGTATTTTCATTAATTACGTTAGTGTTGAATTTCCTATTTCATGATCTTTATTTATTTTTCTAAATTTTTCTAATTCTTCTTTCAATAAATCATTTTCTAGTTTTTCTTCATTTAGACTTTCATTAGTTATAATCAAGTTTGCATTTTCTAACTCCGATTTTTGTTAATTTTAATTAATTTTTCTAATGAAAATTTTAATTTAATAAAATCTTCTTTAATAGTTTTATTTTCTTCATATAAACAATTATATGCTTCTTGTAGTTTATGGTGTTTTCATTTATATTATCTAAGATATGCGTGTAAATGAAGTACTAGATAATTGATGGATAAAATTTACCTCAAATCTTGGTGATGACTCATTGTTTGCCATTAAACACATATTTGCAATTTCCTTAGTTTGTTCAGCAACATCTTCATCATATCTTTCTTGATCTACAAGTAAAGCTTTGAAAGCAATTCCTTTCTTTTTGAGGTCTGTATCTGATCCTGCTTTTTCGACTAAATATCGACTTCGTGTGCATGAAGATTTTCAATAAGGCTATCAAGAGGATAAGTAGTTAAGTCTTGCCTTTCATTAATAGCAATAACCTTTATTTTCCAGATGGATGGAGGGCTTTCAGAATGCTTCTGCACCAAATGTCCCAAAATGCATGTCCCAAATAAAACTTCCAGCAAAGCTATTTTGATGAAGTAAAAAGAATTAATTCCATATATTTTTAAGTCATCATTTAATGCTCACATGCATTGTGTATATATATATATATATATATATATATATATATATATTCAATCATGTATGCTACCATAATGTTTTAACACTTTATATTAAATAATCAAGATCAAGAAAATCAATTAAATATGATTTAAAAATTATTTTTAGTCAAATAAATAAGATAATTAAAACAATTATAATAAAAAAAATTCTATGGAGAGGATTCTACCTTTTTAATTAATATATTTACTAATTATTATTATCATCAAAATAAAACTAAAAGTTAGAGACCCAACAATCTCCCCCTTTTTAATGATGACAATCAACTAAAAAATATTTTCCATAAAAACTCCCCCTCAATTTATGCATTCAAAAAAAATTAATATTTTTGAAAAACTAACATGCAACAATATATAACAGTTCATATATATAGCATGTGATAGTATGCAAAAGAATAATGCTATTTTTCTTCTCTCAATAATATTTTTCTTTTTCCCCTTTGTCATCATAAAAAAATTGGGTTGGGTTGGGGGGGAGGAAGAATAGTATAGATTATTTTTCAGAACCTGCAGAAGAAGAGATTATAATCTAAATTTTTTTTAAAGATTTAGTTGCCTCTTTGCCTTTTTGATCGAACAGTAGGAAGCTTGCATGATTTGAATTTGTGTTGTTGCTTCTGATTAACCCAAATTAATATACACGAATGTAGATTATTTACCGTTAGATGTATAGAAATTTAAATGAACGTTCCAAATTAAAACTATTATATATATATATGTGTGTGTGTTTATAAAAAATAGATTTAAATATTAAATATATTCTTTTTAAAAAAATCCTATATATATATATATAAAATATATATTTGGACATATATATTTAAATCAATAAATAATTATGTGAAAACTGATATGTACCACTTGTACTTGAACAATTATAATGACCTGCATATATAGTCAGAATCTTTTTCACCTGATTTCATTTGCACTCCTAGGAAGATGTTTAATTCTCCCTTCATGCTCATTTTAAAATCATTACTCATGTTTTTAGAGAAATCATTTCACAAAGTAATATCAATAGACCTAACAATGATGTAAATGGAGTTATTTTTACTATAGTCGACTCCAAGACATACATGCAACATTTATCAATTTCATTTAACCGGTACCCTTTAACAAAAGGGTCCTTTGGGTGAGTTTCATATTTTGTATAAGGAACATTTGTGTATTCCTTTAAAAAAAATGGATACATGATAATCAATCTTAGTAGACACGAGCATTTTATGAGTAGCAGGTCTATAAGATGCATGATTTACTCTATTATTATATCCTGAAAAACTTTATTGAAAATTTCTATAAGATTTTTGACTTTTATTTTTCTGATAATTATAAAACTCTTTCCTTGTATTAATAATTGGTGCAATGTTTGTTTTTTTAGGCACCAAAATCATTTTTCCTTTATAATTTCTATTTCGAGCATTACACATGTGAAAAGAATGACCATTTCTGTTTCAGTAAGAACATTTAGTAAATGGAGATGTATGATTTTCTTTTTATTTACTTTTAACATGATAGAGTCCTTTATTTTTTTTACTTAATTCTCCAATATATCCTAATCTTTATTTGTTAAAATCACAACTTTGTTGATTAAGCATGACATCAAGATTTTCTTTCCCTTTTGTGAACTTAAGAACTATAATCGTATGGATCCAAAACCATTAATTGATGTAAATAATTTTAAAAAAAATATAAAAAAAATAAAATAAAGGCAGAATGTGAGGAATATTGCAAATAATTGTGTGAGCTATCATATAAAATCGATATTTTTATATGTAATTGAATACACTTTATTGATCTTATGTTATATATAAAATGATATTTATAATTTTTTAAAATACTGTTATTATAAAAGACACTTCTGGTGTCCTCCAAAATAAATTATAAAACTAAATAATATTGTTAAAATATTATTTATAATAACATTTTTCGAAATTTTATTGTTTGAAACTATCGTGATGATAGTCTCATTTCAATAGCTGCAAAAATATCATGTTCAATGTAAGTTACTAAACAATATAAAAGAGTGGAGTGTTGGTGTTAGAAGAAATTTGAGACATTTAATAGCCTTTTAGTCTGAATATTTTATTTTCACTAAATATTTTATAAAATCAAAATCAAATTAAAAAGTTATTGCCAAAAATTCAGTGGGGTCAATTGACCCCACTGCCCTAAGGTAGATCCGCCCATGACTATAATAGTTAAATCGTCACGTTCTTTAGTTAAAATATTAATTTGATCTATTAAAGAAGAATCTTTATTTTGTTTTTCTAACTCTATCTTTAGAGATGAATTTCCAAGATTGATATTTTTAAAATCTTCACTTAACACTTGATTTTTTATTTGATTATTTTCATTAATTACAGTAAGTGTTGAATTTCTTATTTCAAGATCTTTATTTATTTTTCTAAATTTTTCTAATTTTTTTAATAAATCATTTTCTAGTTTTTCTTCATTTAGATTTTCATTAGTTACAATCAATTTTACATTTTCTAACTCCAGATTTTTGTTAATTTTAATTAATTTGTCTAATTAAAATTTTAATTTAATAAAATCTTTTTTAATAGTTTTATTTTCTTCATGAAAACAATTATATGCTTCTTGTAGTTTATGGTGTTTTCATTTATATTACCTAAGGTATGCGTGAGAAATGAAGTACTAAATAATTGATGTTCAAAATTTATCTCAAATCTTGGTGATGACTCATTGTTTGCCATTAAACACAGATTTGCAATTTCCTTAGTTTGTTCAGCAACTTCTTCATCATATCTTTCTTGATCTACAAGTAAAGCTTTGAAAGCAATTCCTTTCTTTTTGAGGTCTGTATCTGATCCTACTTTTCGACTAACATGTCGACTTCGTGGGCATAAAGCTTTCCAATAAGGCTATCAAGAGGATAAGTAATTAAGTCTTGCCTTTCCTTAATAGCAATAACCTTCATTTTCCAAATGGATGGAAGGGCTTTGAGAATTCTTCTATTTTTCTCATTGGTTGTATAAGCCTTCCCTAGATGTTCTAGATCATCAATGATTCTGGAAAAACGTGTTTCCATATCAATGATCTTTTCACCTTCTTCCAGCTTGAAACTTTCATACTCCTAGATTAGAGCATATTTTCTGGTTTCTTTAATATGATTGGTTCCTTTATATGTTAGAATCAATTTTTCCCAGATTTCTTTTGCATTCTTGCAATTGCTAGCTCTTTTGTATTCTTTTTCAATGAGAGCACTAGTCAGCACTTGTTCAAAATTTGTGCCATCAAATAATAGAGGTCTGGTCATTGATAGTCCTTCTCTGCAACCAATAGCATTGTAGGCCATAGATGGAACTACTCTTAGGTATGCTTGGATTTACTCAACAAACAAGTTAAAGAGCACCGCTTTGATACCAATTGAAAGTTCAATAATAATCTAGAAGGGGGGTTGAATAGATTATTACAGATGAAAAATTATCTTAGGCATTTTTTGAATTTTGGGATAATTAATTTGTAGTGTTAGAAATTAATATTGAAGACAATAAAAATTCAATCACACAATACACAGAGATTTGTCTGGTTCACAACATACATCACGGGTATGTTGTTACGTCCAGTCTCATGCTCCTCTCCAGGAATTGAGATCCTATTACTTCATGTAATAAAAACTCATTCAATAGGCGGAGAAGCCTTTACAAAGTTTTATAGACAAACTTTCAACTATTCTCAACTAATCTATCTTGGATAGCAAGCTCCCAACTTCCTCCTTAAACTTAGTTGTACTTCTTTTGAATTCAGTTCTATTTTATGATCTGGTCTTTAAACAACAATTGTTTTCTCACCTCACAAGTTCACTAGAGACCCAACTCCCAACTAACCTCTCTAAGACTCTGGTCTTGGTCGAAGAATTACTCGTCTTTCTCACAGGTACATAAAATAAACTAACTCTACCTTTTTCCTTTTTACAAAAGATTTTATAACAATTTGCTTCTAAAATAGGCAGATATAATTTAGTACGGATTGATGCTTCTCAAATAAGCATAATTATATTTATAAAAGTTCAAAGACTTTTATACTTGAGAAAATATGTTTCTTTGTAAGCATATAGTAATTTTTGCTTAGATCAAATAATGCTTCTGTGTAAGTAAATATGTAAATTATGCACTGCTATAAAAGTTTAAATAACTTTTATACTTTGTGAAAAATGCTTCTTGAATAAGCAAATAAATCAATTTTAGCTTTAGCTCAAAAATACTTATGTTTAAGCATATATATAGTTTAATGCAAATTTATAAAGAATTATTTATTCTTTATGGATTAAAGAAAAATCACTTTAAGTTTAAATTTAAAAGTTTAAATTAACTTTTATATTATGCAACAAGTATTTTATGAATAAATGAATTTATGATCAAATACTTGTGATGACAAATATCAAGTATAATAAATAAATCAGTTAAGCAATACCCTATATAACAAATATATTTGTTTAACTCAGATAATATATAGTAATATTTTATCTATTATGTGACTGGTTATAAATAAAGTCACTTAGTACTATAAGGAATCGTACGGTTCGATTCCATCACTTAAGATGAATATCTCCGTAGCCTTTCAGCGTCTAAGTATGACAGACTATATAATTTCACAATTGATATTTATATAAATATGTTAAATAGATCACTTTAGATTTTCAAATCCGGTTCGGATGATTCACTCTTTTTGGAGGAATATCCAAGTGTCGTTTTGAACTATCAAGTGTATATCTATTTTACAATATTTATATAAATAATATCAATAAAAAGTTACTTAGTACTATAAGGAATCTAACGGTTCGATTTCCTCCGTAGAGGAATATCTTAAATAGCCTTGTATGCGTCTAAGTATAACTTTTATTTGATAAATAGATGAAATATATATATATATATATATATATATATATATATATATATATATCGTTGTGTATACCAATTTATATTCGTATATCTATAAATATAAATAAGCAAGAGATAATTCAAATAAAGTAAATCAAACAAGTACTTATCTCAATATGCTTAGACTAATTTCCTTTTCTCAAATGATTAGAACTTTGATAAGAAGAGAGAGAAAACTTCTTAGAGAGAGAGTATGTAGGAGAAAAATAAGCTTTTTTTCAAGTGAATTGGCAAATTGAAAATGAAAGAAAGACATCCTATTTATAAATTTTTGAGGTTGGGGGCAAAATGGTAATTTTAGAAATCTATTTTGAAATCAATGGATAGAATTGCTTCAATTTAAATTTAATGGTCTAGATAAAAGTTTTGGATTTTAAATCACACGGATTGCCACATGTTTTCATTCTTCCAAAGGTGGATTTTAGCCCATACATTTCTTTGATAACCTGAAGCAATTAATGCTCATCCAGTTTCAACATTTTTCAAGATTTAATGGTAATGTATACACAAGCACACACTAATAATAATAATGGTGTTCAACCTGTTTCTGAGGAAAGAACCGAACCGAATTTGGACCTGATCGAACCAAAACCAAAATCGCCTAAATCTTAATCTGGAAATCTACTCTAATCTGGGTTGGATGGTTATCTGAAACCGTGATCTTAGTTGATCTGCTTTTTCTTAAAATTAATATAATTATTATTTTATTATTTTATTATTATTATTTTATTATTATTTTAATTATTATTGTTATTTTATTATTATAATCATTATTTTATTATTATTTTTATTATTATAATCATTATTTATTATTATTATTATTAATAAATTATTAATAATAATAAATAATTAAAAATTTAGTATAACTTATCTCTAGGTTCGATTTTTACCGAACCATAAAACACCGAATCAAAACGATGCGATCAAAAACCTAGATATATCTAGGTTTTTTATCTTAAAACCGAATAAACTCTTTTTATCTTTAACCGAAATAGGTTGAATGATTCGAAACCAAAAAATCAAAAAATGAACACACCCTACACACACACACACACACACACACACACACACACATATATATATATATATATATATATATATATATATATATATATATATATATTACGGTACACACACATACACATTCATTTAATGCTCGTGATGCTAAATTAATTTCAAAACTTTTAATGCTTCTGCACACAAATGTCCCAAAATGCATGTCCCAAATAAAACTTCCAAAGAAAGCTATTTTGATGAAGTAAAAAGAATTAATTCCTTATGTTTTAAGCCATCATTTAATGCTCCCATGCACATGTATAAATATATACAAATATATACTGATACATGCATATATGCATAAATATTTTCAATCATGTATGCTACCATAATGTTTTAACACTTTATATTAAATAATCAAGATCAAGAAAATTAATTAAATATGATTTTAAAAAAAAATTGGTCAAAATAAATTAGAATAATGCTAATTTTCTTCTCCCAATAATATTTTTCTACTACCCATATGTCATCATAAAAAATGGGAGGAGGAGGGAAATGATAGTATAGATTACTTTTCAGAACCTGCAGAAGAAGAGATTAGAATCTAAAAAAAGTCTTTTAATGATTTAGTTGCCTCTTTTTGTTTTGATCGAACGGCAGGAAGCTTGCATGATTTGAATTTGTGCGGTTGCTTCTGATTAACCCAAATTAATATACATGAATGGAGATTATTTACCGTTAGATGTTTAGAAATTTAAATGAACATTCCAAATTAAATCTAATATATATATGTGGGTGTTTTTAAAAAAAATAGATTTAAATATTAAATATATTCTTTTAAAAATATTCCTAGATATATTAAAAAATATTTATATGCACATATATATTTAAATGCATAAATAATTATGAGAAAACTGACATGTGCCACTTGTACTTGAACAATTATGATGAACTGCATAATGAGAATCTTTTTCACCTAATTTCATTTGCACTCCTAGGAAGATGTTTAATTCTCCCTTCATGCTTATTTCAAAATCCTTACTCATGTTTTAAGATAAATCATTTCACAAAGTAATATCAGTAGACCTAACAATGATGTCGTCAATTATTTTTACTATAGTCAGCTCCAAGACATACCTGCAACATTTATCAATTTCACGAATTGGTACTCTTTAATAAAAAGGGTCCTTTGGGTGAGTTTCCTATTTTGTATAAAGAACATTTGTGTTTCCTTTAAAAAAAATGGGTACAGGATAATCAATCTTAGTAGACACGAGCATTTTATGAGTAGCAGGTCTATAAGATGCATGATTTACTCTATTATTATATCCTGAAAAACTTTAATAAAAATTTCTATAAGATTTTTGACTTTTATTTTCTGATAATTATAAAACTCTTTCCTTTTATTAATAATTGGTGCAATGTTCGTTCCTTTAGTCACCCAAATCTTTTCTCTTTTATAATTTCCATTTCGAGCATTACACATGTGAAAAGAATGATCATTTCTATTATAGTAAGAACATTTAGTAAATTGAGATGTATGATTTTCTTTTTCTTTAATTTAAACATGATAGAGTCCTTTATTTTATTTTTTTTACTTAATTCTCCAATATATCATAATCTTTCTTTGTTAAAACCACATCTTTGTTGATTAAGCATGGCATCAAGATTTTCTTACCCTTTTGTGAACTTAAGAACTATAATATTTAAATCGTCACGTTCTTTAGTTAAAATATTAATTTGATCTATTAAAAAATAATATTCTTTATTTTTTTGGCATAAATATGATTTACTACCCTAAACTATAGGCCATATTCCACTTTGGTGATCTACCTTTCAATTTTGTCAATTAGATGATTGAACTATTAATTTTTTTCGATTTCATTCAATTGGGTTTGCCACGTCAGAAATTGCTGACGTGGCATCCTAATAGACTAAATGAGTGCTTATGTGTAAAAAGAATATATATTTTTAATGAGACAAAGGACAAAAAGGTAAAATAACAAATAAAACTATAAAAAATTACACAAATAATATAAATTATAAAATATATAAATCATTTGACAAAAATAGTAGTTATTACAATTATAGTATGGCCTATAGATAAATAAATTACCTCATCCCACAAAGAATTTATTTACGAAATTGTTAATAAACATACAAAAAATTAGTTAATCAAATATAAATAAATAATGTTAACAAAAATATAAAAAACATAACTAATTTTTAACCACAAAAAATCTTTTTGAATAATTTAAACATAACTAATGGTACAAATATACAATTTTTAGATTTTTGTTAACATTATTTATTTATATTTGATTAACTAGTTTTTTGTATGTTTATTAACAATTTTGTAAATAAATGTATTTTTTAAAAAGTAACAATCGTAACAATCGTAACATTATTTATTTATATTTGATTAACTAAATTTTTTGTATGTTTATTAACAATTTCGTAAATACTGTTAACATTATTTATTTTTTATAGTTTTATTTGTTATTTTACCTTTTTGTCCTTTGTCTCGTTAAAAATATATATTCTTTTTACACATAAGCACTCATTTAGCCTATTAGGATGTCACATCAGCAATTTCTGACTTGGCAAACCCAATTGAATGAAATCAAGAAAAATTAATAGTTCAAATATCTAATTGACAAAATTGAAAGATGGATCACCGAAGTGGAATGTGGCCTATAGTTTAGGGTAGTAAATTATATTTAAACCTTTTTTTTCTAACTCTATCTTTAGAGATGAATTTTCAAGATTGAGAGTTTTAATATCTTTACCTAACACTTGATTTTTTATTTGAGTATTTTCATTAATTACAGCAAGTGTTGAATTTCCTATTTCAAGATCTTTATTTATTTTTCTAAATTTTTCTAATTCTTCTTTTAATAAATAATTTTCTAGTTTTTCTTCATTTAGACTTTCAATAGTTATAATCAAGTTTGCATTTTCTAACTCCAGATATTTGTTAATTTAAATTAATTTTTCTAATGAAAATTTTAATTTAATAAAATCTTCTTTAATAGTTTTATTTTCTTCATATAAACAAGTATATGCTTCTTATAGTTTATGGTGTTTTCATTTATATTATCTAAGGTATGCATGACAAATGAAGTACTAGATAATTGATGTTCAAAATTTACCTCAGATATTGGCGATGACTCATTGTTTGCCATTATACACATATTTATAATTTCCTTAGTTTGTTTAGCAACTTCTTCATCATATCTTTCTTGATCTACAAGTAAAGCTTTGGAAGCAATTCCTTTCTTTTTGAGGTATGTATCTGATCCTGCTTTTTCGACTAACATGTCGACTTCGTGGGCACGAAGATTTCTAATAAGGCTATCAAGGGGATAAGTAGTTAAGTCTTGTCTTTCCTTAATAGCAATAACCTTCATTTTTCATATGGAAAGAAGGGCTTTGAGAATTCTTCTGTTTTTCTCATTGGTTGTATATGCCTTCCCTAGATGTTCCAGTTCATCAATGATTCAGGAAAAATGTGTTTCCATATCAATGATCTTTTCACCTTCTTCCAGCTTGAAACTTTCATATTCCTAGATTAGAGCATATTTTCTGGTTTCTTTAATATGATTGGTTCCTTTATATATTAGAATCAATTTTTCCCAGATTTCTTTTGTATTCTTGCAATTGCTAGCTCTTTTGTATTCTTTTTCAATGAGAGCACTAGTCAGCACTTGTTCAGCTATGGATGCAATGTTCATAGACTTTTCATCATCGGTAGTGAATTCATCAACATCTTTCTCAATGATCTTTTCTCCTACATTTTTTGTAGGAACTTTTACACCTCGTTCTGCTGCAGGTCAAACTTTGATTCCTTGTGATTTGCATAGATTTTGAATCTGCTCTTCAAGGTAGCAAAATTTGTGCCATCAAATAGTGGAGGTTTGGTCATTGATAGTCCTTCTCTGCAACTAATAGCATTGTACGCCATAGATGGATCTACTCTTAGGTATACCTATATTTACTCAACAAACAAGTTAAAGAGCACCGCTTTGATACCAATTGAAAGTCCAACAATAATCTAGAAGGGGGGTTGAATAGATTATTACAGATTAAAAATTATCTTAGGCCTTTTTTGAATTTTGGGATAATTAATTTGTAGTGTTAGAAATTAATATGCAAGACAGTAAAAATTCATTCACACAATATACAGAGATATGTCTGGTACACAACATACATCCCGGGTATGCTGCTACGTCCAGTCTCAAGCTCCTCTCAAGGACTTCATGAGATTCTATTACTTCCTATAATATAAACTCCTTTAATAGGCGGAGAAGCATTTACAAAGTTTTATAGACAAACTCTCAACTATTCCCAACTAATCTATCTTGGACAACAAGCTCTCAGCTCCCTCCTCAAGCTTAGTTGTACTTCTTTTAAATTCAGTTCTATTTTATGATCTGGTCTTGAAGCAACAATATTTTCTCACCTCACAAGTTCACTAGAGACCCAACTCCCAGCTGACCTCTCTAAGACTCTGGTCTTGGTCGAAGAATTACTCGTCTTTCTCACAGGTACATAAAATAAACTAACTCTACCTTTTTCCTTTTTACAAAAGATTTTACAACAATTTGCTTCTAAAATAAGCAGATAAAATTTAGTACGGATTGATGCCTCTCAAATAAGCAGATATCAATTAAAGAGCAAATATATTTATAAAAGGTCAAAGACTTTTATACTTGAGAAAATATGCTTCTTTGTAAGCAGATAGTAATTTGTGCATAGATCAAATAATGCTTGTGTGTAAGCAAATATGTAAATTATGCAATGTTATAAAAGTTTAAATAACTTTTATACTTTGTGAAAAATGCTTCTTGAATAAGCAAATGGATCAATTTTAGCTTTAGCTCAATAATACTTCTGTTTAAGCAGATATATAGTTTAATACAAATTTATAAAAAATTATTTATTCTTTATGGATTAAAGAAAAGTCACTTTAAGTTTAAATATAAAAGTTTAAATAACTTTTATATTTAGAGTGAAAATGCTTCGAGTAGCGAGATATATTCACTTAAGTTTGTGAAATAAAATTTAAATAACTTTTATATTATGTAACAAGTATTTTATGAATAAATGAATTTATGATCAAATACTTGTGATGACAGATATCAAGTATAATAAATAAATCAATTAAAAAATACTTGATATAACAAATATATTTATTTTACTCAGATAATATATAATAATATTTTATCTATTATGTGACTAGTTATAAATAAAGTCACTTAGTACTATAAGGAATCGTACGGTTCGATTCTCTCACTTAAGAGGAATATCTTTGTAGCCTTTCGGCGTCTAAGTATGACAGACTTTATAATTTCACAATTGATATTTATATAAATATGTTAAATAGATCACTTTAGATTTTCAAATCCGGTTCGGATGATTCACTCTTTTGAAGGAATATCTCGTTAATCGTTTTGAACTATCAAGTGTATATCTATTTTACAATATTTATATAAATAATATCAATAAAAAGTTACTTAGTACTACTATAAGAAATCGTACGGTTCGATTTCCTCTCCGTAGAGGAATATCTCCGTAGCCTTCCGGCGTTTAAGTATAACTTTTTATTTGATAAATAGATGATATATATATATATATATATAATTGTGTATAACAATTTATATTCGTATATCTATAAATATAAATAAGCAAGAGATAATTCAAATAATGTAAATCAAACAACTTATTTCAATATGCTTAGACTAATTTTCTTTTCTAAAATGATTAGAACTTTGATAAGAAGAGAGAGAAAGCTTGTTAGAGAGAGAGTATGTAGGAGAGAAATAAGCTTTTCTTTTCAAGTGAATTGGCAAATTGAAAATGAAAGAAAGGCCTCCTATTTATAGATTTTTGAGGTTGGGGGCAAAATGGTAATTTTAGAAATTTGTTTTGAAATCAATGGCTAGGTTTACTTCAATTTAAATTTAATGGTCTAGAAGAAAATTTTGGATTTTAAATCACACAGATTGTCACATGTTTTTATTCTTCCAAAGTTGGATTTTAGCCCATACATTTTGTTGATAACCTGAAGTAATTAATGCTCAGCCAATTTCAACATTTCTCAGCATTAAAAATTTGGTCAAATGTTCTTCATTTAATGAGCATACGCACACACACGCATACACACACACACACACACACACACATATATATATATATGACTAAAAGACAATTTGCACCCCAAACTTTACACTTATGTTGACTTTTGCACCCCAAACCAAAAAAGGTATCTAAGTACACCCCAAACTTTAATTAAACGTAACAAAAAACATACTTTCGTCAATTAACCAGTCAAAAATGACCGGCTAAAGCACACGTATGGATCTAAAGGGTGTTTAAGTCTTTTCCTTTATCTTCTCCAACATTTTACCTTCTTATCTTCTCCAACATCTTCACGCTCTGCATCTCTGCCCTCCTCAAATCCTTTTTCTATCTCTTCTTTACTTCCTCCATTAATAACAACAACATTATGTGTTTTCTCTCTCCTTCATTTGGCTACCCAGATCCAATTACAAAACCATAAAAATCTGATGACAGCTGAGCTCAAACAACCACCGCCCACAATTAACCACCAACACCTCCCCATCACCGCCACCACCATTATCCACCCCAAAAGGCTAACACTAATCCCACTCATCTTCTT
The DNA here is from genome assembly GCA_020205615.1 of Panax quinquefolius. NCBI lineage: Eukaryota > Viridiplantae > Streptophyta > Magnoliopsida > Apiales > Araliaceae > Panax > Panax quinquefolius. Next base: position 98,258,164 of record CM035170.1, on the reverse strand, counting down.
CATCTACTTCGAACAGCTTGAAAATTTTGAATTTAAGAATTTACTAATTCGCAAGTGTTTCCTTCCCCCAAGGGCTTCAAGGCTCAGTTTTCTGATCCGAGTGAATGGGATTTTGTCAACCGGCTTTAGTTGTAAGGTACATACATATCATCTCTAGGAAGATCTTTCCCACCATTAATTGCTCTGTTGTTTCGGATAAACTCATCTTCTGTCATCTTTTTCTTGACTTGGGGATTATGTTGATCAGCGTTGAGCATAATAAGGGAGTAGCAAAGATTCACACAAAAATTTCAGAGGATTGTTGTTCATAAAATTGCTCAGAGAATGGAAGGTGGGTTTCAAGCTTGTGGGAAATTGGGGGCAGTGTTAGAAGGTATGCTTACATGAATTGGCTGTAAAAACTGGAATTGGTTGTTCTCAAGGTGTTCTCAATTATTGGTGTCTATGCAAAATCAGGTAGTATTATTGAATGCTTAGGTATGTTTTCGAAAATGCGAGAATCTTTGGTATACATCCCGATGGGATGTTTATTAATTTATATCTTTCGTGTTTTGGTAACTCCATGAATGTAATTGAAGGAAAGGCCTTCCATGGTTTTATCATAAGGGAAAATTATGAAAATGATCAAATGGTCCATAATGCATTCATCGTCTACATGTATTGTAAGTTCGGGCTCAGTAGTTTATCTTGGCTGGCGCGCTTTTTGATGGAGTGCCAAAAAGAGACAAGGAGGTGGAATGTGATGTTGTTGGGTTATGCTAAGCCAAGACTTCGACCAAATGTATAAAATTATTTCTAGAAATGCAACATGTAGGCATTGAATCTGATTCAAACACTTTGATAGTCAAGTATTTCTTCTTGTGGTTGAGTTGAAAGCGATCATCAATGCTAGTCTTTTCACCGCTACATGATAAAGAATTGATGCACGAGAATGTCTCGGTTGCCAATTCCCTCATAGACATGTACGGTAAAGTTGGGCACTTGGCTAAAGCGTGGAGAATTTTTGTAGAACTCGGAGGATACTTTGTCATATGGAACTCATTGATCTCTTCTCATGCTTATTCGGGCATTATCTCGATTGCTTATGCCTATTTGATCAAATGGTTTTAGAAGGCATAAAGCCTGGCTTCAAAGAACATTGATAATCATGTTTGTCTCGCTTGTTCTCATATTACATCTTTGGAGAAAGGAGAACATATTCATAATTACATCAAGGAAGAGAGTCATGCAATTTACAATGTCAGCCAGAACTTGAAGGCGTTTGTGTGAAATAAGACCTAACTAATTCTAGCATACTTTGGTCCACTAATTCTTCATCTCAGATCAACCAACTCATCACGTAATTCTTATAGATCTTTGAAATCTTGCTCTCTGCGTGAGTGATGAGATTGATGATAATAAGTAAGGCCTTGTGCCGTGAGGTGGACTTAGGTATGCCACAACCCTCCGATGATTGTGGAAATTATAACAAGTGTGGGAATTTTGGACTTCAATCCTATCACGTTTACTGATCTTTTTATTGTTTTACCATGTCACTTTAAACGTATTTGGTTTTAAATTTACATGATCTGGAGTTCACGAGTGAGGTGCCAATTCCAAAAACTGTTAAAGGAAGAACATGTATGAATAGGGGGTGCAAAATTGGGATTTGGGTGGTGAATAGATGAGTTGATTCAGTGTAGTAGTGTCGATCGACTTGTGACATTTTTCTTCTTCTAGCGTGAGTTACTTGAGGCAAATGGATCTTCCGGTCAAAAAAGTCATTCTTGAGCCCAATGTTCACAAGGTCGTCATTACCGAAATTGAACTACATCCACAATATTTTCATCATCGAGCCAGCTCACCACTCTAAATGTTAGAGACATTTGAACATTGATCGGAGATGAGGTGAGTTAGGAAGGAGTGGGGTGCAGAGGTATTAATGGAGGCAAGGGAGCATATGAGTATTAATTGTGGTTTCAGCTCAGAAGAGAATCCTCCCAATTGACTTGGATTCTTGGTTAATATCGGTATGAAATTAATTTGGGGATAGGGATAGGGTTATTGATGGAGAAGATACACAGTGACTTAGAGGTTAGGTATATTTTATTTATTTTTTATTTCTTAAATATGATTTACCGAAATTACCCCTGCAAAATTTGGATTACAGGTACAATCGGTCAATTTTGACCGGTTAATTGTACGGAGGGTGCAATTTGTTTATGGAAAATAAAGTTTAAGGTGCACTTAAATACGTTTTAAATATTAGGATGCAAACCTCAATTATGCTATAAACTTTGGGGTGCAAACCGTCTTTTAGTCTATATATATATATGGTTACACACACATGCACATTCATTTAATGCTCACATTAATTTCAAAACTTTTAATGCTCCTAAACCAAATGTCCCAAAATGCATGTCCCAAATAAAACTTCCACCAAAGTTATTTTGATGAAGTAAAAGGAATTAATTCCTTATGTTTTTAAGAAATCATTTAATGCTCCCATGCACATGTATAAATATATACATATATATGTGGATACATACATATAAGCATAAATATTTTTAATCATGTATGCTACCATAATGTTATAACACTTTATATTAAATAATCAAGATCAAGAAAATCAATTAAATAAGATTTAAAAATATTTTTGGTCAAAATAAATAAGATAATTAAAAGAATTATAATAAAAAATCCTATGGAGAGTATTCTACCCTTTTAATTAATTTACTTACTAATTATTGCTATCATCAAAATAAAACTAAAAGTTAAGAGACCCAACAAGTACTTTATGGTGGTTCTTTTTGTGCAGGTTAACATCCAAGTCGGTGGTTGAACATGCGTACAAATTCGAGCGATAACATTGACGCTAGAAGGAGGACCTTCTAGTATTTAGTAGAGTTCTTTTTCAAGAACTCTTTAATATACAACTTCCATGACGGCACTACCACTACCACCTGGTCACCAAAGCAATTCTCATGGCGAAGCACGCTCATAGTCTCGTTAACCAACAGACGCTGACAAGCAATGTCATCTCTAGGAAGTTCAGGATAAAAAGAAAGTGCTTCTACTCTAACAAGAAGAGCTTGACAAACAACTTACTAATCTGATGAGGGTTAAAGATGTCTCGAACGACCTATTGAGAAAATGGGGAACACTTTTCCGTTTCGAACGTCGTGGTTCTCGTCGCACTCATAGATATTCTTTTTCTCATAGAAGCACGAGTACAAGTTCTTCTGATTCAACCAGCCAGGCGCTAAAAAAAAGAACCAGATTTTCTTCACATTACAAAAATAGATATCACGACATGAAGATGACGTCGAAGTCTCAGTAGTTCTGCTGGAGAGACATCTCCCCAAAGATCTTTTGAAGGATGTGCTAGGATCACAAGCAACAAATCATATTGATCATCCCCTTTTAGCAAGGATCTTGATGAGGCCCGGATAAATAGATCCTTCAAAGTCCTGAACTTAGAGATGTACGATGGAACAAGTGATCCTATTGACCATATTTACTCTTATGAATGTTTAATGCATTTCTATGGTCATAATGCTGCAAGAAAGTTCCATCTTTTTATTTCTACCCTAAAGAAAACTGTTAGAGAATGGATGGTCATGTTTCCTTCCCGTTCCATCGACTCATGGGAGGAACTTATGAATTGATTATTTTCGTAAGGTTGTTAGTTTTCATATTCCTAACCAACCTATTATGCAAATTCAAGTAACCAAACCACTAAAGTCAATCAATGTCATATCAAGCCATAAAGCTATTCATTTTATTGAAAAATGGTTGTCAAACTTTCTTAGCCCATGTCACGAATTTAAACAAAAATACGTCAAATTTGAATGATATTTTTATTGTTAATAAATTCCTGACGTATTACCTGAAGAACTTCCTGGCCTACCCCCAGAGCGTGAAATCGAATTTTGTATCGACCTTGAACCCGGTACAAAACTCATTTCCAAAGCCCCATATCGAATGGCTCCTATTGAACTTCAGGAGTTAAAGACCCAACTGCAGGAATTGTTAGACATCGGTTTCATTCGTCCTAGTATGTCTCCTTGGGGTGTACCTGTTCTATTAGTAAAGAAGAAAGATGGACGTATGAGACTTTGTATTGATTATCGGGAGTTGAATCATGTCACCGTCAAAAATAGGTATCTGTTACCTCGCATTGATGACCTGTTTGGCCAGTTGCAAGGCACCAAATTCTTTTCAAAGATCGATCTTCGTTCCGGATATCACCAGTTAAAGATTAAAACTAATGACATCCCAAAGACTGCTTTTAGAACTCGGTACGGGCATTACGAATTCCTAGTCATGTCTTTTGGATTGACTAATGCTCATGCTGCCTTCATGAATATGATGAACCGAGTATTCAAGGAATATTTGGATCATTTTTTGGTTGTCTTATTAATGACATCCTCATTTACTCCAAAAATCATGAAGATCATGAGCAACACTTGAGGTTGATACTTTAAAAGCTTCGTGAAAATAAGCTTTATGCCAAGTTGAAGAAATGCAAGTTCTGGCTTGAGGAAGTAGCATTCCTTGGGCACGTTGTGACGCCCCCAAAATAGGTATACATCACCCATCTTAAGTCGCTAGATACATGGTACAGAACTCAACTACAAACTTAATTATATAACCGTCGTGTATACATCACCCATCCTTATGCTTATATTGTGATGACAATGATATAAGCATTAATCCAACAAAATCAAATCAAACGAAATCAAGGATAAATAATAAATACTTTAAATTTATCGAGAGTTTAAAAATATCCAAATTGTCAACATGATACTGCTTTATGGAGTAAAATTCAAGAATAATATTTATATATTAAAAATAACTTGGACAGGAAAAAAAATTCGTGTGAATAGTACCCTGTGAATAGTACTTCGAGAATAGTACCTCGTGAATAGTACCCAGACATGAAAAGTACCCCAAATACCCGGAGTGAATAATATTGGGAATAGTAATTGGGTGAATAATAACTTTCGTGAATAGTACTTTCGACGAAAAAAGTGCCCCGAATACTAAAGTGAATAATACTAGTGAATAATGCTTAGGGTGAATAGTAACTGAATAGTAACTTCGTAAAAAAAAAACACCAAGAAAATGATATTCCATGGCGAGTACAAAAGAAATGATATCTCATACGAGTATAATAGAATATCTGAAGCTATGAAATGGATTTTCACCGCCATACGGTAATCCACGTGAACGGATCATTTCCATAATTTAATAAAGAATGAATCTGAAGGATCATTCACCGTGCATCTGATAATCCACATGACGGAGTTATTCCAACGAGAATAATAAAGAATGGAATAACGAAGAATTCACCGTGTGCGTAATCCTTGACAGAGGAGTTATTCAACAAAATAATAAAGAATGGAACGGTGTAAATGCGTAACTTCGCTTAGAGACGGGATATTCAATAGAATAATAAAGAATGGAATAACAACGCGAAATTCACCGGCGTATGCGATAGGCCTGATAATTACAGACGGGTTATTCGTGAGAATAATAAAGAATGGAATAACAAAATTTTTTACCATGTATGCGATACTTTGGCGTAGGCGGAGTTATTCAACATAATAATAAAGAATGGAATAACAACCACTTACGAGTATTGAAAAGAAAATAACTCTCTTCATGAATCTGAAAGAATAATACCCTTACCTCGAGAAGAAAAGCTGGATACTTGAATAGTGAGGTAGCGGACTTCTCTTCTTCTTTTCTCTATAATTTCTCTACTATAATAATTGCTCTATAGCTTTAGTGAATTGGTGAGAAATGAAGGAAGAATGGGCTTATTTATAGAAAAATATAGTTTCGATAATTGCGTTTTGGGGCTCGAAATAATACGATTATAGTACCTTCGTCTTTTCTTTATTTTTAATTTAGTCAATACAGTATTATCGAAACTTGCACCTCCTCTAATAGTAAATAATGTGAATCGATAGTAAATCATGTGATTTCGATAGTTAAAACATGTGAAAAAAATAATTACAATTATATAGTACCTTCATACATACTTGATTTTTTAATTTAGTCGTGCAATTATTATCAAATACTTTGTTTTGTCCATTCATATAACGATCGATTCTTGCATGTCACTTGCGCTCATATCACATTTATTCATTCAGACTAGAAATTTAAATAGATAGATATGAATTATACTATTATTCAGCACTATTTAAAGTAAATAAAAAAAAAAAATATTCAAATTCTTGAATTTACTCCGTAACTTGATATCATATTGACAATTAGACGTTAATAATTATGAATAAATTAAATTATAAATCTTTAAGATTTATCCTTGAACTTGTTTATTGAATTATTATGTATTTGATTTTCTATTGTGATGAAAGAAAGTAAATCTTTGAAGCTACGATGCGTAGATGGAAGATCATTATCGGTTATTGGTTCTATTGTACAAATGATGTGATAAAAGTCTACGTGGATAGTTCATTGATTGATGAATTTGCAGGCCAATTTTGCTTTATCATTGGTTTTCTATCAATATTAGAACCTCCACCTCAATCAATTCACGTTTTCTTTTCTTCTTATCTCCTCCTCTTCCATCTCCACCTTCTCTTCTTATGTGGTTGTGGTTGTGATTGTGATTGATGATGGAGGACAACGGAGGACACGATATTACACGGAGGATCCAACGATGTTCGGATGATTAGGGACTTCGCCTCATCGTCATCTCTCTCTCTCGATTGATTTTGATTATGGTTCGATCGATGGGATTGGGTTGTGGTTGGTGAGGCAACCTTTTTACGGAGGATCCAATTCCTGAGGGTTGCTAGCTTAAATTTGTACGAGAGTTGGGTTGGAAGTTAAAATTTATACTGATGGATAAATACCTTAATTTATTTGGGTTGGGCTATCTGATGGGGGGTCATTTGAAGGGGGGCTGGTGACTAGGCCTGCAGGTTGGGCCTTTCTAGGCCATGCTCAAGCCTTTTTCGATACCAGGTCAGGCCACATGATAAAAAAATGAGGTCTCTTTTGGGTTCTTTAGGCCGATCTTTTTCAGTCCAGGCCTAGGCCGGACCAAGACCAAGCCTCAAGTCTTTTTGTGCAGCTCTAAATTAATACCCTTAATATTAATTGATATATTTCTATTCTCTATGCATATTTATGGAATATCACTAGTCATGTGGAGAAAATTATGCAATTAAATAAGAATTTTAATATGAAGAATTTTTTCATTTATCCACTTTATTAATATACGCAAAAAAAATTTGGATTTTTATCCTGAACAGAGGAAGTAATATTTAATGAAGTTATTGAAAATAGAAGCGTACAAATGTTTTATTTTTTTTAAAAAAAAACGTTTTATATTGACAAAACAAAAAAGCATTAAAAGAAAATTTTGTAAGCACCAATATCACTTCAAATCGTACAAATGAACATGTATTATGGCAAGTGATATAGTACTTGTTATTAAATTAAAATTGCATAAATGTAACAAAGCAAAAGCTGAAAGTCAAATAGGTTGGAACATGAAAACCTTAAAATGACATGCTTGTAATAAAATAATAATAAAAATATAATGTACTGGTGTTGAATTCTTAGAAATAATTTGGGTCATTTTAAATTTAAAAGTAATATATTAAGTTTTAATAAATTTTATTTTACCTGTGTATAATTTGTGCACATAAAATTATGAACTTATAATTTTTTAACTTACAATTTTTATAGTTGTTTGTATTATAACTATATAATTTCGGACTGATTTTAAATTATAGAATTTTACGAATTAATTTTAAATTTTTGAAATGAATCTCTACTTTTAATTAAAACGTTCCAAAATTATATTACTTTTAGAAAGTAATATTAATAGTTTATATTACTCCTCCGCTCCAAAATATAAAATTCATTATTGATTTTTTTGAAGTCAACTTAATGCATTTTTAAATTTAAAATTAAAATATTTTTTATTAATTTTAATCAATACAATAATGATTATCATAAACTATCTAAACAATACTAATCATTGTACAATTTATAATTTCATAATTATTAATAAATCGTTTAAATTTTAAGTTTTAAAAATGTTTCAAATTCATTTTCATAGTCAATTGTTATATTATAATTTTAAACCAACGAAGTATTATATTCAGTGTGTATCTGCAGACTGCCACCAAAGTCCAAATAAATTAAGAGGAATTGGTAACTTGTAGAATTAGCTAACCAAGCTTCTGGACTCTTGTGATAAATGTGTCCAAATAAATTAATAGGGGTTGGTAACTTATAGAAGAAGTTAGGCAACCCTTTTTATAACTGACTCCCTATTTAGCACAGGGACAGGGACTGCACTGGTGCACATAAATAAGTCCATAAAATAAGTAAATAGTTCGGGCTCGATTCGTACTCACTCGATTAAAAGTTCGATTTGAGATCGACTCGAAATATAAATGAGTTAAATATGAAAGACATTTTAAAGTTCGATAAATTACTTTAAATCTCCTCAAATTATAATTTTCTATTGATCTTTCGGATCATATTCGTTAGAAAAGTCCAAAAGCTAACTTCTACCGATTCGAATTAGAATCGTCTTTCATTTCAATTAAACGATAGTCTCAATCAAACCTTATTTTATACTCAATAAATTTTGTGAATCAAATCTAAACAACTCAATACTCGGATCGACTCGATTCGTTTACACCCCCTTACACACAAATAGTAGTATAATTTTAGCAACCGACGACATTTGAAAACTTTTATTTAACATGAAGGTTACTAAAAATGACATGCACATTATTTATTTTATGAAAATTTACACATTTTTTATAAAAAAATCCTGGAAAATTAAGTTTTTTTATTTACTCTTTTTGAATCTATATTTTATAAAAATTTACACATTTTTTTTCTTGAAATAAAGATTTTTTTATTTACTAATATTTTATGAAACTTTACTCAATTTTAAAAAATAAAAATTTTATATTTTTTCTGAATTAAAATTTTATTTATTTAATAATTTTTTTGAATTTATATTTTATGAAATTTTATTCATTTTTTTTAAAAATAAACAAATTCTAATGTTTTTTTTCTGAAAATAATATTTACTTTTTTTTAAAAAATATTGAATTACTGAATTTAGGATGGGGTCAGGTTAAAATTTGTGGCCACATTTTAGTGAAATTGGGTAAACAAAACAAAATTAATATAAAATGTCATTTTAAATATCTAATTGACTCAAAATGAAGCTTAGAAACGACTTAAGTGACAGCTTGAAGAGTCATCCGTGCCCGATGCGAGACATTTAATTTATGAACGAGTAAAAGATATGAGTAATAACAAAAAATCTATGTGGAAAATGAAAATTGAATACTCCCTCTGTCTCATTATAAAAGTCTTTATTATTATTATTATTTTGAGTAGTCCTATATTAAATGTTCATTTTCCTTTAATAACCAAACTTTTACACATATTTTCCTATTATACTCGTAGCATTAAATATCTCATACTTTTCTTATTCTAATTCTCTCTCCATATTTAATGACATTATAATGGGCAATTTTGTCATTTCATTCATCTTCTTAATATGCGTGAAAAGTCCACCAGAACTTTTATCCTGGGACGACGGAGGGAATATGAAAATTAGATATGAGTGTATTTAAATTTATTTATTTATATTTTGACCCTTAATGATAGATCAAAATATAAATAAATAAAATTCAAATATACTCATATTTAATTTTTATGTTCACCTTGAAGAGTTCGAGTAATACCACATAATTCAATAATATTAATACTATAAATGATGTACGTATCAATAAAAAATATACTTTCTTTTATAATTTTTTGTTTAAACTTATTCTATTATTTTTTTTTTTTATTCTTTATTCTTATAATTATGGTTAAAAAAAATTAAAGACACCGATCGTAACCGGTCATTAAGGGCACCGGACGTCCTCCAATTATTCATAAGTCAACAATTCTCAGTCACATCTCTATATGTGTAGGCTTTCAAGGTGGATAGTTAATGAATTTCAGAACTTTTCTATGTTGACGTCTAAACTAACGTGACGTTATTATATTTGCTGCCTATATTTAATACTCTCTCTGTCCCTATTTAAATGACGTTTTAGATTTTTTTAATTATCCTTAATTATTTGACGTTTGTTCAAATCTATGAGAATTAATGATATTTTTTTCAAAAATACCCTTCATTACTCTACCTATTTTTTTGGTATTTTAAACTCATTAATGATTTAAGGGTATTATAGACAATTGAGTACTATATTTAATGATTTCTAATCATTATCTTAATGAGTGTGCCTATCTCTAAAAGGTCATTTAAATAGGGACAGAGAGAGTATTATATTTTTTGAGACTAACAAAAATTTAATATTATATTTTTTGAGACTAGACGAAAATTTAAAACTGCTCATATTACTTTACCTAAATTTGACTATTCCCAGTCGGCTATTATTGACCAAAGGCCTATGCCTAAAAAAAACAGAGGGTATAGTTGGTATTGTTTTGAAACCGATGATACCGAACCGACTGGTTTGATAATTCCTTGAACCGGTGCAAACAGAGGATCAGGAACGATATTCATTTTTGTAAGTTCGGTATATATCAAACCGTACGGATTTTATCGGTTAATGAATTATGTGCCACATTTTACAAGTTTAAATCATGAAAGATTGAGATTGGGGATTTTAGATTTGCGTTTTAATTTTTTGTGTTCTTGAGTTTGCTTTGAACACAATAAAAAATTTAACTTTTACAAAGATATCTGATAAAAAAAAGTAATTACAAAAAAACAAATATTTGTGAAGCAAATTTCGGTATAAACGATAAATACCCGAACTATATTTTTATTGAACCGATCCAATCGATACAGAATACCGTCATACCGGATACTTCGATACCAATATTAGTATGTCATTTTTGATAAAAATCGGTAACCAATTCGGACCGATTCTATACAATAATTGATCGTTGCACACCCTTTGTAGCCGACACCTTTTGTGGCCGCCACCTTTAACCTTTTCTTTACGAATTACGAGTGAGATCTCTACATTGGTTAATTGCATATTTGATCTCAAAATATGTAATCTTTTGCACTTTATACCCCGAAGTATTAAAACTCTCATTTCAGTCTCCAAAGTAATATTATCCCTCCAATACATACCCTCGTGTAATTTCAGACGAAAAAAGGGGTCGAAATTGCCAAGTGCTCCAAGAAGATGAATATAAATACGTCTGACTGCTTTTTTATATATTTGACCGTATAAAAATAATTTAATACCAACATTATGCTAATATTTCTACAAATACTTTAATAAATAAAAAATAACTCATCTTCTCATGTTCTAACATGCATGAAACCCAACAACATACCCAAATCACACTCGAGCAATATGATTTATCCAACTAACAAAGAAAACACCAATAATAAATCCAACATACCCAAGCAATATGTAAAACTTAAAATCAAAATCAAATCACACGTACCCACCACGGCCACATCTCCACATCCACCACCACTGTTGTCAAAGTAACATCACAATATCCTCCATCTTCAAAAAAGTCCAAACTCCCAAAAACAATTAACACCTTCTTCAATTAACACTATGCTTCCATCTTAATTAGCCAGTAATCACCAAAACCAATTCTAAATTGAACCTACCATTAAATGATCAAACGGTCCTCAATAAACGGTTCCTAGAAGAACAATCAAACAATGACAGCGTTGATCAATCAGTACTTAGTTGGTGTTGCTAATGACCGTACTAACCATGACAGCGTTGATATGTGAAGAACAAGAAGAATATTCTTTTCTTTTCCAGATCTATCTTTTAATTTTTTTTAAACTTCAAAATATTGATTAATTACCTTGTTTGTCTTTAATTTCAGTTAAATGATATTTATTCTTTGTTTTTTCATTTACAAATTATTAGTGTTTTATTTTCAATTGGTGTTGCGCATATGATAAACGAAACTATATTTTTTATAAAAAAATACTTATATATTATTCATTATGTTTTTCTGGTCATTAAGTCTTTTTTAATAAAATTATTGTTATTTTGTTATTAATTATTTGGGTTAAATTGATTGAGTTAATAATTTTATTTGGATTAATTAGTAGGTTGATTATTTTATTTTGTGTTAATTATTTGCTTAATTATTTTATTTAGGTATTTAGGAGTCAAATATAGTTAAATATGGTCAATGTGTATTTGTATTCTTCGTGAAAACGCGTGTCAATATTCCAATGACTAAATTGGCTAGAAATATGGTCTACCGTGCTTATTGAACTTAACATTGGTGAGCGATATAGAAGGAATTATATTTCGGGCTATGATACGTAAAATGATATAAACATTGGGGTCCGATATGCAATTAACCCTTTTCCTATCTATTTATATCCATGCCTGAACACTACGAAAACGCACATTCTCTCAAGTATACATCTATTTGAATTAGGAGTATCAACTGAGAAAAATAATCAGATAGCAATGACGAGTAACGGTGAACAGAAATCTAGTGAGATACTTAAAGCTCAAGCTCACATATGGAATCACATGGACAACATCGTACATTCCATGTCACTCAATTGCGCCATTCAACTCGATATACCGGATGTCATCCACAACCATGGCGGACCAATGACGCTCTCCGAGTTAGTGGAGGCCCTGCCTATCAACAAGGCAAGAGCGCCGTATGTCTACCGCCTCATGCGCATCCTAGTTCATTCCGGCTTTTTCTCAAGCTAAACGTACCCAAAATGATCTAAAAGAAGAAGAAGCTTATTTGCTTACACCTTCTTCTCGGTTCCTACTAAAAGACGAGCAACTTAGCATAAGGCCACTTTACCTGGCCATGCTGGATCCGATCGGTATAAAGCCGTGGCATTTTTGAGCGAATGGTTCAAAATGATGATATAACGCCATTTCAAACCGCTCATGGGAGGATACTGTGGGATTATCAGGCTGAGAATCCAAAATTCAATCAGGTTGCTAACGATGCCATGGCTAGTGATGCGCGGTTGATCAGCAGTTTGGTGGTTAAGGAGTGTAAGAGTGTGTTTGAGGGGATCAATTTACTTGTAGATGTTGGTGGTGCCACGGGACCTGTGGCTAGGGCTATTACGGATGCGTTCCCTCACTTGAGCTGCACTGTTTTAGATCTACCACATGTGGTGGCTAACTTGGAAGGGAGTGGCAACTTGAGCTACGTTGGAGGGGACATGTTCAAAGCAATTCCTCATGCAGATGCTGTTTTCTTAAAGGTAACTATATATATATATGTAATTATTGAAAAATATATATGTATGTATTTATATATATATTATATATTTTTGTGTGTGAAAATTTATGATCGTACGTCGTTTATATTCAAAGTTAAAGTCATTCTCGCTGATGTGAAACATAATTGGACCTTTACTTTATTTGCCAACTTTCTATAAAGGACACATTTTCTTAAATTGCCTAATTTGTTTCTTGAACAAAGTAGCTAGCTAGCCCTTCCAGTAGTAGTCTTTGAAATTTTAAGTAGTGTTGCTAATACAAGTTAAAATGAAAACCAGTGGATATTGCATGATTGGGAAGATGAAGAGTGCCTAAAAATACTGAAGAAATGCAAAGAGGCAATTCCAAGCAAGGAAAAGGGAGGAAAGGTTATCATCATAGATATGGTAGTGGATAACCAGGAAGGAGACTACTACAGAGCAAGCGAAACAAAACTTTGTTCCGATATGTTGATGATGGTTGTTGCTGGGGGAAGGGAGAGAACTACGAAAGATTGGGAAGTCTTTCTTTAAGAATCTTTGGCTTTAGTGATAAAGATTTCTCCTCTACTCAGGTTGAGATCTCTCATTGAAGTTTATCCTTGACCAAGTCATGCATATATGACACTACTCTTTATAATTAATAATAATAATAATAAGGATTCTCAAATAAACTAGTCTTGTATGGAATTATTAATTTCAGTATTTTGATTACTTTCGAGGATCTCGGAATATATATGTAAAGATCTCGAAATATATATGTAAACTCATTATTTCTCTTTTGTATGGAATCATTCCAAATTCCAATATTTCTCTTTTGTTAGCTAGATTGAAAATAATGTCTTTCTCTATTTTATATTATCTCAATTCAGTGTCATTGATAATTAGTGCTTATGGTCTGAAATATATATGACTATAGAAGTTGAGAGAATCATGTCGTGGATAAACCAAAAGGAAAGCAAAAACAACACCACAAATCACACCTATATGTGTTTTACATACTCAATATCAAGTTATAGTGCATCTAACAAAATTTGAAAGTGAATAATATAATTTAATTTATTTATTACGAGTGTTAGTCACTTGTACTTATGGAAATGAATATGAAAGACAAAATAATGTATGATAAACAGTAAAAGAAAGATAAATAAGAGGTTTAAACCCCCCCCAAATTTAAAAAGGGAGTTGTCAGGCGCTATAAAAAAATAAAAGCAACGCTATAAAAAAATAAAATTAGTAAGTTGTTACTGCTTATAACTTAACAAGCTTAATTAATAGCACTAACAGATGCATTCATTTCCTAGATAAACCACACAATTATTATTGAAATAAAAGGGAATGGAAAGAGGCAGCCAAAATGCACACATTTGGAATACTCATAGTTAATACATTAAGAAAATAGAATTCTTACAATTCTACATTCCATTGGCCCTTTATTATCTCTCTCTTACAAATACAAACAAAACCATCCATTGAGCAATAAAAGGGTACTCTATCATGTGTTCTTTTAAAACAGTACCACTTTAAAATTAATTGTACCAACATGATATTTTGGGAGACCCATTTTCTTTCTTTTAATTAATTGTACCAACATGATATTTTGGGAATAAAATTCCTTAAAGAGTACTCTTGTTGCTTACTTTTTTAGAAAAGAATAATTGGGTATTTTATATGGTTTCAGCTGGGTTAGTTATGTGTTTATTATTAAGTAGATTGTATATGTTGCCTATGCATGTATGGGGATGTTGCTTGCAATGCAGATTCCATTTGTGGGTTTCAGAATATGCAGTTAGGGAACACATGGCTGTAATGATTAGTGGAACATATGCTAAAGATCACATCCCATCCGTATCTGTATCTGAGCATCAGCCAAAGGCATCGTCATCTTCCATATTTGATTTTCATATCCTGCTTTTCGTTTTTCCGGCGGGCCTCTAATTATGTTTGCCGCTAAACCACGTTTGCCCACGTCATTTTCTTTTATTTTTCCTTTCTTTTTACCAGCCACGTAAGAAAAAATATAAGACAATTTGACAGAAGTTTAATCAATTTAACATTTAATCCTATTGGATAAATTAAAATTTAATAATGCAATAAGTAAAAGTGTTAAGAATAGGGGAAAGTCATTAGTTTTGCCCAACTTAATTTGTTCTGCTAATTAATTTATATCGACTACTTTTTTTTATTTTCACCTCTCTTTTATTTGTGATATATATGATTCTCTCAACTTCTCTGGTCTTATTTCAGACCACAAACATGTATGAATCACCAATGACACTCAATTGAGATAACATAAAATAGAGAAAGACATTAATTTCAATCTAACAAAACAAAAATATTGGAATGATTCTATACGAAATGAGTTTATTCAAGATCCTCGAAAGCAATCAAAATACTGAAATTAGACAGTTTATTTAAGAATCCTTGATATTATTATGCTTAATTATAAAGAGTACTTGCCATACATATATGCCTTGATCAAGGAAAAACTTCAATGAGAGATCTCAACCCAAGTACAGGGAGTAATCTTGTAATCATTTGAAGCCAAAGACTTCTAAAGAGTTCTTCCCAATCTTTCTCGCCTTCTCTCTCCCCAAAGATCAACCATCATCAACATATCGAAAAAAGTTTGGTTTCAATGATCTCGTAGTAGTCTCCTTTCCGGTTATCCACTACCATGTCTATGATGATAACCTTTCCTCCTTTTCCTTGCTTGGAATTGCATTTTGCAATTCCTCAATATTTTAGGCACTCTACATCACTCCAAATCATGCAATATCCACCGGTTTTCAATTTAACATGTATTAGCGATACTTAAAATTTAGTCAAGACGCACTACTATTGCATATGACTAGTGAGATATGTCAATTAACATGTAGGGGATCGGTGAAGTTAAGTTTCTAGAGGCGTTAATTTGTAATGGATTTGGATTCAAAGTTGTTAAGGGTGAATATATTTCTCGTTGAATTGGTCAATTTGGCAAAAAATTGTATTTGTGCAAATGATATTGTATCAACTCAACTTATTATTAAGGGAATATGGAGGTACACAAATTGTATAAACTCTTTTTTACACAAGACATTAAAATGACGCGTCGTTTGGCCCATTTATTTAAAAAAAAAAAACATGGCTCCCTCCCTCTCTCTCTCTCCTCCCAAAACACAGAGCTAAGCTCTCCTCCCAAATCACGGATCCAAGCTCTCCTTCCCAAATCGATCGCAGATAAGAGCTCTACTCTTCTCTCCTCCCAAACACGGTTCCATTTACTCAGATTCTCTACTCTTCTCTCCTCCATATTCTCTTGATTCTCTTCTCTCTTAGGGTTTTGTAGATTATTTTGGGAATTCATGTGCTGTATTACGCCATTGCTTTCTTTTTGTTCCCCCCATATTATAATGCTTAGTTCATCATCTTATGCTTCTTAATTTTATTCCTTTGTCGACAGGTTGATAAATTAACACTGATGTGGGGAAAATCACGTCAGCCTTCCTTGGGCCCTGAAGAGGTAAGGACTGCCACTACCTTTATTTATTCTTATTTCTATGCTATCAGCACTCAATTACTTAGATGATCGGTATTGAATGAGAACGCAAGAGTAAATGATTGCTTTTTCTCTATTAGCTTCTTCTCAAGCGGATAATGCTATGTCACGACAATCTGAGACGACCTTACCATTACAACACTCGTAGCCTCGTTAAACCTTCACGACACAAAGTAAAAAATTTGCCCAACATTTTGAATTTTGAATTATATTATCAATTGAATTATATGTTCTCTTTTTGTTCCAAAGGTGTTAATGTAGAGGATGACAATACAAAAACTTCGATAGAAGTTCCATATGTTGGATTATCGTTTCCTAGTCGGACGACGACGCACGCGATGTATAATACATATCTGAAGGCATAAAGGATTCTGACTTCGTTTGTCGAATCTTGACAAATCTAAAACTTCGAGGGAGGCAATAGGTCGATTAATTATTTGTAGTAAAGGTGGAATTGCAAAAGATAAAGATCGGACACTTGAAGAGAACCCAAGAAACGACGACAAGACAAGTAAGATCGGTCGATCGTCGCGAGGATGTGGATCCATTTAAACCAAAAAACGAAGACATGGCATGTTACTAGTTTTTGTGATGAACATAATCACGAGTTTACTAGCCCTTCATCAAGATGGAAACATCGCTCTCATAAGACATATCATCGTAGTCAAACTGTCAAAATTTGATGGAGAAGATGCATGAAATCGGATTGCGCCCATCAACAATTGCAAAGATGGTTAATGCTCATGGGAATGGTGAGGATGAGATGATAACAACACAACAATGTGTAGATCATTTGCGCATACAGAGAAAGAATATGGTTGGTCACGAATGCATTTCAGTAGTTCATCATTTTTTAGCAAAAAGAGTTAGTAACCCGTCATTTTTCTTTGCCATAGATTTGAAGAAGGATCACAGTCTTAAAAGTGTTTTTTGGGCCGATGGGAGGCCGATATCATCATATTTACAATTTAGTAATGTAGTTTCTTTTGATGTTACATATCGAACCAATAAATTTTCATTACCATTTGCTCCATTCACGAGGGTTAATCACCACAGACAATCTATTTTGTTTGGTTGTGCTTTACTTGCAAATGAGAAAGAGAAATCTTTTACATGGTTGTTTCAAAAGTGGAAGAAATGCATGTGTGGAAAAGATCCTGGGGTAATTATAACAGATCAAGATCATGCTATTTGCAATGTTATAAAGAAAGTCTTTCCTAATACTTGACACTGATTCTGTTCATGGCACATTGAGAAGCATATCACAGAGAGACTTCATCTCCTTCGTTCTAGCAATCAAGCATTTTGTGATGAGTATAAAGCATGGTTTTATAGTGAAACCATATTAGAATCAAAGAGCCGTTGGGAACTTTTGAAGAAGAAGTATGATTTGAATAATAATATTTGGTTGATGAACTTGTATGAAATGCGATATCAATGGGTTCCTGCATACTTCAGAGACATCTTTACAGCTGGAATGACATCTACCCAACGTAGTGAAAGTATTAATTCATTTTTTGATGGATTTGATCATGCGTTAACTCCATTGAATGAGTTTGTGACGCAATATGAAAATGCTCTTGTATCTCGTCAGCAAGCAGAGAAAGAAGAAGATCTCAAGACAAAAAATTCTCACCCGATATACGAGACTGCGTTGGAGATTGAGAAACAAGCTGGACAACTCTACACTAGAAAAATGTTTGACATATTTCACATTGAATTTAAGGCTAGTTATTCCTACTGGAAGGAGAAGGTGATGAAGGATGAAGACATAATTGAATACAAAGTTGGAAAGAGCACGAGTCCTAAAGCTAATTGGAGAAATGTATTGTATGATGGTGGACAGACTCTTAATTGTTCTTGTGCAAAGTTCGAGATGGAAAGAATGATATGCAAGCATATCATTTGTGTTATGAGATTTAAAAAATTTGTTTCCATTCCAGAAATATATATATTGAAAAGATGGACTATGGATGCTAAGTATCGACCTGATATTGTTGGATGTTCATCAAGTGAGGTTGATGTAACTCCTATGATGGTGTTTTCGCTCAAATCAAAAATGTCCAAAGTGTTACAAGATGCAACTTCATCACTGACAATTTTAATGAAGTTGAGTATTTGTTGGATGATATGATAAAAAGGATAAAGGAGAAAAAATTGCAAGATGTGATTTGTCAGATAGATATTACTCAAGCATCTAGTCCAATTGTTTCCTTTGTTGACATTTCAGAAATAATAGTGTGTGATCCTAATGGACCAGTTAGTACTAAAGGTAGACCAAGGGGAGCCTCGAGATTTCAATCGGGTAGAGAGGTAGCTCAAGAAGTAAAGGGTAAACAAACTCGTTATTGTGGAGAGTGTGGAGAAGCCAACCATTATAGGACTACTTGTTCAAAATTAGGTACAAATAGTTCATTTTGTTATGTTTTTTATTTATTTTTATTATAAATATTTAATTTTTATTTTTATTATTGTTTATTAATAGCAAATCAACATAACAAAGATAACGATAATGAAACTTCGTTTTGCACAGATACAACTTTGTGTTATTTAATTGGCAATGGTCAATTCACCCGGCCCTATTTTGATCACATCAGCAGGAAGATAGGGGTTTACCTCTACCTCTGTCTCTTTTTCATGGGAAGGAATTCAAAGAGTGGAAGGTCTAGATACTTTGTTCAAGTAACAAACTAGACGATTTAAAAATTTTGAGATATCGCGTGACAGTAAAGTTCTACATCGAAACACAAGAAAAAACATTGAGCACATATAATGTACTAATGGACTATATATATAGACCTAAAGGTCAACTTTTTTTGGTCAAAATGTGATTTTAGATGTGCATATGTATATAGGCTGTTAATTCCCAAACAAATGGTATGTTACAAATATTTGTAACTTCCATAAAATGACTAACAAATAACTAGTCGAATCGATGCGTCCGTGTAAAAATTTACATGGGTTTTTGTCCATGTACAATGAACACATGCAAATTTTTCTATCCTTAATTAATGCTTCAAGAGTCACAAATCATAACATTATGATTTGTGGAAGTTACAAATATTTGTAACTTATCACTATTTTGGGAGGAAACAACCTTGATATATAACTTATGCTAAAAATATAGAAAAGTGAGAGAAAGTGTTTCACATAGCCACTTTGTGATACCATTGAAATTTTGGAGCTCGAGGGATTAAAGCCGCTGATCTTGTTGATTGTAATCCGGTCACCGTTGTGTTCGTCAATTAGTACGTGTACTAACCAAGCGTCTCCGTAAAAATTGTGGACATACGCTTCAAGAGATAATTTTAAATAACCCGAAAAATATTTAATCTAAATATTTGCATATATATACATATATATATATATATATATATATATTTACCTTTAAGAAAACAACATTTGCATTAGGAATTGCTTCAAATATGTCCCCTCCAACGTAGCTGAAGTTGCTACTCCCTTGCAAGTTAGCCACCACATGTGGAAGATCAAAAACAGTGCAGCTCAATTGTGGGAAGGCATCCGCAATAGCCATAGCCACAGCTCCCGTGCCACCGCCAACATCAACAAGTGAATCGATACCCTCGAACACACCCTTACACTCCTTAATCACGAAACTAGTGATCAACCGCGTATCACTAGCCATGGCATTGTTAAAAAGCTTATTGAAATTTGGATTATCTCCAGCATAATCCCATATCGCCTTCCCATGAGCCGTTTCAAATGGTGTTGAATCGTCATTTTTGAACCATTCGCTCACAAAATGCCACGGCTTTACCAAGATCGGATCAACCATGGCTACGTAAAATGGCCTTACGCTAAGTGGCTTGTCTTTTAGGAGGAGCCGAGAAGAAGGTGTAAGCATATAAGCTTCTTCCTCTTCTTCTTTTTCATCATTTTTGGGTATGTTTACCTTGAGAAAAAAGCTGGAATGAACTAGGATGCGCATGAGGCGATAGACACACGGCGCTTTTGCAGAAATTAAAAAAAATGATCGAAGTGGGCTAGTATTTAACATTAAAATATCTCTGTATGGGACTCGCAATCAGTTTAATTTAAATGTAATAAATACACGCACTCTGCCCAAAGTGAGTCGGGATTCAAAAACTTATTGGTGTCAATAATACAACGACAATATTTGATCTGATACATTTACCAAATGATTGTCGATTTGTTGCAGATGTTAGAATTTAGATTTCATACTGGCGCGTGAGTTTTTACTTGCTCGGAATATGACAAAAATTTTGTGGTGTAGGGCATCTCATCTATGGCGAAGCCGATTAATAATCGGGGATCTGATTAGGATAATGGATATGGTTGTAAACTGTTCTAAAAAATAAAAACGATTATGATTGTCTGTAGCAGTATGATATGTTATTTTATTTCGATTACTGTTTTCTATATGATAATCTAAAAGATTAATAAAAAAACATAATAATTAACAGAAGCAATAATTAAAACTTACATATGAGCCTCGTAGATATCTTCAAGCTTTAAACTTTTATATATATTAAATATTCTTACAAAGAGAGAAAATACAAAGAGAGAAAAATGCAAAGAAAGTTCTGCCTCAATAATGGGTGAAAGCTCCCATTTTATACAAGTAGAAGGATAAGGTAAAGACTGATGTGTGTCCTAGTTAGTGGAGGCGGTCGCTCAATCCTTTATCTTTCTTCTTTATTTTTCAGCCATTGAAAGTGGAATGGCTAAAGACAGATCATCTTTTTTTCGGTTGAGTTAAAGAATGCTGGCTTTAGTGACTACAAGATTTCTCCTCTACTAGGGTTGAGATCTCTCATTGAAGTTTATCCATGACCGAGTCATGCATATATGACACTACTCTTTAATTAAGCATAATAATACTATTAAAGGATTCTTAAATAAATCTATCTTGTATGGAATCATTAATTTCAGTATTTTGATTGCTTTCGAGGATCTCGGAATATATATATGTAAACTCATTATTTCTCTTTTGTATGGAATCATTCCAAATTCCAATATTTCTCTTTTGCTAGCTAGATTGAAAATAATGTCTTTCTCTATTTTATATTATCTCAATTCAGTGTCATTGATAATTAGTGCTTATGGTCTGAAATATATATGACTACAGAAGTTGAGAGAATCATGTCGTGGATAAACCAAAAGGAAAGTAAAAACAACACCACAAATCACACCTATATGTGGTTTACATACTCAATATCAAGTTATAGTGCATCTAACAAAATTTGAAAGTGAATAATATAATTTAATTTGTTTATTACGAGTGTTAGGTTGTGTTTAATAAAATTAGTTGTTAAGATCTGAATAGTTTAGACATCTGAATAATATAGAGTATCTAAATAGAATTGTATCTGAATGAAAAAAATATTGTTTGATAATTATTTTTTCAAAGAGTAAAATATACTGACACCCACTGTAGATAATTATAATAACACTCACCACCATTCTAGTTTTTCAAGTAACAGTCAGTACCTCCCTAGTCTACAATATGTAACATTCACTATCCCTAGTGTGGTTGACCAACTAATATTTAAAAATATTTTTAATATAATGTCTAATACACCCTTCAAGTTATAATGTTTAATTTCTCCACTAAATATAAATTTGTATATCATAATTTTTACTTTACTTGATCTAATTAATTAAATTATGAAATTGTGCAATAAATAACATAAAAGTCAAAAAATAATAAATATTCATTTTATCAGGAAAATAAAGTCATACAATTTTTACTAATTAAATTTCTCAAATATTAAAATTTACGTGATATATATTCAAATATATTTTTTGTAATTAAAAGTATAATGTTAATACCTATAAAAATTACAAATTAACGCAATAAAATAATAATATTTTTTTTTTCAAATATTAAAATTTACGTAAAACAAACTTATTATTACAATTTAAACAAATCTTATTACTCATATAAAAAAGTAATAAAAATTATATTAATTATTTTTTTCATATATTAAACTAAACATAAGTCACACTTAAACATAATTATTTACAAAAAAATGACAAATGTTTTACTCAAAAAATATATATATAGATATATTAAAAGATTTTTTTTTACAAGATAGAGGTAGTAATAAATATAATTATATTTTTTTATTTAACATTGCATAAAACAACGTCAATCAGATACTAAAAAAATGTAATCAAAATCATAAACATCCCACTTTTTTATATATACTCAATAAAATTTAACATATAAAAATTATAATATGAAACTAAAAATTCAAATAATATTTTTTGTTATTTAGCACCAAAAACTAAACTATCAATATACTCAATCACTCTAATTAGAATAGCTTCATTAATAATTTAATTTAAATTTTTTAATATTTGTATCACTTATCCAAAAATATGTGTTAATTAAACTAAATTAATTTTTATAAGTTGCCAACGATTTAAATGAGATAGTTTAATTACAAATAAAACTATAATTAAAATGTATTGTATTAAAAAAAGGATAATTAAACACACACACACACACACACACACACACACACACACACATATATATATATATATATATATATATATATATATATATATTATTTAGTAATTAAAATTTGATAAAATACTGAGGATAAATATGTAACTTTATCTATTTAGTCAACCCTAAAACTTTAAAATAGATACTAATCATTATTTAAGAAATTAGAGGAGGTGAGTGAAATTATGATTATCTGAGAGAGGTATTCAGATTTTACTTACTTTTTCAAAATGTCTGAATAACATGTTTTTACTATTTTAACCCCATTCTTCTTCTACTCCCTCCCCCCATCCAGGCCCGCCCACCCCACCACCCCCCACCCCACCACCATCCTCCCTCGCCCCACCCACCCACCCCTCCTTCCTCCCCGCCCCATCCACCCACCCACCTCCTCCTCCTCCTCCCCCCACCCCACCCACCTCCTCCCTCGCCTTCCCTGCTGCTACTTTAACTTTTCCTTCTACTGCTCTATTATTTTAGGAACTATCGCCGGAAAAGAGATTTTTTTGGCCTGAGAAACATACCTTTGATACGTTGGTAATATTGAAAATTGATAATATTGAAGAGGGTATTTGTGTCTAAAAAATAACAAAGTCATTAAGAGGCATGTCTGAATAATTTAGATTTAATTTTCTTTCTCAACCATTTAGAGGCAATCAGAGATAACAAAAAAAAATATTTACCCTCTTAGCGAATAAGAAGTGGTCTATTAAGACCTCTTAAGAGGTAAACAAACAGCACCTTAGTCACTTGTACTTGTGGGAATAAATATGAAAGACAAAATAATGTATGATAAACAGTCAAAGTAAGATAAATAGGAGGTTTAAACCCCTCCTCCCCCCCCCCAATTTAAAAAGGGAGTTGTCAGGCGCTATAAATAAAATAAAATAAAATAAAATTATTAAGTTGTTCCTGCTTATAACTTAACACAGCTTAATTAATAGGACTAACAGATGCATTCATTTCCTAGATAAACCACACAATTATTATTGAAATAAAAGGAAATGGAAAGAGGCAGCCAAAATGCACACATTTGGAATACTCATAGTTAATACATTAAGAAAATAGAATTCATACAATTCTACATTCCATTGGCCCTTTATTATCTTTCTCTTACAAATACAAACAAAACCATCCATTGAGCAATAAAAGGGTACTCTACCATGTGTTCTTTTAAAACAGTACCACTTTAACAAATAATTTGTCATCTGGGGTTATTTGGAAGACACAAGAGGCACTTAACTATCAGATTCCCACCTCTGAAATTGAAAGCTCAAATGAAGTCCCTTAAATCGATGCCAATTTAGCCATTAACGCTGCAGCGGTTCAAAGTGAGAGTTCATTTGCATAAAAAACAAGTTTTGCATCTTCTTCCTTGGAAGGGAGCTCAACTTGATGGAAAAATCTGTTGCACAAATCTAACAAATATTATTGCTGTAATTAAAAGTCATCTTCCCAAGCACCATCTTTTGCCTGCCCAACAAAAAGACTAAACAACACAAGCCATATAGAGAGCCCAGAATATTCATACACATACTGCAGAGAAGAGACATGGACCAGAAAGTTTATGAACTACTTTGTGGAAAAAAAATGAAATGTTTCCTTCATTAGGCCCCCAAAGATCCATGTAGCAAAACTAATACATGGAAAACTTATTCCGAATCAATGAGTGCATGCTTCTTATTTTAGTGGAGCTCCAAACGTCACCTACCCATTCGGTCCTTTAAGAGTGTTACTATCTGACCGAGAACAAATGATACTGAACCATATAACTTCGGAGCCTCTCTATCAAAAATCAATCAACAGAAACATGATTCAGTTATTTGATGATCTTGCATGGGATCCAAGTAGGTATAGCAAGTCAAATGTATAAAAAAGAAATTAATATATCAACTCAAAGTTAAAGACCACAGAACTCTATGTATTTTGTGTTCTTTGGGCAATAAAATTCAAACTATTAGAAGCAGGGGCTATTTGAGGTCGAGTGAAATCCACATTTAATCTTGGATATGAACCAACCTGCCCTAGCATTGGTCCGGCTTCGACAAAGAAAACACAACTGAAAAAGAACTTGAAGGATTCAATTAAAAAAGTAGGGAGATTTGAGAGAAATGAAACGAGACGAAGAAGAAAAAAGAGAGAATAGTACAGTAAATAAATAAATTGCATAGAGACACGCACAGAGGAAGAAGCAAGAAGTTAGTAGATGTACCCAAAAGAAAAACTTAAGATGGAAGAACTTGGGCAGCAAAATGATATTTTCTACATAATATTCGACATTCAATATCATGAGCATAATCTCTCATTATATCTCATACATTATACATGTCTGAGAAACGAATAAATAACAAAATGGTCTAGTGGTCAGGACATTGTCACTTTGGACTTTGAATCCAGTAACCCAAGTTCAAATCTCAGTGGGACATTTTTCCTTTCCACCAATTCATTCCTGTTATTTTAATTAATTTTCAAAATAATCTTTTCAATTTCTCAAATAATCTTCTTCCTTTATCAAAAATAAAAATAGAAATAGAGTAATGCATTGATCCTCTCACACGAGCATACAGTGAGTCTCACCTTCATGTAAGAAAGAACTATGTGAAAGTATCAAAAACACATGTAGCAATAGTGCTCATCAACCTTTATCCTCATCCAGAATCCATATAACTGAGTAACAAAGCCATTTCATGATATGAAACCCTTTTAATGAAAACTACTCATCCAAAGTGATGCGGTACGGAAGAAGAAATTCAAAAAGTTTATTATTAATTTTGTATTGTTATTTAGAGATAAATGTTGAGTTATTAATGAAATTATTTAGGATATTATAGTAGTAGCATTTCATTAGGAAAGTTTTAATTGTAGTAGTAGATTTCAATTAGAAGAGTTTATTATAATAGTAGATTTTAGTTAGAAGAATGTTTTCTTTTTAAATTAGAGTTTTTAAAGTATTGGGTTTTCTATTTAATCATTGTAATACTTTATTATGTTAAGATTATTGAATGAATTGATTTGAGATTAAAATTGTGTTTTTATGTGTGTTTCTTTACCAATTCTCTGCGGAGATATGTACTCTTATTCCTTCTACCTAGTACCTACCTCGTCCTACATCATAATGGTATCAGAGCAAAAGTTCTTGATACTTTTTGATTTCACCCAATTCCTTCCTACCTTATTTTTCTGGCCATCATCAAATAATTGAAGTTTGTTTGAGACGAAAACACGATCTGCAGACAAATCGTAGTCGCCTTAGTCTTCATCTATCCTGAAAAGAAAAAAAAACAACATTACGCTACAAAGAGAATGTTTTTGTTCACCAAAGTTTTGAATTCCGCCAAATTATAGTTTAGTACCCACAGGTTTCTAAAATTCTCAACTCAGTCCCCAAAGTTTCTAAAAATTTCAATTCAACCCCTAAAGTTTATGAAATATTCAATTTAGGCCCCAAAGTTTTTGAATTTTTCAATTTAACCCCCAAAATTTTTAAAATTTTCAATTAAACCCATCTACATATATACAATGGATTCGAGATTTAACAATTCAAACTTTTTTTGGGTTAAGATAACGTAACTTGAGCATCGAACTTTTGTTATATACAAGCAACTTACAAGGTTTTATGTCCCGTATAGTGCCGAGTATTGAAAATTATGCGATGAGCTTACACTTTTTGAAACAAGTCTTTCAAATTTAAAGGCACATTACGAGTAGGGGTGATAACCGAGCCAAGTAGTTCGGTACTGGACTCAAGATCGGCTAGAAAATATGATCCAAAACTCGAATTCGAATTTGATCCGAATCGAATCTGATCCATATTCGTTTTTTGTTTAATGATACACGAGTCGAACTCGAAAGCTGACCAAATTATTCACCATTAAGGTTCGAGTATTTCATTTTTCTCAAACCATATTTGAAATATCAACTTTCGGATCATTTCTAAATATTTCAGTTCGATCCCTAAAAACTTTGAAATATTTAAATTTAGCCCCAAAGTTTTTGAATTTTCAATAAAACCCCAAAATGTCAATTTATAAATTTTCAAATAAAAAGTGAAAAGTTATATATATAAATTAAATGTCGATTTATATTACATTTTATAATTTAACAATCCGGAGTTAAGTAACCAATTTTTGTAGTGGGTTAAGATAAAGCAACTGAAGGCTCGTGAGTAACTCGAACTTTTACTTCATATACAAGTAACTTAGTAATGATCTGAGTGAATCGAATTTATGTCCCGTGTATAGTGTAAATCTTTATCGAAAAATTATGCGATTTTTTTTCGAGCTTGCACTTTCACGAAACAAGTCTTGCAAATTTAAAGACACATTACCCTAATTACAAGTACATAACCACATGCTTTGTTCGTCCATATTTTGTTCAAGCACAACAAAATATTCATCCTAATCGTGTTTGTTCAACTAAAGCAAAGCGTTCACAAGATGACACCCGTAAAGTAAATTCTTACAAGACAATTGATGAATGTCTCACAATACTTAAACGTATCAATAACCAATATGAAATTTGTGACGATAAAGAAGAGCAAGTACTCTCACATATTGATGTTTGTGAGAAACATGAAGTGGAAGTTAAGTGTGTTGAACAACTTGCATATTCAGAGATGTTTAGCAGTGAGGAAATTGAAGTTAAGTTTGACCCCAAATGCAAAAACATCAAGAAAGATAAAGTTGAGGTCAGCCATGTTGATTTTCTCTTTCCGGTTGATACATTCGAGTCCCAAGCTACTTCAAATTTATATATTATGTCATTGTTATTCGAAAATTGTGCTCATGACATTAAAATATTGGATGTAAATGTTTTGTTGGAAGACATCTCTTGTACTGTGGTTTATTATTCTACGATAATTCAAAACTCGATAGCGAGTTGTGTGGGGAATGATGTGGTACGAAAGAAGAAATTCAAGAACTTTATTATTAATTTTGTATTGTTATTTAGAGATAAATGTTTAGTTATTAATGAAATTATTTAGCAAGATATTATAATAGTAACTTTTCATTAGGAGAGTTTTAATTGTAGTAGTAGATTTCAATTAGAAGAGTTTATTATAGTAGTAGATTTTAGTTAAGAGATTGTTTCCTTTCTAAATTTGAGTTTTTACTTAGTCCCCAAGTATTGGGTTTTCTATTTAAGCATTGTAATACTTAATTATTTTTAAATTATTAAATGAATTGATTTGAAATTAAAGCTATGTGCTTTTGTGTGTGTTTCTTTACCGATTCTCTGTGAAGATAAGTACTCTTATTCCTTCTACATATCCCGTCCTACATCACAAAGTATTCTAGACTACGACGTCTATTGAAATAACCCGAGTCAAATCTCGAATACAGAACAAATCTTGGGTAAAGTCACAAGTTCGAATCGAATCAAATCCATCCAAATAAGGCCTTAAACAACTAGCCTAATAGTATCTTATTAGGTCATTTTAGCCCACTACAAGCTTATCTAAAAGGTCATGACTGAATATACTATTATTGGTACCTTAATTCGACAAATTTTTCCCACATGTTTCGATGTGGGACTAAGGTGCTACATCTATATTCTTCACGCCATCATCAAACTATATGAATATTATTAAGCTCGCAAAACAGCCAACGCAACAACCCTACCTTCAACCACAACAACCTCAACCAATATTAACAATAGGAAAACATGTCAACCAACTTAACCACCTACCCTAGGTTTCCCTTTTTTCCCCATTTATCAGTAACCATTCACGTCCATGAAAATCTTCCGAGATTCTTCACGCCATCATCGAAACCTAAATGAAACATCTTGATCTTTATATAGAATTTTCAGTTGTATATTTATTGACTGCAATATTACCCACTTTATACCAAATATCTGAACTTCTGAATGAGTCGGTCACGTGGAAGAACCAAACCATACAAGTCTTTACTTCACTATAGCCAATAACAACAAAAAAAAATCAACGAATATATACCCAAGGGGACAAGAAACGGCCAAACAAAAAAGTTACAGTTTTGTCACTCACAAGGCATGATGTCTTTTCTAGCAGCCTATCAACCTAATGTAAAACCTCATTATCTAGATTTGAGTACCCAATCATTAATCTGATCTATGTGACTTTTTAATTTTTTTCATAAAAGAAGAGCCAAAATCATAATCAGCCAGCAGGAGTCCAACATGTGTGGTACAAATGATTCTGGAAACCCAATAAAATTTCTTTCAAACAAATACCTAAATTTCCAATCTCTACTTAATATTATCATAATAACAGCTAAGATCAAGGAAAATGTGCAACAAATATACATACATGCACATGTTACTATCTCCTTAACTAATACACCAAAAGCCTTAAACTGATGAAAAGGTGTAGAATACAGATCAAAGTTCTGAAACTAAAGATGCACACTTTAAACAGGCCCTGCCTAAATCATGCACCACAAACTCAAAACTATAAGAGACATCGAGATCATAACAATCTACCACTCTTTAAATCCCAATTCCGCTGTTGGCTCATTTTTCCAGCTACAACAGCTTATAGCCTGGCTTAGCACAACTCGGTCCAACTTGTCTCATCACTTTGCTAACTACGTTAAAGCTTCACCTACATATTTGGCACAACAAATTCTCTCAACTATTGTTATAGTCATTGATATGTTATTGGTTTTATAACATGAGATCTGATGCTTTGTGACAAAAATGAATGAACATTAAGGATTGTCTAACAAGGAAACCATAATACAAATAAACTTCCGAAACCATTACCCAAAAACACCGACTTCAAACTCAATATCTCAAAGATTTTATTTTTCCACATGCCAAAGCCCATTTATGTGACCGAAAAACTTCCTACACATTCCAATAAAAGATGCTCCACACTTTAAGATATAAATCTAATACCTGCAGTAGGCACTTCAACCAAATAGAAGCACAATATGATGTGAATATCTTTAAATACAAGAGGAAGACAACTTGAATCAG
The DNA here is from genome assembly GCA_020205615.1 of Panax quinquefolius. NCBI lineage: Eukaryota > Viridiplantae > Streptophyta > Magnoliopsida > Apiales > Araliaceae > Panax > Panax quinquefolius. Next base: position 98,227,915 of record CM035170.1, on the reverse strand, counting down.
CTAGCTTTCATTATCAGGCAAGATACTTTTTCATTATTAGATAAATCTTTCAGACAACATGCTTTAAGAAACTTCAAATAGAAGAGGAAAATAAATTGAAACACTAGCTTTTGGTATTAGCTATTGAAAACTCCCTCAGCAAAACCCCACTCGAGAATCACCAATTGCACTATGATGAATCATACTAAATGGGAAGTGATAAAGTCAAGGAATACAGTATTTAAGAAGGAACAAAAACATTTCTCCTAATACCCATATGTCAACTAGGGATGAATGGTCATTGACCAGAAAATAATAACAAAAACAACGAAAGTAGTCGCGCCAAATAACATAATTTGATAGTGCAGAAAATCATTAATTCATTAAAATAGCTTCAAAAGCAAAAGTAGTGGATTATTTAAAGCTGAAAGACTACTATAAATTAGAACACAAGAGAGAACGTATATATACCATGATCATCCACTTGAAGTCGGGCGGCTACCGCTCGAACCGGGCCTGTTCATCTCCACCAGATCGGAGCCACCCCCTCTCCTAACCCTCTCATATCCACCTCCTCCAGATTTCGGCCTCCCTTCTTCCGCGAACCCAAATTGCCCCTGGCGGTACCCAGCAAACTCCCTGGACAGGGCCGATAGTGGTTGCTTATGAAACTCCGGTCCAGGCTTCTCCTCCTTGAACAAGTACCCCGGTCGAAGATGCGGCGGCACGAACTTGTCCGGCTTCGGCGACACCGATAACTCTCTCTCCTTATTAATAAGCGGAGAAGTTACGGGAGACGGAGAGATTGACAGCCCAGATCCGGTTCGTCCAAGCGGGCGCAGAGAAATAGAGTCGGATTCGATCCGGGTTTGATCCGGCGTGACGGGATGCGTGGTTTGCTGCAGCTGCGGTGTGGGAGTCGGTGTCGGGGAAGGCTGAGGAGGGATGGGTTTTGGTGTGGGTCGGGTCAGAACAAGCATATTCCCATGGATACGGGAATTGGAGAGGATTGTTTTGGTTTTATTGGGATTGGAGAGAGAAGAAGAAGAGGAATGGGGATTTTGTTTGTTGGTGGAGGGGTTATTTATGATTTTCTTCTCGTAGATGTCGTTGAAGTTGAGAGACGCATATTTATTAGTTCTTGCCATCCACCAGCTCCCACCACCAACGCCACCGTGCTCAGGTGAAAGAAATAATTTGAGACGATAAAAGAGAAGAGAAGGGAAGAGAGAGAAAGTTGACTAGAAATGGTTTTGGTTTGGTTTGGTTTATTTTATCCGTGGCAGATTAGTAATATCCGTAATTATGAGGTGAGTTAATTTGATTTGAAAGAAGAAGAATTAAAATGAAAAACAAAGAGAAACTACAGTCCATAATCCATAGGGACGGATGATTTTGAGAAACAAAATAAGGTGGATATAATATTATATTTTTACATGATCTTCTTCTCTTCTTTGAATGGAGAATGGGAGTGGTGTGTTTATTTTGGTAATTTTTAATTCTTAGTTATGTAGTTTAATTTTTAATTATTAACTACACATAACTAAAAATTGAATCTGATATCTAAATGTCACATGTGAGTTGATTCTTCACATTTGTATAATTCAAGTAATTTTGTTTTGGTTTTCAAGTACAAAAGTGACTCAAATAAGCCGATCTAAATTTTTTTCAAGCTTAAGATGCCTTGTTAGAACAACCTCAACTAAGTGAATTTAAATAATTTTCATTTTATTTCATCAATTTCAATTATTAAAAATTTTTATAATTTTAATAAATAAATAAATTCAAAAATGAATTCGATGTATAGTATAATATTACTTAATATTAATATTTAATTTAACCAAACATTCAAAGTGTAACACCTTAATCCCATATCGAAACATATGAAAGAATTTGTCGTTATATAAGTAATTAAGTCACTAACAATAAGATAGATCTGTTTTGCCATGAGTTTGTGGTGGACTAAAATGACCTAATAAAATATATTTGATTCGATTTGACCTGAGTTGTTTCACAGTCCTTTATATGGCGTTATTTTAATTTTTGAAATTTATCATGACGGTTCAATTCGTCATTATAGATTATATATATGCATTTTTCTATATATATATATATATATATATATATATATATATATATTCATACTATACTTTTTTTTTTCCAAAAATACGCTTAACGTTACAAAATGTAGCTCAAATATATCCTTCCCGTTAAAAAAATGTCATCTAGACAAACAGATGTTAAATTATTTTTGATGTGGCTGACACGTGTTTTCTTTTCTTCCTCTTTCCTCTATCTCTCATCTCCTTCCTCCATTTTTTCATCTACTATCAAAAAAAAACCCAAATCAAAATCCCACCAATTAAGATCTCAATACAAATTAAAGTGGCATCTACTTTGTTTCCATTAATTTATACTTTTCTTTTATTCTCCTTCTTTTCCTGTAATCAAACTCATCTTTGAAGCCAACTTCGTCTTCTTCTTCATCTCACAAAAGTGACTCATAAAATTCATAACGGTACATCTGAAACTCAAAAGATAACTAATATCCATCCTATTCATCTTCTACAAATTCATGTGTAACATTGCATGCTCCTACCAGTGTAATTTTCCACCATCATAGCAACCCCTTCTTCTTCTTTAGATTTCTATTTCAAAATCCGAAGTTTTTTTACTAAAATTCTTTTGAGTAATTTTGGGTTCAAATTTCAAAAATTGAAAATTTGCGAATGAAAATTAAACAAACGATGAGAGCGGTGGGTCAATTTACCCAAAAAAATTTAGATCTAAAATTTGAGATACATAGTATTTATATACACATTACTTATATAATTTCATCTGAATTTGCTTTAGATCTCTCTATCAATGGCATCATCATCTTTTATCTCAAATCCCGAAGCAAACTCAAATTTCATCAGCTCATGCGAATCAAAGAACAAAAAGAGAAGAAAAATCGAAACAAACAACAATCAAATTGAACAACAACAACAAATCAAAGTTTTGCTGATGGATTTCCTCTCCCATGGCGTCAATCTCAGGGCCCTGTTCATCTCTGTTGAAGAAATTCATCCCAAAAACATCCCCAAACACTTCCCAAATCCCACTTAGAAAAGAATCCCAAGTCGAAGGCAGCGGGTTTGGAGGAGGATTCGAAAGCTTTTGTGGCAGAGGTATGTGGACTGCCTGTATTAGCACAAGGAATTGAGGGAGTATTTGAAGTCGGAGGAGGAGGAAGAGGAGGAGGAGGAGTGGGTTGGGAAGGAAGGTAGGGTTTGTGGTTTAATTTTGTGAACATATGTTCTTGCTGGTGATGATCTCTCCAATTTGATGAAGATGGAGGATAGAGAGAATAGAGGAAGAAGATTAGAGAGAAAAGAATTATAATATTTTTAATTAAATATTATTTTTGTTATGTGTCAACAAAAGTAGATGGCGTGTTCATGCATTGTCAGCAAATTTAGATAAGGTATCAATCGCGTTACTAGGTGGCGTGTCGTCTAAAAAAGCGAAAGCGATTGGCCCAAAATTTGTAACGTTAAGCGTATTTTTTTTTTTTTAAAAAAGTATAAGGTGTAAGACCACGAATTTTATGAAATAAAAGTATTCAATTTTTTTATAATTACTATTCAAGAAATGGTTAGATTGATAAAGGTTAAAGTTAAAGGGTGATATATGAATTTTTTTTTTCAAAATACATGTTTGGTTATAAAATATTCATTGTTGTTTTAGAATATTCGTTTTGGCTTATAAATATTCTTTCATAGGGGAATATTCGTGATGCGACGTCATGAAATAGTTATTGGGCCCATAACGGATAACTATCGGATGAAGAAAACGATAAATTTGAGTTTTTATAAATAACGGCGTAATCGTTACAATTAACATCATTGGAATAATTCGTTGGGTAAAGTATAATGTCTACAGCGTTGTCAGACAAAGAAGACACCCGGTTTCTACATTATTTTTGAATTATTGATTAACTTACGGTGAAAAGCTGACTACTTCAATAATTATTCACGATGATTCTTCGCTCAATATTTTATTTTATTGATTTAATAATTGTTGTGTTGATATTTTATATTATTGTTGTTTCAATAATTGTCACCGCACATATTTCCCATTATCGGATCAATAATTCATATTATTAGAATAATATTATTAGATAAAGATTATTAGCGATGTCTAGAAAGTTACATCAATGAGAGGTTTGATTACCTAAATTAATACCAAGAAGTGAGGAAAATCCTTATTAAAAGTTCTTTTTCTTGGGAATGGCCTGGATAATTAATTATTTGTGATTCTGTAATATTATTTGTGAATAATTAATTATTGATTTATATGATAAGGAAATATTTATTTTATGTGGATATAAATGATGGATATATTTATTTTTATGTGGATAAAAATGAAGGAATTAATGTTGAGGTATTTTATCAGTATTTTGTCGGTGTGGAGATATTTAAAATCATCTGTTTGTGGATTTTGGATATTTTTGGTTTGGAATTTGGAAAAACTCAAAGCTACAAAGTTGTAGAGAATTCGGTTTCAGGCAGAATGGACATAAAATTCGTATTTTTCTGATAACCGGGCTATTTTCTATGAATTATTGAAGTTTCGGAAAATAAAATAATTTTTATTTAATTTGGGTGGGACCCATTTTGGTTGGTGTACAAAAAATGGTGCTGGAAATCAATTGAGGTGTGCTGAATTGGTTTTCAAGAATGACGGGCTTCATAGCGACATCGTAGAATAATTAATATTATTATTTTATTAATTTAAATCTCCTTTTTGGCGTTTCTAAAGATTTTCTTATAAATAGGTCTTGGGTTAGAATTGAAAATCACACCGTAAAAGCATAAGTTTTCTCTCTATATCATCGAAAGATATTTTGGTGAGTATTTATGTGACACCCCAAAATAGGTATACAACACCCATTCTGAAAATTCATAGAAATACATAGTGATGAAAAGAAAACTACAACTTCATAATACAATTGTCGTCAAGAAAATACGACAACACATACTGTGAGAGTTTAAATACAAATATTGTCTTCTGCATAATATCCACACTCAAATAAGTCCTCGTTCTGATTATTCAAACACTATTTTATAGAAATAGTGAGGATCGCTAAAACATCTTTCTAGTAACCATCACTCCGCACTCGACTAGTTCCTCACATGTTCTCACCTCCTGTAAAAAATAAACAAAAAGGAAAAGGGTGAAATTTCAACTAAATTTCAAAGAAAGAATATTATGACTAAGATAATATACAACAAATTATCGTTAGTCTTCAATGTAAAAAATCGATAAAATATAATAGCCAATGAGTTTTAGATCAACAACTACAATGAAACAAAGAATCCATTAAAATAGTTAAGTAGAGAATAAGTTTCTACTATCTTCTAAGATTTAAAAGTCCATCATCAATATTTTATCCTCAGTAATAACAATCAATATACATCTTTAATCAAATATTCATCTTTGCACTACTGCCAAATATATTCATTTTAGATCACCAATGTTAGTATTCATTTCACACTGCTCATCTTTGCACTACGGCCAAAAGATATTCATCGATTAATCATTTATCTACGCACTAAAAGTAGAAGATATTTAAGTAATATCATCATTTAGGATCGAGGATGATGAAAACATTTTAAAGAAAATGAATCCAAATGAAACGGGAGGACATATAGTAGGGATTAGTATAACAGGTTATCCAAGATCAATAATACTTCATAAATACCAATTTTGAAGCGAATTCAAAAAAAAAAGATCAAAACACTGGATCTGATCAAAGATAAGAACTATAATAGATATCTTGGATAAAAAGAAGAAAATTTCATTTTTCTATTGAATAGTCTTAAAGATTCGTGAATAGACTCAGATATCGTGAATAGTGTAATATACGTGAATAGTAAGTTCTGACACAAAAAGTTCCAAATTTGATAAAAATTCAGATCAATACTTGGCTAAGATAATGATATTGAAGAAATAATATCATATATGAAGAAAATAACATCCCTTACCTCAAAATATCAAGTCTTTAATCTAATATCGGTAGATAAGGTCAAGGAAACTTGCAGACCGATGAATGAAACTCACAAAGTATCTAAATAATCACAAAATATACTCAATAATCTAGAGAGAAAGAGAGAAAACTTGTTTACGGTGTGATTTTTAATTCTAACTTAAATTTCATTTATAGGAAAATATTAGCGAGACTTGACCAATGACGCGGACTTTTTTACTCGCTACTATTCCCACCCACCACATTTGAAATAAATTCAAAGACATTTCTTCACCAACCACAAGTGGGGCCCACTCAATTCTTGAATTTTCCACCAAAATCATTTATAAACCTAATTTCTGAATCAATCACCTCTTAAAATTCATAACAAATCATACGTTTATTTTTAACGGTTCAAAATTTATGGACATATACTCAACTTATATATGTATAACATATCCAAAAATTACAACGATCTAATGGTCGGATTAAAAATTATAACTCACACAATATATGTAAGACCCCAAATTATTAATAAATGAAATTTATTTTGCTCTATTTATTATTTTGAAATAGTAAGGGTTGATTTGATTAATGTGGTTAGTTATGGGTAAAATCGCAAATATTTTGAATAAGCAAGTGGTTATAAAATATTCATTATTTATTTGGGAATATTCGTTTGGTCGTGGAATATTCGTATGAAATGGCCTTGATCTTTTGTGGGCCCCATAACTGAAAGCGATTGGATGAAGAAAACGACAAATATAAGTTGTTTATAAATAACTGGCGTAGTTATTCACAGTTATTATCTTTGTTGGAATACCCGTTGGTTAAAAACACACTAATCACGCCGTTGTTGAACAAGAAGACACTCGGTATTGCACCAATTATTGATTCTTACGTAAGAAGGCACTACTCAATAATTGTTACGTAATTATTGCTCAAGATTTTATTTTATCGATTCAATAATTACGTGAATGATATTTTATATTACTTGTTGTTTGAATAAATTGTCATTACACGAGATTTTCCATTATCGAAGCAATAATTCATATTATCCGAATAATATTATTAGAAAATATTATTGGCAATGTCTAGAAAGTTCTGCATACAGGAGAGGTTTTGGTCACCTAATTAATTGCTACCAAGAAGGAGAGATCCTTATTGAAAGCCCTCTTTCTTGGGAACTACACGGTTGCGATCTTGTGATTCTGTAATATTATTTGTGAATAATTAATTATTGATTTATATGATGAGGAAAATATTGATTTTATGTGGATATAGATGGAAAAATTTTAATGTGACAATTGTTGAAAATTAATATTTTATCTTTTTCCGATAAAATAATTTATTTAAATATATTATTTTAATAATATATTAATGGTGATATTTTTATAATGAATGTGGGATATATGAGTATATGAGGAGGAAGAGTATTTTGTGGCATTAAATGTTTAACACATATTTTGTGTGTCAGTGACACAATTATTAACCGAAATTTGATTATAAATTTTGTAAAATCGTCTGTTTGTGGATTTCGGTCAATTTCTGTTTGGAATTTGAAAAAACTTTCTTCTGCAAAGTTGTAGAGAATTGAATTTCCTAAAAAAAACTCGCGAGATTTGAATTTTCTGATAAAAGGACTATTTATTATGAATTATTGAAGTTCCGGAGTTCCGAAATAATTGATTTTTGGAAGTTTTAATTATTTTATAAAAGAAAAACGTTTTTAGATGTGTGAGCCTCATTTTACATGTGTTAGGTTGCTGATTTCAGATTCTCAAAGGTTAAGCGTAGACAAATTTTTATAAATATATTATTATATTAAATTTTCTAACTTTGGTGTTCTAAAGATTTTCCTATAAATAGGGTCTTGGGTTAAATTGAAAATCACACCGTAAATCAAGTTTTCTCTCTCTATATTATCGAGTATTCTTGTGAGTATTTTGAGTATACTTTGAGTCTTTTATTCTACTATGCTGATTAAGTTCAAGTCATAACCTATATCCTGTTTTTCATTGTAAGTCTTGTTTTTCGAGGTAAGGGATGTTATTTTATTCGAAAATGATATTATTTCTTCAATATCATTATACTTGAAATATTGGTTGGAAATTTTATCAAATTTAGAACTTTTTCATATCGAGGTTACTATTCATGCGAGTTACTATTCACGAAAGTACTATTCACGGCGTGAAGATGTTTTTGTGAAATTTCTATCTTTTGTGTCTGAGTTATTATTCACGATACTCGGCACTATTCACGAATATGGCACTATTCAATTAAAAATGAAATTTCTTCTTTTGTCCAAAATATCTATTATGGATACTAGCTTTGATTGTATCCATGTTTTGATCATTCTTAAATTTTACTCCACTCTGATTACTTATGAAGTATTTTTGAACTTGGATTGTTTAAAATACGAATCCTTAATATTTGTTCTTTTGTTTCACTGGATTCGTTTTCTTTGAAATATTTTTCATCATCCCTAGTCCTAAATGATGATATTACTGAATATCTTTGGCCTGTAGTACAAAGATGAATGATTTCTTGATGAATATCTTTGGCCCGTAGTGCAAAGATGAACAGGTGTTGAGATGAACATGACCTACTGATTAATATCTTTGGTCCGTAGTACAAAGATGAGCAGGTGTTTAGATGAACATGACCAACTGATGAATATCTTTGGCCTGTAGTGCAAAGATGAATATTTGATTCCAGATATATATTGATTGATGTTACAGGGATAAAATATCGACGATGAACTTTTAAATTCATATATAGAAGATAGTAGTTTGCATTCTCTACTTAACTCTTCTAATGAATTGTTGTTTCCACCGCATTGTTGATTTAAAATTGGTTGTCTATTGTATTCTATTAGATTTTTCCTGTTGGAGACTAACGATAATTTGTTGTATATTATCTTAGTCATAATATTCTTTATGGGCTAGTTGAGCTCACCCTTTTCCTTTTTGTTCCATTTTTCTTCTCGGGAGGCGAGATTGTATGGCGAGTGCTTAGTCTGGGGTATGGAATGATGGTTATAGAGAGAGTTGTTTAGTAGTCCTCACCATTTTATAAAATAATGTATAAATAATTGTGATGAGGATTTATTTGGGTATGTATATTTTTTAGAAGACAATAATTGTATTTAAACTCACAGTATATATGTTGTCGTATTTTGCACGATAAATGTATTAATAAAATTGTAGTTATTTCTGTACCATGTATTTGGCGACTCAGAATGGGTTGGATGGAATGGACCTATTTTGGGGGCGTCACAATATATCTCAAAAACACTGGTTTAATTTTTAATACATTCATTCCGACAAAAATACTGATAAAACACCTCAACATTAACTCCTTCATTTTTAACCACAATAAATATATCCAACATTTATATCCACATAAAATAAATATTTCCTTATCATATGAATCAATAATTAATTATTCACAAATAATATTACGTAATCACATTTATGATAACTAAAGTAGTTCGTGAAAGAGAGGGGCATTCCAATAAGAATTTCTCCTTATCATGCATGATTAGGTGACCAAACCTCTCCTCGATGTAACTTTCTAGACATTGCCAATAATGCTATCTAATAATATTATTCAAATAATATGAATTATTGATCCGATAATGGAAAATATTGTGTAGTGACAATTATTGAAACAACAATAATATAAAATATCAACGCAGAATTATTGAATCAATAAAATAAAATATTGACAAGAATTACTCGTAACAATTATTGAGTAGTGCCTTCTTACGTAAGGATCAATAATTCATCAATATTGTGCATCCACGCCAGACATCGTATTTTAACCACCGGGTATTCCAACAAAGGTTAATCTGTAATAACTACGTCAAGTTATTTATAAAAACTCAAACTTGTCGCTTTCTTCATCCGACGGTTATTCTATTATGGGGTCCACAAATGATCGCTATTAATCAAATATTTAATATTCCCCGAACAACAAGAATATTCCACGACCAAACGAATATTCCCAAACAACAATGATTATTTTATAACCACTTGCATATTTTGCAAAATTTGCACATTTCACCCATAACCAGAGAATTATATCAAATTAATACCTTATTATTCACAAATATAATTAGAGGAAATTGATTTTATTTATAATAAGTTGGGGTCTTACAACCTCCTCTCCTTATGAAATTTCGTCCTCTAAATTGACATATACGTACTCAGTGTTTCAAAAGGTGAGGATACCTCGCTTTCATTTACGATTCCAACTCCCGGTCATTTCTTCAATAAGCATGGTTTCTCCGTAAAACCTTAACTTGTGGTATAAACTCTTAGTGCGTAGGACATGCTCTTTTTCATATCCAAGATCTTAACAGTACTTCTTCGTGACGTTAAATCTTCTGGTATCTCGTCTGGTTCTAACGCAATAATATGGTTCGGGTCTTTCACATATTTACGAAGCATGGATATGTGAAAAACATTATGAACACGAGACATACTTGGAGGTAATGCGAGTCTATAGGCCACATTTCCTATTCAGTTAAGAATCTCAAATGGACCAACAAATCGTGGATTGAGCTTTCCTCTCTTCCCAAATCTTGTAACTCCCTTCCATGGTGCAACACGTAACAATACATGATCCCCAATATTAAATTCCACGTCTTTTCGATGAAGATCCGCATAACTCTTTTGTCGATCTTGTGCTGTTTGTATACGTTGTCGAATCATTTGGATCTTTTCTGTAGTCATGCGTACTAATTCTGGTCCCAACAACGTTGCTTCTCCCACCTCGTCCCAGCATATTGGAGAACGACACTTTCGTCCATACAACACCTCAAATGAAGCCATGCCTATACTTTTTTGATAACTGTTGTTGTAGGAGAATTCCACCAGTGGCAAGTACTTATCCCAACATCCTTTAAAATCTAGAACACAAAGTCTTAATAGATCTTCAAGGGTTGGAATAGTCCTCTCTGATTGTCCGTCCATTTGAGGATAGTATGCCGAACTAAATCGTAAATCCGTGCCCATAGCTTTCTGCAAGCTAACCCAAAATCGTGAAGTGAATCTTGGGTCACGATCTGAAACTATGGATACTTGCATGCCATGCAATCTCATTAATCTCATTCACGCATACGCGCGAGCAAGACGCTCAAGGAATAAGTCTCACGTGATCGGTAAGAAATGGGCGGACTTGGTTAATCTATCAACAATAACCCAAATCGCATCTACGCCTTGAGAAACTTTAGGAAGACCTATAACGAAATCCATAAGTAATGTGTTCCCACTTCCATTTCGGAATCTCAAGTGGTTGTAATGGACCCTTTGGCACTTGATGCTCCGCTTTTACACGCCGACAAGTTAAACACCTCGACATAAACTCCGCGATCTCTCTCTTTCATATTGTTCCACCAAAATGTATGTCGAATATCACGATACATTTTGGTACTCCTGGATGGATTGCAAGCGGGGTGTCAGGTGCCTCCATCATGATTCTATGCTTCAAGTCGAATCGTTAGAACACAAAGTCCGGAGTTGAATCTAAGTATTCCTTCTTCATCGATTCTCGCTTCGAATAGCTCCTTCTTTTGCACTTTCTTCTTCATACGTATCGCCTTTCTAGGTCCGTAGCTTGAAGCAGCTTTTAACTTTATCGATTAAAGTTTGGTTCTACTCGTATATTTGCCATCATCATGTGGGTCCCTGGAGTCTTTAATTCTACCTCCATCCTTTGCAAGTCATACAGAATGGGCCTTTGCATTAACAATATCGCACTCGCACTCGCATTCGCATATGATCTTCTACTCAATGTGTCAGCTACTACGTTCGCTTTTCCAGGATGATATTGAATAGTGTGATCGTAATCTTTCAATAGTTCAAGCCAACGTCGTTGCCGCATGTTGAGTTCTTTTTGGGTGAAGAAATATTTTAGGCTTTTATGGTCCGTATAAATCTCCACTTTCTCCCCATACATGTAGTGTCTCCAAATTTTCAACGCGAATACGATCACCTAACTCTAGATCATAAGTAGGATAATTCCTCTCATATTCTTTGAGTTGTCGTGAGGCATAGGCTATGACTTTCCCATGTTGCATGAGAATGCATCCTAACCCTTTGCCTGAAACATCGCTGTATATAACAAATCCATCCGTACCAGATGGTATTGCCAGAAAAGGTGCCGAAATGAGTCTCCTCTTGAGCTCTTGGAAACTCTTCTCCAATTCCTCGCTCCATAGAAATTTTGTATCTTTCCGAGTCAACTGAGTTAACGGAGTAGCGATTCGAGAAAATCCTTCCACAAATCTCCGATAATAACCAAATTTAAGCCTTGAAAGCTACGCACTTTGGTCACAAACTTTGGTTGCTCCCTAACTTTGTCTTTGCTTCAATCTTCGCCAGTCGACAGATACTCCATGTTTTGACACCACGTGCCCAAGGAATGCTACTTCCTCAAGCCGAACTCGCATTTCTTCACTTGCATAAAGTTTGTTTTCACGAAGCCTTTTAAGTATCGACTTCAAATGGTGCTCATGATCTTCACTATTTTGGAATAGATGAGGATGTCATCAATAAAGACAACAACAAAGCCGATCCAAATATTCCTTGAATACACCGGTTCATCATATCCATGAAAGCAAAGCAGAGCATTAGTCAATCCAAAAGACATGACTAAGAATTCATAATGCCCGCATCGAAGTTTTGAAGGCGCCTTTAGACATATCCTCGCTTTTAATCTTCACCGATGATATCCGTAATCGAAGATCGATCATTGAAAAGAATTGTGCTCCTCTTGAATCGGTCAAACAGTCATCAATGCGAGGTAATCTGGATACCTATTCTCGATGGTGACATGGTTTAATTCTCAGTAGTCAATACAAAGTCGCATACTCCCATCTTTCTTCTTTACTTAATAAAATAGAGCACCCCAAGGAGATGTACTTAGATGAATGAAACCTATGTCTAACAATTCCTCGTAGTTGGACTTTTAACTCCTCAAGTTCAATAGAGCCATTCGATATGGAGTTTTAGAAATGGGTTTCAGTACCCTACCAAGGTCAATAAAGAATTCAACATCACGTTAAAGGAGTAGTAATTTTAAAGTTCTTCAAAGAAATACATCGAAAAATTCTCTAACAATGTAAATATTATTCAAATCGACTTGTCTTTGTTCAAATCCATAACATGGGCTAAGAAAGCTTGACATCCGCTTTTTCAATAATAAACGACGCCTCTAAAATTAGGTATACGCCACCCATCTTGGGTCGCCACTTACATGGTACATAAATTCAAATACAACTTACTAATATAACTCAAGTCGTGGTACAATACGACATAAACCGTGAGTTTGAATACAAATATTGTCATTAGATATTATACAAACTCAAAAGGAGTCCTCATTACAACTATTATCACACTATTTCACGTAATAGTGAGGACTACTAATGCTATCCTCCTCGACCATTACTCCGCTCCCCGACTCGTCTCCAAATATGTTCTCATTTCCTCAAGAGAACAAAGGAAAGAAAGGGTGAGCTCAATCTAGCCCAAGAAGAAATATTACGACTAAGATAATGCGTATTAAATTATCATTAGCCTTCAACAAAGTTAAACCGATAAAATACAATAGATAACCAGCTTTAATCATTAGCAGCTTAATACGCAATCCATTAAAAGAGTCAAGAGAATAAAGTCTACTATCTTTTAGGTTTTAAAAGGTTTTCATCAATTTTTTATCACCGAGACTCACTTTTAATAAATAAACCACCACATCTAATCATCCCCGCACTACTGGCCAAGGATTTTCATCAAATTATCAATGGTCATGACTATACCGAATCACCCCGGTCATAATCATACCAAAAACTATCCATCACCGCATTACAAAAGCCACCGAGGACTTTTATCACATCATTTATAATGCCATGATTATACCGAATGATCCTCGGTCATAATCATACTAAGTTCATCTATGCACGTAAGCCAAAGATAACATAATATAACATGAGGATGATGACAATGACATAATAATTCAATAAAACAAGTTCAAGAATTATTTTATCCAGAATTAAGAACGCCCAAATTGTCAACAAGATATCTGCTTTTAGAGTAAAATTCAAGAATGATCAAGAATATTTCCATGAAAAGATATCGATGAAACGCAAATATCAAGGATATTCTACTAATTTCATGGAGTATAAAGTCAAAGTTTTAACCAACCGGTATAATAAAGAATGGAATAACAAAAGAAATCACCACGCACGCGGTATTTTGATGTATAAAAGTTATTCCAATGTAATAATAATAATCTAACCAGTCGTGAAATTCACAATCGGCAGTGATGATCCAATGTAATAATAAATGTCAATAATAAAAACAATGGAACTGTGTCCTGTAAAACACACGCATGTGATATTCCAATGTAATAATAAATGCTAATAATAAATAATGGAACCAGTCCTGTAAAACACATGTATGTGATATTCCAAATGTAATAATAAAGAATGGAATAATGTAAGAAGATCACCAAGTATAGGGGATTCCACAGACAAAAGTTATTCCAATGTAATAAATAAGAATGGAATAACATAAGGATTTCACCAAGTATAGGTACGCCATGATATATGTGTTATGTATAGGTATATACCACTTTTACAAAAGTTATTCCAATGTAATAATAATGAATGGAATAATGTAAGTTCTCTTCATGAATAAGAATAATAACCTTTACTTACAAACAAATAATATCCCTACCGTAAAAGACACCGGGATATCAAAGTAAAGAAGTACCGTATATCTTCTTCTTCTTTCTCTCTATATTTTTTCTCTATAGCTTCTCTCTATAATTTCTCTCTCTGTAGTTTCAAAGAATTGTAAGAAAATAATGAAGGAACGAGCTTCTATTTATAGAAAAATAGAATGCATAGTAAATTAATCCATTTAATCTATCCGTATTGATTTACTTTAATCTGACTATCCATATTTAAAGCAAAATCTTTTAAATAAAATATAATATATTCTATTTATATAAAAACATTTTACTATGCAAACACTATGCAACACTATGCAAAACACTACGCAAAACACTATAACAACACTACGCATAATAAAATATAATATATTCTATTTATGTAATAACTTTAATAAAGTATTCTGCTTTTATATAAAGATGTTTCGCTTTTATTACGCTAATAATACTAATAAAACAAAACGCCATTATCGCTATAATAATTCATATTATTAATCGACAATAATGGAATCAAACCGAGCGACTTCTCACATAAGATCAATAATCAATACCGCAAAGCTACTATGCAACCACACGACATCGTATTTTTACTACCGAGTAGTTCAACAAGATCAACCAGAAAACTTCCGCCGTTATTTCAATAAAATATTTTTGTCGCTTTCTCAATCCGACAATAATTTCGCTGGTCCACCAATGATTGAGCCATTGTATTTAATATTCCCCGCTAAACCGAATATTCCCCACCAATCGAATATAATATAACCACTGCATACTTTGCAAAATTTATAAATACTACCCACAACTATAATATTATCTCAAATTCACACCATAATATTAAAAAATTATTTCACAAAATTTAAATCTTTATCGATAAAATCTGGGTCTCACAATCTCCTCCTTATGGAATTTCATCCTCAAAATTAGGGTACGACTGATATGATAAAGAGGTGAGGATACCTTTAATACCTTTATCGTTAAAAACATTAAATTCATCTTCGCAATCCCACCAAAGATATTCATTAACAATTCATCTTTGCACTACAAAGCCAAAGATATACAAATCAGAAACCAATAATGCCGAGACGCAATTTAATAAGATCACAACCACGAATTATCCATGCACCAATCGCCAAGGATATTCGTGTTTTCAATTACTACATGATTATACCGAATAACCGTCGGTCATAATCATACCAAGTCTATCAATGCACTACTACCAAAGATGACTTTTTTACCACATCCATGAATTAATATTTCATCACGAGACTCACTCAATTAATTAATTATATCATCGAATCATCCCCGCACTACAAAAGCCAAGGATATTCATTAAGATCACGACCACAATTATCCATGCACTACTACCAAAGATAATCGTATTCATTAAGATTACGACCATCAAATATCCATGCACTACTACCAAAGATAATCGGTATTCATTAAGATCACGCACCATGCACTACTACCAAAGATAATCGTATATTCATTAAGATTACGACCACAAATTATCCATGCACTACTACCAAAGATAATCATGTATTCATTAAGATCACCACCACAAAATTATCCATGCACTACTACCAAAGATAATCGTATTCATTAAGATCATTATCCATGCACTACTACCAAAGATAATCGTGGTATTCATTAAGATAATCGCACTACTACCAAAGATATTCATTAAGATTACCAAATTTATCCATGCACTACTACCAAAGATAATCGTATTCATTAAGATTACGACCACAAATTATCCATGCACTACTACCAAAGATAATCGTATTCATTAAGATCACGATCCATGCACTACTACCATAATCATTCATTATTATCCATGCACTACTACCAAAGATAATCGCATTAAGATCACCACTATATCCATCATCTACTACCAAAGATAATCGTATTATCACGACCACAAATTATCCATGCACTACTACCAAAGATAATCGTAATTCATTAAGATTACGACCACAAATTATCCATGACTACCAAAGATAATCGTGGTATTCATTAAGATTACGACCACAAATTATCCATGCACTACGCTGTTTTCAATTACTATTATGATTATACCGAACAATCCCCGATATAATCATACCAAGTCCATCTACGCACTACAAAGCCACGTATTTACTTTCAACATAATATAAAGTACGGGATAATGATATAAAGAATCAATCAAATGAGATAAAGGATAAATATTAAACATTTATAATATAATTTATCCAGATTCAAGAATATCCCCATGTTATCAATCACTTAATAATCTCATAATCTAATATCATTAATATTATAACAATATTTTAATCACTTCTTAAATTTATAAACAATTTATCTCAATTGTTTACGCTTTTACCATATAATGCATTTAATCATTCAAAATGCCATACTCATAAGATATCATCACCAATTATCAAATCCTCATCAAAAAAAAATATGCATATACTCTATATAGGATTCTCTAGCCATAAAATCCTATTTTTCAACTTTTTGTTACTTTCACATAACATATTTAACTCATATGTTCAGAATTAAACTATTTTCATGAAAAATACCAAATCAGTCCCAAAAATATTTCTTTTCTGGGATTTAGCATAATATAGTCCCATAATGAAAATATATTTTTCTCTAATTTTTAAAATTCATTTACTATTTTTCAAAAATCAATTTCTAATTAATTTCTTAAGAAATTAGCTACCTCAAGTTTAACTCCAAAATTCCCAAATCTTGGCAGGACCTTACACATGTTAACGTGAGCTTCTAGTTTAAATTTCATGGTCATCTGAGTTATAGAACTCCTATAGCTATAGCATTTTTCGTTTGAAAACCTAAATATTGAAATAGTCATAACTTGCTCATTTTAAGTCGAATGAGCTCATTTTTGGACAGGAGGTACTTTATACCATATACCTTCATGTCCCAAAAGGCCAGAATTTTTCTCATAATTTAAGTGGCCGAAACAGCCCTCTAAAATCATGGCAGTAGCTTTTTTCTTTTTTTTTGCTTTGCACCCTTTGCTAAAATCAGTCCACACAAAAATCTACAACACCTTTTCCAGTAATTCCACTTGGATTAGTTAGGTAACTCATAGATCTAACTCTAGGACTTGACCACACTCAAAAATTCAAAATATAATAGAGATATGGTCAATTGAATTTCATGTTACGCTTTTTCACCAAAATCTGATTTTCAACTCTTTGTGATTTCTAAGAAACTTTCATGTTTTCACATAATAACCAACATAACTCATCATAACACTTACTAATACTTCATATACCCATGATTTTCATTAGTCCAATGCTTTTATTATGACTTTCATCATAATCCACGTAAATGCATCCTTTTAGTCAAGAAATATTCGAGGGTTTAAGAAATGGGTTTTGTAATCGGGTCAATACAAAATTCGATTTCACGCCTAAGTAGGCTAGGAAGTCTTCAAGAATACGCCAAGAAATTTATTAATGATAGAAATATCATTCAAAATCATGACTTCATCCAAGACTTGATAAGACGTCACATCGATACCAACTCGCGACTTCTATCCCTTAACCCAGATAAGACCTCACAATGATACCTATAAACTTGCCATCTTCATTCACGATGTCGCCACGTAAAGTCCGCTTTGCATTTCCACACAAGGAAGTCAACAACGAAAAAGGTTCGGGGCTTTTTACTTATGGCTTGATATGACAATAATTAACTTTAGTAGTTTCGTTACTTTGAATTCGCATAACAAGTCAAGTTATAAATATAAAAGCTAACAACCTTACGAAAAGCATGATGAGTAGTTAACCAATTGATTCCTAAAATCACATCAAAGGCAAATATTTTCAAAAAGATAAGATCGACAGTAACGTGAAAATGTTTATTTGAATCAAACAAGATTTAAAAATAAGAAGCAGAACGAAGGTTCCTACTAACGGTTTCAACCAATAAGTCAAAGTTTAACTTCTTCTGAGTCAAATTTAAACGCTGAACACAACTAGTGTGAAATAAAAGAGTGGGTAGAATCGATATCTAACACTTGTGATAGACTTCGCAAGAGCTTATGATTAACTTACCCGTGATAATTTTATTCAGTTTCCTCGTCACGAGAAAAAAAAACGCCTCTTAAACTACCGGCTTTTGGTTTGTCTGGGACAAATTTTCGGTGCCTCCATCCTAGTTGAATTTGTCTTCTCAGAACGACAAAATCGAGCTAAGTTGACCTTCTTCCACAATTATAACATGCTTTGACTTGCATGGCGCAGCTTCGGATCGATGTGTCCCTCTCCTCCGCATTTGAAGCATATAATAGTGGTCCTTCTCTTCCTTAACAACAAAAAGCCGGTGCCGACGCCTTTTCCATCATCATTGAATCTCCTTTTCTTGAAATGTCCATTCTTATTATTTTGGCCCCGATTACCACCAAGTGGTTACCATATCCGCCCGTTGATTCCTCCACGCTTGTTGTCACCGCTCGATGACTACTCACCGGTATTATAATTTTGCTTACCGCGCTTCTTTTTAGTCATATTGACTCGTTATCGCGCCCAACTAATCGAGCCCTATTTACAACATCCAATAAAAACACGCTTTATGAGAAATAAGATGTCGACGATATCTCGCTTCAAACCTCTTAAAAACATTCGCCATTCTCTCTCTCTTCATTATCCACCAAGTGGGACGAAATCGTGATAACTCCGCAAATTTTGCCTCAGATCATGACACATGGCCATATTGTTTTGTTCCAACTTGATAAACTCCACCTCCTTCATGTGGCGAATACTTTCAGAAAGTATTTGTCGCTGAATGCCTCCTCGAACTTCTCCCAAGATATCTTCAAGACAAAGAAGTCGAGTACGCTTTTACCGATTCCCACCAAGAATCGCCTTTCTCCGCAAGAACATAAAGGCGGCAAAGAACCTTTGCTTCTTCGAGCATCCCAAGACATCAAATATCTTGGTAATCATGCTTTATCCATGCTTCCGCCGTAAGTGGTTTTGCTTCCCTTAAACTCCTGTGGTCCCAGCCTCGAATTGTTTAATGATGACCGCTCGAGAGTTTTCCGTGTTTCCACCCACGCTTTGGACATGAGAGTCGCCACCGATGTCGCATGAATTCTAAAACCTTTAAACGCATCATCGTCATCAATCGATCGTTGTTGTTGTTTACAGAGGATTATCGCCATCCTCGCTGCACATTGTCCCGATTATCGATCCGTGGAGAATCAACAGCCTCCGTGCTCCATCATATTCTCAACATTCTCTGATGCCATTTTCAAACACCGCCACAAAATAAGGGTTAATTAACATATCAACATATTATCCCTATACTCCGACCGACCAATTAAATACCAAATAAACTTTAGTAGGTCATACTAACAAGGAATTCCCGCCTCCTCCTCCTAGTTCTTATCTCACATCTTAGCCAGTGATCATATCCTAAGCTCGATACCAACCGCGACGCCCCAAAATTAGGTATACGCCACCCATCTTGGGTCGCCACTTACATGGTACATAAATTCAAATACAACTTACTAATATATAACTGTCAGTACGTACAATACGACATAAACCGTGAGTTTGAATACAAATATTGTCTATTAGATATTATACAAACTCAAAAGGAGTCCTCATTACAACTATTATCACACTATTTCACGTAATAGTGAGGACTACTAATGCTATCCTCCGACCATTACTCCGCTCCCCGACTCGTCTCCAAATTATGTTCTCATTTCCTCAAGAGAATAAAGGAAAGAAAGGGTGAGCTCAACTAGCCCAAGAAGAAATATTACGACTAAGATAATGCGTAATAAATTATCATTAGCCTTCAACAAAGTTAAAAACCGATAAAATACAATAGATAACCAGCTTTAATCATAATGAATATGTAATCCATTAAAAGAGTCAAGAGAGAAATAAAGTCTACTATCTTTTAGGTTTTAAAAGGTTTTCATCAATTTTATCACTAAGACTCAACCTTTAATAAATAAACCACCACATCTAATCATCCCCGCACTACTACCAAGGATTTTCATCAAATTATCAATGGTCACGACTATACCGAATCACCCCTCGGTCATAATCATACCAAAACTATCCATCATCGCATTACAGCCACCGAGGACTTTTATCACATCATTTATAACAAGCCATGATTATACCGAATGATCCTCGTCATAATCATACTAAGTTCATCTACGCACGTAAGCCAAAGATAACATAATATAACATGAGGATGATGACAATGACATAATAATTCAATAAAACAAGTTCAAGAATTATTTTATCCAGAAATTAAGAACGCCCAAATTGTCAACAAGATACTGCTTTTAGAGAGTAAAATTCAAGAATGATCGTAAGAATATTTCCATGAAAAGATATCGATGAAACGCAAATATCAAGGATATTCTACTAATTTCATGGAGTATAAAGTCAAAGTTTTAACCAACCGGGTATAATAAAGAATGGAATAACAAAAGAAATCACCACGCACGCGTGTATTGCAGATGTATGTGTTATTCCAATGTAATAATAATAATCTAAACCAGTCGTGAAAATTCACAATCCATGTGATGATCCAATGTAATAATAAATGCTCAAATAATAAACAACGGAACCAGTCCTGTAAAACATTCCGCATGTGATATTCCAAATGTAATAATAAATGCTAATAATAAACAATGGAACTGTGTCCTGTAAAACACATGCATGTGATATTCCAAATGTAATAATAAAGAATGGAATAATGTAAGAAGATCACCAAGTATAGGGATTCCACAGATATAAAAGTTATTCCAATGTAATAAATAAGAATGGAATAATATAAGATTTCACCAAGTATAGGTATGCCATGATATATAAAGTTATGTATAGGTATACCACTTTTACAAAAGTTATTCCAATGTAATAATAATGAATGGAATAATGTAAGTTCTCTTCATGAATAAGAAAGAATAACACTTCTTACGGCAACAAATAAATAATATCCTCACCGTAAAAAGACACCGGATATCAAAGTAAAGAAAGTACCGTATTACTCTTCTTCTTTCTCTCTATATTTTTCTCTATATAGCTTCTCTCTATAATTTCTCTCTGTAGTTTCAAATGAATTGTAAAGAAAATAATGAAGGAACGAGCTTCTATTTATAGAAAATAGAATGCATAAGAATTAATCCATGAACTATCCGTATTGATTTACTTTTAATCTGACTTCATCCATATTTAAAGCAAAATCTTTTAAATAAAATATAATATATTCTATTTATATAAAAACATTTTACTATGCAAACACTACGCAACACTATGCAAAAACACTACTATGCAACACTATGCAACACTATGCATAATAAAATATAATATATTCTATTTATGTAATAACTTTAATAAAGTATTCTCGCTTTTATATAAAAGATGTTTCGCTTTTATTACGTTAATAATACGAATAAAACAAAACGCCATTATCGCTATAATAATTCATATTATTAATCGACAATAATGGAATCAAACCGAGTGACTTCTCACATAAAGATCAATAATCAATACCGCAAATCTGCTACTACGCAACCACACGACATCGTCGCATTTTTTACTACCGAAAGTAGTTCAACAGATCAACCAGAAAACTTCCGCCGTTATTTCAATAAAATATTTTTGCTTTTTCCGAATCCGATAATTAATATTCCACCAATAGGTCCACCAATGATTGAGCCAACCAGATATTTAATATTCCCTCGCTAAACCTAATATTCCCCCCACCAATCGAATATAATATAACCACTTACTGTGATACTTTGCAAAATTTATAAATACTACCCACAACTATAATATTATCTCAAATTCACACCATAATATTAAAAAAATTATTTCAATCAAAATTTAAATCTTTATCGATAAAAATCTGGGGTCTCACACTTGTCATCAATAGTTTCAAACATTTTCCAAGACACGCCGAAAGCAGCAATGACATTTACTGCCGATTCAAAGATGTTATTTTATCAATAAAGATTTAAATTTTGTCGAAATAATTTTTAATATTATGGTGTGAATTTAAGATAATATTATAGTCAAATGGTAGTATTTATAAATTTTGCAAAGTATGCAAGTTGTTATAAAATATTCGCTTGGCTCTGGGAATATTCTTTTGCTCTTCTGGAATATTCGATTTACTCACTACTCAATCATCAGTGGACCCCATTAAACTAAGTATTGTCGTAGTTAGAAAACGACAAAATTATCTTTCTATAAAAATAACTACAGAGGTGTTACCGTTAAAACCGCTGAACTACCCTTGCAGTAAAAAGTACAAGAATACGCGCAGTAGTCAGATAAGAAGACACGATATCGATTATCGATGCTTACGCGAGAAGTCACTCACCTATGCTCAATTATCACTACAAGAATTGCGATCATATCTCTTATATTATCGATTCAATTATTTTCACAAAGATCATCCGTATAATATGTTATATAGTATTAAATCAATAATCGAGACGACAAGTTATAAATGATTAATAATTGTTGAAAGATTAAATACGTGTCGATTAAAAATAAAATGATTTGTGGTAATATTTATTCAATCCTCGATGATATAAAGAGTCCATATGAGACATTTGTGGTAAGTTTGATTATTTTATAAATTATATGTCATCATCTAAGAGTCTCTTCACAATAGAATTACTTTGATAATAAGAATTACCTTCGCCAATAATAGAATTACCTTCGTAATAGTAATTATCTTCACAATAGTAATTACCTTTGAATGAATTAATTATTCTTAATAGTAATTACCTTCAATAATAGTAATTACCTTCGTGAATAGTAATTACCTTCACCAATAGTAATTACCTTCGCCAATAGTAATTACCTTCACAATAGTAATTACCTTCGCAATAATAAGAATTACCTTTCTTCGCCAATAAGTAATTACCTTCGCCACGAATAGTAATTACCTTTACATTACATAAGTAAACCACTTGTCGCTTTACATTACAAAGGCCGAACCACTTGTCGCTTCACATTACAAAAGGCCGAACCACTTGTCGTCGCACATTACAAAAAGCCAAACCACTTTTCTTTTCACATCACCAAATACAAGCCACTCGCTTTTCACACACGGCAAAAAAGTAAGCTAGAAATCTTCTATAAATAGAGGCCTAGTGCTTCATTATTTTTCACTTAATTCACCAAACTCTGTAGAGAGAAACTATAGAGAGAGAAAGAAGAAAAGTATTCTCGCTACTTCACCTCGCCAATATTCAGCCTTCTTCTAAGGTAGGAATATTATTTGTCAGTACCCCGTAAGGGGGTGTTATTCTTTCTTATTCATGAAGAGAACTGTTGTTATTCCATTTCTTATTATTCTCATTGAATAACTCAGATACGCCATTTACCCTATACTTGGTGACATTCTTCTATTATTCTCATTGAACATCCTCGTCTCGCAGGTTTTACACCCGACCGGTTCCGCTTTTTTATTATTATTCTCGTTGAACATCCTGTCTGCAGTTTTTACACCGACCGGGTTCCGCTTTTTATTATTCTCCTCGTCTCAGGTGTTGAATATCCTATCCTGTTTTTACACCGACTTCGGGTTCCGCTTTTTATCATTCTCGGGTATCCTATCCGCATTTTTACCGGATCCGTTCCATCTTTATTATTCTCGTTGAACATCCCGCTTGCAGAATTTCACCGACCGGTTCCGTTATTATTATTCTCGCTGAATAACCTCGCCTATGCGGTACCGCATGCACGGTGATTTCTTTTGTTATTCCATTCTTTATTATACCCAAATAAGTTAAAACTTTCACTTCTATACTCCATGAAATTAGTAGAATATCCTCGATATTTGCGCTTCATCCAAAGATCTTTCATGGAAATATTCTTCCGATCATTCTTGAATTTTACTCTACAAAACAAAGATTATTTTGACAATTTGACGTTAATAATTCCCGGATAAAATAATTCTCGAACTTGTTTTATCAATTATTATGTCATCATCATCATCCTCATGTTATATTATGTTATCTTCTGGCTTTACGCAGATATAGATGAACTTAGTATGATTATGACCAGTGGATCATTCTAAGATAATCACGGCTTGTTATAAATGATGTGATAAAAGTCCTCAAAGGGTCGTAATGCAAAGATGGATAGTTTTTGGTATGATTATGACTGTGGGTGATTCTAAGATAGTCATGAACATCGATAATTTGATGAATATCCTCGTCAGAAAAGGTAAGGTGATTCGATGATGTGGATTATTTATTAAAGTCGAGTCTCACCTATAACAAAGATGAAAAACCTTTAAAACCTAAAAGATAGTAGATTTTATTCTCTACTTCGACTTTTTAATGGATCGCTTATTCCGCCGCAGCTTAAACTTGTTGTTCTATCAGATTTTATCGCTTAACACCGCTGAGGCTAATGATAAATTATTCTCGCATTATCTTAGTCATAATATTTCATCGGGCTAGCTAGTGAGCTCACCTTTTCTTTCACCGTTTCTCTCAGTGAAATGAGAACATAGCCGGGACGAAGCCTGGGAACTGAGTAATGGTCCGCAGGATAAGATTAGTAGTCCTCACTATTCTCGTGAAATAAAGGTGATAATAGTTGTAATGAGGACTCTTTTCGAGTTTGTATAATATCTAGTAGATAATATTTGTATTCAAACTCACGCTTTATGTCGATTGCATACCTACGCTTATATTAGTAAGTTAGATTTGAATTTATGTACCATGTAAGTGGCGACCCAAGATGGGTGACGATACCTAATTTTGGGGGCGCCACAACTTGGTATCGTAGCTAGGATACGATCCCCGCCAAGATGTGAGAATAAGACTTGGAGGGGGAGAGACGGGAATACCTTTCGCTAGATGACCTACCTAAGTTTATTTGGTATTTGATTGGCTCACGTAGTATAGTGATAATATGTCGCATGTCAATTAACCCTTATTTTGTGGCAAAGTTTTGAAAATGGCATCCGAGAATGTTGAGAATAAAGAATGGAGCACAGTGAGACCGCTGATTCTCCATGATCAATAATCGTGATAATGTGCAACAGATGGCGATAATCCTCCCGTAAACAACAACACCGATCAATCGACGAACGACGTACGCTTAAGAAGTTTTTAGAATTCATGCAACATCAAAGCGAAAAGCGATCGCATGCCCAAAACGTAGGTGGAAACACGAAAACTCTCGCCACACCGCTAAACAATTCAAGGAGCCGACCACCGAGTTTAAGGGAGAGCCAAAACCACTTCGCTAAGCATGGATAAAGCAGATTACCAAGATATTTGATGTCTTGGATGCTCCGAGGAGCAAAAGGTTCCTTTCACCGCTTTTTATGTCATACGCGAGAGGCAGACATCGGTGGGAATCCAGAAACGACTCAACCTCATTGTATCAAGATATCTTGGGAGAAGTTCCAGAGAGTCATTTCAACGACAAATACTTTCCCCGAAAGTATTCGCCATACGAAGGAGGTGGAGTTTATCAAGTCGAAACAAAACAATACGACCGTGTCGCAATACGAGGCAAAATTTATGAGTTATCACTTGGGCCATATTCCCCACTGGTGGATAATGAAGAGAGAATGGCGCTAATGTTTTTAAGAGGTTCGTTGTAGATACGCCAACATCTTATTTCTCATAAACCGCGCTTTTATTCGGATGTTGTAAATAGGGCTCAATTAGTGGAGCGCGATAACGAGTCAACGCAACTAAAAGAGAGCAGCAACGCAAGAAAAATTATAATACCAAATGAGAGTAGTCATCGGGTTTATGACAACAAGCGTGAGGAATCAATCAACAGCCAAATATGGTAACCACTTCGGTGGGTAATCGTACAAAAACAATAAGAATGGACATTTCAAGAAAAGGAGATTCAACAATGATGGAAAGACGCCAAGACCAAAGACCCGTTGTTAAGGAAGGAGAAAGACCACCTATCATATGCTTCAAATGCGAGGAGAGGGACACATCATCCGAATCAAGGCCACGCCATCCAAAAAGCATGTTATAATTATGGAAGAGAAGGTCACTTAGCTCGATTTTGTCGCCATCAAGACAAATTCAACTAGATGGAGGCACCAAAGGTCATTCCCTGCATAAACCAAAGCCTAGAGTTTAAGAGAGAGCGTTTTTTCTCGTGACGAGGAACCCGAATAAAATTATCACGCGTAAGTTAATCATAAGCTCTTCATAAGTCTATACCGTGTTAGATACCGCCTCTACCCACTCTTTTATTTCACCTAGTTGTGTTCAACGCTTAAATTTGACCAAGAAGTTAAACTTTGACTTATCGGTCAAACTTCATAAGAGGAGCCTTCATATCGCTTACTATTTTTAAATCTTGTTTGATTCAAATAAACATTTTCACGCTACTTCGTCGATCTTATCTTTTTGAAAATATTTGCCTTTGATGTGATTTTAGGAATCAATTGGTTAACTACTCATCATGCTTTTCGTAAGGTTGTTAGCTTTTATATTCATAACCAACTTGTTGTGCGAATTCAAAGTAACCAAACCACTAAAGTCAATCATCATTATATCGCCATAAGAAAGAGCCCCGATCCTTTCGTTGTCGACTTCCTCAGTGAAATGCACCGCCGCATTTTCTCAGAGGCGACGCCGTGATCAAGATGGCAAGTTGATAGGTATCATTGTGAGGTGCTATCTGTGTTAAGGGATGTAAGTCACAACTGGTATTAATGTGACGATTATCCAAGTCTTGGACGAGAGTAATAGCTTTGAATGATATTTCTATCATTAATAAATTTCTTATGATTCTTGAAGACTTCCTAGCCTACCCTAGAACGTGAAATCGAATTTTGTATCGACCCCAAAGATAAAAACCCATTTCTTAAACCTCAAATATTTCTTCAACTAAAAGGATCTGCTTACGTGGATTATGATGAAAGTCATAATAAAAGTATAGAACTAATGAAAATCATGGGTATATGAAGTATTAGTAAGTTTTAAGATGAGTTATGTTGGTTAGTATGTGAAAACATGAAAGTTTCTTAGAAATCACAAAGAGTTGAAAATCGATTTTGGTGAAAAACGAATATAAAATTCAATCGACCATATCTCCTATTATATTTTGAATTTTTGAGTGTGGTCAAGTCCTAGAGTTAGATCTATGAGTTACCTAACTAATCCAAGTGGAATTACTGGAAAAGGTGTTGTAGATTTTGTGTGGACTGATTTTAGCAAAGGAGGGCAAAGCTGCAAAACCAAAAAAGTCACGCCATGATTTTAGAGGGGCTGTTTCGGCCACTTAAATTATGAGAAAAATTCTGGCCTTTTGGGACATGAAGGTATATGGTATAAAGTACCTCCTGTCCAAAAATGAGCTCATTCTCGACTTAAAATGAGCAAGTTATGACTATTTCAATATTTAGGTTTTTCCGATTTAAAAACGCTTATAACCGAAAGTTCTATAACTCCGACGACCATGAAATTTAAACCGAAGCTCACGTTAACATGTGTAAGGTCCTGCCAAGATTTGGGAATTTTTGGAGTTAAACTTGAGGTAGCTAATTTCTTAAGAAATTAATTAGAAATTGATTTTGAAAAATAGTAAATGAATTTTAAAAATTCCGAGAAAAAAATATTTTCATTATGGGACTATATTATGCTAAATCCCAGAAAAGAAATATTTTTGGGACTGATTTGGTATTTTCATGAAAATAGTTTAGTTACTTAACATACGAGTTAAATATGTTATGTGAAGTAACAAAGTTGAAAATAGGATTTTATGGCTGTAGAATCCTATATGTAGTATATGCATATTTTTTTTTGATGAGGATTTGATAATTGGTGATGATATCTTATGAGTATGGCATTTTGAATGATTAAATGCATTATATGGTAAAAAGCGTAAACAATCGAAATAAATTGTTTATAAATTTAAGAAGTGATTAAAATATTGTTATAATATTAATGATATTAGATTATGAGATTATTAAGTGATTGATAACATGGGGATATTCTTGAACTCGGATAAATTATATTATAAATGTTTAATATTTATCCTTTATCTCATTCGATCGATTCTTTATATCATTATCCTCATGCTTATATTACGCTGAAAGTCATCTCGTGGCTCAGAAGCATAGATGGACTTGGTATGATTATGACCGTGGATTGTTCTTCGTATAATCATAACCGTAATTGAAAACACGATTATCTTCGTCAGTAGTGCATGGATAATTTGTGGTCGTGATACTAATGAATACACGATTATCTTCGCACGTAGTGTAATGGATAATTTGTGGTCGTGATACTAATGAATACACGATTATCTTCGCACGTAGTATGGATAATTTGTGGTCGTGATACTAATGAATACACGATTATCTTTGCACATGGATAATTTGTGGTCGTGATACTAATGAATACACGATTATCTTTCGCACGTAGTGTATGGATAATTCGTGGTCGTGATACTTAATGAATATCCTCGCCTACGGATAATTCGATAGTGCGGGGATGATTCGATGATATGGATTAATTATCGAAATGAGTCTCAAAGAATGAAATATTAATTCATGGATGTAGTAAAAGTCATCTTCGTCAGAAGTGTATTGATAGACTTGGTATGATTACGACCAAGGATTATTCTTGCAGATAATCACGATCAGAATTGAAAACACGAATATCCTCGCCAAAGGTGCATGGATAATTCGTGGTCGTGATACTATTAAGTCGCTATCTCAAAGATTATTGGTTTTATAAAATGTATATCTTCGGCCCAGTAGTGCAAAGATGAATTGTGAATAAATATCTTCGCCTGATCAAGCAAAGATGAATTTAATGTTTTCAACGATAAAGGTATTCAAGGTATCCTCACCTCTTTATCATACCAGTGTATCGCACCCTAATTTCGAGGGCTTAAATTCCATAAGGAGGGAGATCATGAGACCCCGCATTTTTATCAATAAAGATTTAAATTTTGTCGAAATAATTTTTTAATATTATGGTGTGAATTTAAGATAATATTATAGTTGTGGGTAGTATTTATAAATTTTGCAAAGTATGCAAGTTGTTATAAAATATTCGCTTGTTCGGGGAATATTCTTTTTTGTTGGGAATATTCGACGACGGATCAATCATCGTGGACCCCATTAACTAAGTATTGTCGAAGTTAAAAAACGACAAAATTATCTTTCTATAAAAATAACTACAGAGGTGTTACCGTTAAAACCGCTGAACTACCCTAGTAAAAGTACAAAGAATACGCCAGAGTCAGATAAGAAGACACGATATCGATTATCGATGCTTACGTGAGAAGTCACCACCTATGCTCAATTATTGCTATAATAATTGTCGATCATATCTCTTATATTATCGATTCAATTATCACACAAAGATCATCTCAGATAATATGTTATAAAGATTAAATCAATAATCGAGACGACAAGTTATAAATGATTAATAATTGTTGAAAGATTAAATATGTGTCGATTAAAAATAAAATGATTTGTGGTAATATTTATTCAATCCTCGATGTATATAAAGAGTCTATTATGAGACATTTGTGGTAAGTTTGATTATTTTATAGGGGCCCATATATGTCATCATCTAAGAGTCTCTTCATCAATAAGAATTACCTTTGTGAATAGTAATTACCTTCACAATAGTAATTACCTTTGTGAATAGTAATTATCTTCGCCAATAGTAATTACCTTTGTGAATAGTAATTATCTTCGCCAATAGTAATTACCTTCGTCGATAGTAATTACCTTTGTGAATAGTAATTATCTTCGTCAATAGTAATTACCTTTGTGAATAGTAATTATCTTCGCCAATAGTAATTACCTTCGTCAATAGTAATTACCTTTGTGAATAGTAATTACCTTTGTCAATAGTAATTACCTTTACCAAAGCGCCGAACCACTTGTCGTTTCATATTACAAAGCGCCGAACCACTTGTCGCTTCACATTACAAAGCGCCGAACCACTTGTCGCTTCACATTACAAAGGCCAAACCACTTTTCTTTTCACATCACCAAATACAAGCCACTCGCCTTTTCACACGGCAAAAGTGTGCTAAGCTAGAAATCTTCTATAAATAGAGGCCTAGTGCTTCATTATTTTTCACGAACTCACCGAAACTCTAGAGAGAAAACTATAGAGAGAAAGAAGAAAAGTATTCTCGCTACTTCACCTTGCCAATATTCAGCTTCTTCTAAGGTAGGGAATATTATTTGTTGTACCCGTAAGGGGTGTTATTCTTTCTTATTCATGAAGAGAACTGCTGTTATTCCATTTCTTATTATTCTCGTTGAAAAACAGAATTTGACCCCAAAATAGGTCCATTCCATCCAACCCATTCTCGAGTCGCCAAATACATGGTACGTAAAACAACTACAACTTTATTACAACAATTGTCGTGCAAAATACAACAACACATATTTTGTGAGTTTTGATACCAATATATACCAAATGTAACTCGACACCAACTTGGATAACACGTCACCATGACACCTTATATAAAGGTACAAATAAAAACTGCTTTTAGAAATTAGAATCTTTGGGAAGTGCTCAAGAAACCTTCGTATACATGGGAGGCCATGCTTTTAGGTTATGGTAGATATCATATGGCCACGTAATTATCCTTGGTTGATCTAATAGACCCCTGTAAAAGAAAAACGAGAAGATTACTATCATATTCTTCCCAATGGCGAGTCTTCTCTTGATCTATCATTATCTCCACTGCCTCAAATTGAGAATTATACTTCAAACAAACACCAAGATCATATAGGTAGTGCTCAGAAATATACTCAAAGAAGTGGATGAGCACAACCATGTCTTATGATAACACGAAGTTTGTATGTAATTAAACATCTTGTATGATAGTGACAAAACACCCTTCCAAAGTCAGGTTCGCCACCCTATTTAATTCACCAAAATAACTATTAAATGATGTATAAAATACAACACACTAAGGCCCTCAATAAAATTATTTTCATACTCTTTTTGGAGAACCTCAACAACTATAGACCACCGCTCAATTCCTCATTATCCCCGCCAACCCAAATACACTTTTATTACCCGAAAGGAATCAGGAAACAAAAGGGTGAGCACAACTAGCTCAAGAAAGAATATTATGACTAAAGATAAATAAATTATCAATAGTCTTCATCAAGAATGAATCGTAGATTTAGAACATATGGTAGATGATAAAACTTTTCAACCATAGTTGCAATGAATGAGCAATCCATTGTAAAGAGTCAAATAGACCATAAAATCTATTATCTTCTCCATGTTAAAAGTCCACCAACAATGTTTTATCCTCAGTAACATCAATCAACAGCCTTTCCACAATCATATGAATAACTCATAATCATAATTGTGATTCTAAATTCTCTTCTCATCCGGACGTAAGATAATTTTCATCACTTGTCTTTACCAAAACATCAAATATCATGGTTATACCAAATCACGCCTCCTGCTCATAATCATACTAATAAATTCATCTTTGCACTACGGTCAAAGATATTCATCAACAGCTTCATCTTTACACTACAAAGCAAAGATATTCAACAACAGTCATCTTTGCATTACGAGCCAAAGATATTCATCAATAATTCATCTTTGCCCTACAAAGCAAAGATATTCAACAACAGTCATCTTTGCATTACGAGCCAAAGATATTCATCAATAATTCATCTTTGCCCTACAAAGCAAAAGATATTCAACAACAAAGTCATCTTTTGCATTACGAGCCAAAGATATTCATCAATAATTTATCTTTTGCACTACAAAGCAAAGATATTCATCAATAATTCATCTTTTGCACTACAAAAATGCTAAAGATATTCAACAAATTGTGTCATCTTTGCATTACGAGCCAAAGATATTCATATATCAAAGAAATACATAATCATTTCGTGGTTATATAACAATAATTATAACCATGTTGATCAATTCACCTTTCGACTTAAGTTAAAAATATTCAATTATAAATTCAATGGTCATGATCATACCAAATACAATTCAACTTTTTCCCCATCGCCAAAGAGAACCCTAGTCATGATCATACCAATAATCTACCCATCTTTACACTCAAGTGAAAGAGAATATCATCATTAGGTTTATAAAATGTTATATATGATAATAAAATCAATATAATCAAAACATCTAGATTTAATCTCAAGAGTAATATTCATAAATCAACTATAATTTGTTAAAAAAAAAACCAATTTTTCGTGAATAAGACTCGTATTCATACATAAGACCGTATATGCATATAAGTAATCTCGACACCTAAAAGATAAAGTTTCATAATAAAATTCATATCCATATTTATAACACCTTAATCCAAATGTTATAAATCACTTAGAAATCTCATAATCTAATATTATTAATATTACAATAATATTTTAATCATTTCTAAAACTTATAAACAATTTATTTAAATTGTTTACACTTTACTAATTAATGCATTTAATCATCATAAAATGCCAAACTCATAAAATTTCATCACCAATAACCAAAACCCTCATCAAAAATCAGCATATACCTCATATATGATTCTCAAACCATAAAATCATATTTTCTAATTTTCTTACTTCATATAACATATTTAATTCATTTACTCATAACTAGAACATTTTCATGAAAAATACCAAATCAGTTCCAAAAATATTTCTTTTCTGAGATTTAGCATAACATAGTCCCATATTGAACATATATTTTTCTCAAATTTTAAAATTCATTTACTATTTTTCATATGGCCAAAACCACCGAATATTTAAACATTTATCATAAATTATACTTTTATCCAAAATTTCTGAAATTTACACGGTATACTGATATTATATAGATGTACTCCCAATAAAAATTTCATCAATTTTGGAGTTAACCACAAGGAGTTATAAATAGTTACTTTTAAAATAGTCTTTCTCATAAAATCCATAGCTCTCATCTATACATCCAAAAATCGCCATTTTGGACACACTCTACAAAACTCATCAAAATATCATTTCAAATTTTTCCAGAATTTTTGAAGGTTCAGAAAAATTTCGAAACTAAAAACATAATAACCCTTAAAATCCCTTTACTATCCCTTACCTCAAAAGAAAAGATTTCGACCGGAATAACGTCGAATCTAACTTGCACCGTATAGCAATACTCAAAGTATGCTCACAAGAATACGCTCAATATATCGAGAGAAAATAGAGAGAAAACTTCGCCTTACGTGTGATTTTTAATTCTAACCTAAGACCCTATTTATAGAAATTGCTTAGAACACCAAAGCGTAAAATTGAATATAATATTAATATAATTATACAAATTTTCCTTAGCCCACCTTTTGGTCAAAAAACACCAGCCACACATGTTAAATGAGGTTCACAAACTCACCAAAAACGTTTTTCTCAACAAAATAATTTAAACTCCCAAAAATCAATTATTTTGAGCTTTCTAAACTTCAATAATTCATAATAAATAGCCTTTTCATCAGAAAATTCGAATCTCATGAGTTTTTATAGGAAATTCAATTCTCTACAACTTTGCAGAAGAAAGTTTTTCCAAATTCCAAATAGAAATTGACCAAAATCCACAAACGGTCGATTTTACGATCTATAAATAAATTTTTCGCCAAGAAATGGATCCACCAACACACAAAACATGTGTTAAACATTTAATGCCACAAAATACTCTTCCTCCTCATATACTCATATATTCCACATTCATTATAAAAATATCACCGCTAATATATTATTAAAATAATATATTTAAATGAATTATTTTATCGTAAAAGATAAAATATTAATTTTCAACAATTGTCATTTTAAAAATTTTCTCCAACTATATCCACATAAAATCAATATTTTCCTCATCATATAAATCAATAATTAATTATTCACAAATAATATTACAGTAATCACAATATTGACAACCAGTGCGCCCTGTGAAAGAGGGGCTTTCCAATAAGAATTTCTCTTTCTTGCCAAGCAATTAGGTGACCAAACCTCTCCTTAGACAGAACTTTCTAGACATTGCCAATAATGTTATCCAATAATATTATTCAGATAATATGAATTATTGTCTCGATAATGGAAAATATCGTGCGTGATAATTATCAAACAACAATAATATAAAATATCAACGTAGCAATTATCAATCAATAAAATATAATATTGAACAAATTCATTATCGTAATGCTTATTGAGTAATGCCTTCATTTAAAAAAAAAAAAAAATTATCATGCTTCATGAATAGTACTCGTGAATAAGAACTCTCATGAATAAGAACTCATGAATAATAAGAATCTCGTGAATAGTAACTCATGAATAAGTAAATCAATTAATAAGAACTCGTGAATAAGAACTCATGAATAGTAACTCATGAATAGTAATTATAAAAATTGAATACTTTTATTTCATAAAATTGGGGTCTTACAAAACTCAGATACGCGGTTTACCTATACTTGGTGACATTCTTCTATTATTCTCATTGGAACATCCTGCATCATGTTTTTACACCCACCGGGTTCCGCCTCTTTATTATTATTCTCATTGGAACATCCTCATGCGTGTGTTTTACACCCACCGGTTCCGCTTTTATTATTCTCGCTGGAACATCCTCATGCGTGTGTTTTACACCTGACCGGTTCCGCTTTTATCATTCATTGGAATATCCTATCGCGTGTTTTACACCGGATCTGGTTCCATCTTTATTATTCATTGGAACATCCTCGCTTGCGTGTGAATTTCACCGACACGGTTCCGTTATTATTATTACTTGGAATAACCTGCCATGCGGGTACCGCATGCGTGGTGATTTCTTTTGTTATTCCATTCTTTATTATACCCAAATTGGTTAAAACTTTGACTTCATACTCCATGAAATTAGTAGAATATCCTCGATATTTGCGCTTCATCCAAAGATCTTTTCATGGAAATATCCTTCCGATCATTCTTGAATTTTACTCTACAAAACAAAGATCATTTTGACAATTTGGACGTTAATAATTCCCGGATAAAATAATTCTGAACTTGTTTTATTGAATTATTATGTCATTATCATCATCCTCATGTTATATTATGTTATCTTCTTGACTTACGTGTATAGATGAACTTAGTATGATTATGATCGGGGATCATTCGGTAGATAATCACGGCTTGTTATAAATGATGTGATAAAAGTCCTCGTATTCACAAATGCAATGCGGATGGATAGTTTTTGTATGATTATGACCGGGGTGATTCTATATAGTCATTGACCATTGATAATTTGATGAATATCCTCGGTAGTAGTGCGTGGGTGATTCGATGATGTGGATTATTTATTAAAGTTTGAGTCTCACTATAACAAAGATGAAAAACCTTTTAAAACTTAAAAGATAGTAGACTTTATTCTCTACTTAACTTTTTTAATGGATTACTTATTCCGCCGCAGCTTAAACTTGTTGTCTATCAGTATTTTATCGGTTTAACACCGTTGAAGGCTAATGATAAATTATTCGCATTATCTTAGTCATAATATTTCTTCTTCGGGCTAGTTGAGCTCACCTTTTTCTTTCACCGTTCTCTTCTTGAAATGAGAACATACTGGGACGAGCTCGGGAACGGAGTAATGGTCCGTATGATAAGATTAGTAGTCCTCACTATTCTCGTGAAATAGTGTGATAATAGTTGTAATGAGGACTCCTTTCGAGTTTGTATAATATCTAGTGAGACAATATTTGTATTCAAACTCACGCTTTATGTCGTATTGCATACCGATAGTTATATTAGTAAATTATATTTGAATTTATGTACCATGTAAGTGGCGACCCAAGATGGGTGACGATACCTAATTTTGGGGACGCCACACCAGATATGATTGACCAACAAATAAGCTTAGATAAGACACACTAGCGAAGGATTTACTCATTTCTCCCTCCTAGTTCTATTCCCGATCTCATTGAGACCATATCCTAAACTCGATACCAACTCATGACGCCCCCAAAATAGGTATACAACACCCATTCGAAGTCGCCAAATACATGGTATGTAAAAGCAAACTACAATTTCAATAATACAATTGTCGTGCAAAATACGACAACACATACTTGTGAGTTTAAATACAAATATTGTCTTCTAGACAATATCCACACTCAAATAAGTCCTCGTTACAATTATTCAAACACTATTTTACAGAAATAGTGAGGACTGCTAAAACATCTTTCTAGAACCATCACTCCGTACCCCGACTAGTTCCTAAAATGGAACAAAAAAGAAAAGGGTTAGCTCAACTAGCCCAGTAAAGAATATTATGACTAAGATAATATACAACAAATTATCGTTAGTCTTCAACAGGGAAAAATCTAATAAAATATAATAGCCAACAAGTTTTAGATCAACAATCGCAATGCGAAGCAAACAATCCATTAGAAGAGTCAAGTAGAGAATGAGTTCTACTATCTTCTAAGATTTAAAAGTCCATCATCAATTTTTATCCCTCGTAACAACAATCAATATACATCTTTAATCAAATATTCATCTTTGCACTACAGCCCAAGATATTCATTTTATATCACCAGTTAGTCATATTCATCTCAACACTGCTCATCTTTTGACTACTGAGCCAAAGATATTCATCGATTAATCATTTATCTTTGCACTTTCTGAGGATGAAGATATTTAGTAATATCATCATTTAGAATTGAGGATGATGAAAATATTTTAAAGAAAACGAATCCAAAGAAACGGAAGGACAAATAGTAGGGATTCAGATATATACGGTTTATCCAAGATCAATAATACTTCATAAATAACAATTTTGAAGCAGAATTCAAAAATAAAGATCAAAACATGGATACAATCAAAGATAGTAACCATAATAGACATCTTGGACAAAAAGAAGAAAATTTCATTTTTCGGTGAATAGTGTTGTATACGTGAATAGCAACACCGACACAAAAAGTTCCAAATTTGATAAAAATTCAGATCAATACTTCGGCATAATGATATTGAAGAAACAATATCATATATGAATAAAATAACATCCCTTACCTCAAAATATCGCAGACTTGATCGGAATATCCAGATAAGGTCAAGGAAACTTGCACTGATGAATAAAAACTCACAAAGTATCTAAATAATCACAAAATACACTCAATAATCTAGAGAGAAAGAGAGAAAACTTGTTTCTGGTGTGATTTTCAATTCTAACTTAGCCCTCTATTTATAGGAAAATGTTAGCAGACTTGACCTTCAACCTGATGGCTTTACCTGCTACTATTCCCACCCACCACATTTGAAATAAATTCAGCACATTTCTTCACCAACCACAAGTGGGGCCCACTCAATTCTAGAATTTTCCACCAAAATCATTTATAAACCTAATTTCTGAATCAGTCACCTCTTAAAATTCATAACAAATCATACATTCATTTTTAACGGTTCAAACTTTGTGGACATATACCCAACTTATATATGTATAACATATCCAAAAATTACAACGATCCAACTATTTGGATTAAAATTATAACTCACACATATATCTCAAAAATAATTGATTTAATTTTTAATACATTCATTCCGACAAAAATACTGATAAAACACCTCAACATTAACTCCTTCATTTTTAACCACAATAAATATATCCAACATTTATATCCACATAAAATAAATATTTCCTTATCATATGAATCAATAATTAATTATTCACAAATAATATTACGTAATCACATTTATGACAAACTAAGCCGCTTCCGAAAGAAGGGGGCTTTCCAATAAGAATTTCTCCTTATTGGGCGCAAATTAGGTGACCAAAAACTCTCCTCGATGTAACTTTCTAGACATTGCCAATAATGCTATCTAATAATATTATTCAAATAATATGAATTATTGATCCGATAATGGGAATATCTTGTCAATGACAATTATTGAAACAACAATAATATAAAATATCAACGCAGTTGTAAGACCCCGATTTTTTTTTAATAAAATGGAATTTCCTCTATTTATTATTTTGAAATAGTAAGGGTTGATTTGATTAATGTGGTTAGTTATGGGTAAAATGCTCAAATATTTTGAATAAGCAAGTGGTTATAAAATATTCATTATCGTCGAGGAATATTCGTTTGGTCGTGGAATATTCGTACTATCGGGGAATATTCGTACGACGGCGCATGATCTTTTGTGGGCCCCATAACGGAAAGCGATTGGATGAAGAAAACGACAAGTATAAGTTGTTTAAATTACTATAGTAGTTATTCACAGTAATCTTTGTTGGAATACCCTTGGTTAAAAACACACTAATGCGCGCGTTGTTGAAAAATAAGGCATTACAGATTGCACCAATTATTGATTCTTACGTAAGAAGGCACTACTCAATAATTGTTACGAAGAATTACTATTCAAAGATTTTATTTTATTGATTCAATAATTCATTTGCATTGATATTTTATATTACCGTTGTTTCAATAAATTGTCATTACACAAGATTTTCTATTATTGAAGCAATAATTCATATTATCTGAATAATATTATTAGATAACATTATTGGCAATGTCTAGAAAGTTCTCATCTAAGGAGTGGTTTGGTCACCTAATTGCTACCAAGAAGGAGAAATTCTTATTGAAAGCCCCTTTCCTTGAACCTACTGATTGTCAATATTGTGATTCTGTAATATTATTAGTGAATAATTAATTATTGATTCATATGATGAGGAAAATATTGATTTTATGTGGATATAGATGGAGAAAATTTTTAATGTGACAATTGTTGAAAATTAATATTTTATCATTTTCTCGATAAAATAATTCATTTAAATATATTATTTTAATAATATATTAACTGGTGATATTTTTATAATGAATGTGGAATATATGAGTATATGAGGAGGAAGAGTATTTTGTGGCATTAAATGTTTAACACATTTTGTGTGTCAATGGGACCCCATTTATCGATCGAAATTTGATTATAAATTGTCTAATCGCCTGGTTTGTGGATTTCTTTTATTCGATTTTGTTTGAAATTGGAAAAACTTTCTTCTATGCAAAGTTGTAGAGAATTGAATTTCCTATAAAAATTAGCGAGATTCGAATTTTCCGATAAAAGGGCTATTTATTTTGAATTATTGAAGTTCAAAACTCAAAATAATTAATTTTTGAAAGTTTTAATTATTATTTTAAAGAAAAACGTTTTTTTGCATTTAAGTGGGCTAACATGTGATATTAATTGCTTTAAATCAGATCTTCAAAGATGGGCTAAGGAAATTTATAATATATATTAATATTTTATTAAATTTTCTCGCTTTGGTGTTCTAAAGCGTTTTCCTATAAATAGGGTGCTTGGGTTAGAATTGAAAATCACACCGTAAACTCAAGTTTTCTCTCTATATTATCGAGTTTATTCTTGTGAGTATTTTGAGTATACTTTGAGTATAGCTATACTACTGTCAAGTTCAAGTCATAGCCTATATCCTGTGTTTCAACTAAGCACCGCCTTTTCGAGGTAAAGTGATGTTATTTTATTCGAAAATGATATTATTTCTTCAATATCATTATGCCGAAATATTGGTTGGAAATTTTTATCAAATTTGGAACTTTTTCATGTCGGGGTTACTATTCACGAGTTACTATTCATGAGTTACTATTCACGAGTTACTATTCATGAGTTACTATTCACGAGTACTATTCACGAAGCGTGAAGATGTTTTTTTGAAATTTTTATCTTTTGGTGTCGGAGTTACTATTCACGTATACGACACTATTCACGATATCTTGACCTTTCATTCATTTAAAAAAATGAAATTTCTTCTTTTTGTCCAAAATATCTCATTATGGATACTAGCTTTGATTGTATCCATGTTTTGATCATTCTTGAATTTTACTCCACTCGATTACTTATGAAGTATTTTTGAACTTGGATTGTTTAAAATACTTAATCCTTAATATTTGTTCTTTTATTTTCACCGGATTCGTTTTCTTTAAAATATTTTTCATCATCCTCGGTCCTAAATGATGATATTATCAATATCTTTGGCAGAAGTGCAAAGATGAATGATTTCTTGATGAATATCTTTGGCCGTAGTGCAAAGATGAACAGTGTTGAGATGAATACGACCGATCGATTAATATCTTTGGCCAGTAGTGCAAAAGATGAATGTGTGTTTAGATGAACATGACTAATCGATGAATATCTTTGGCTCAGTAGTACAAAGATGAATATTTGATTCCAGATATATATTGATTGATGTTACGAGGATAAAATATCGACGATGAACTTTTAAATTCATACATGTAAGATAGTAGTTTGCATTCTCTACTTAACTCTTCTAATGAATTAATATTTCACTATAATATTGATTTAAAATTTGTCAGTCTATTGTATTCTATTAGATTTTTCCTCGTGAAGACTAACGATAATTTGTTGTATATTATCTTAGTCATAATATTCTTTATCGGGCTAGTTGAGCTCACCCTTTTCCTTGTTGTTCCATTTTTCTTCTCGTGAGGCGAGAATGTAAATGCGAGTACTAGTGGGGGTATGGAATGAAGGTTCTAGAGAGAGTTGTTTAAGTAGTCCTCACCATTTTGTAAAATAATGTATCAATAATTATGATGGATATTTATTTGCGTGTGGATATTGTCTGTAGATGGCAATATCTCGTATTTAAACTCACAATATATATGTTATCGTATTTTTGCACGACAAATGTATTAATAAAGTTGTAGTTATTTCGTACTCATGTATTTGGCGACTCGTAATGGGTTGGATGTAATGGACCTATTTTGGGAAGCGCCATGCTTTAATATCGAGCTTAGGATATGATCTCTGGCGAGAGATCGGGGAATAGAACTAGAGGGAGAGATGAGTAAATCCTTCGCTAATGTGTCCTACCTAAGCTTATTTGTTAGTTGGTCAAGATATAGGGATATTATGTGATATATTAATTTCCTTAATTAACCCTTGTTTTATGACAATGATTTGAGAATGTCGATCGAGAATATTAACAATGGGAGTAAATGAGACCGTGGAGATGCCTGTCTTTACCAATGAGGAGAACGCAACAGTCGGCAATGTACCTCCCGTGAATAACACCACCGAGCGGATGATGAACGAGGATGTTTAGAAGCTTTTTGCGCTTCATGCAAAATCGCATTTAGAGAGACTCGTGTTCAAAATACATGAGAAATGATAGCAATTCACGGGTGGTCACAAATGCGCTTCAAAGAGTTGGGACCACCGAGTGCAGGGAAGCCGGATCCGATTAAGGCGAGACGTGGGTCAAACAAATTACCAAGATATTCGATGTCTTAGGATGCACGGAGGAACAGAAAGTTCCATTCGCTACTTTTATGTTCCGTAACGAGGCGACATTACTGTGGAATCATGAAGTGTACCCATCCAACCGCACTCGGCGATGTCGTGGAGACGTTTGAGAATAGTTCAATGACAAGTACTTCCCCGAAAGTATTCAAATAATGAAGGAAGTGGAGTTTATTAGATCGGAGCGTAATAACATGACGGTGTCCCAAAGACGAGGCGAAGTTCGCAGAGTTATCCAGTTTCAGACCTCATTTGGTGGAGAATGAGGAACGATGACGCGGATGTTTCGAGAGGTTTGAAACCCCGCATACGCCAAGATCTCATTTCTCATAAATTTTCTCTCTATTCGGATGTTGTTAATAGGGCTCGATTGTTAGAAGCGAGATAACGAAAAGGCGTTCAACCGAGGGACCATAACCGAGGATCATCTGAAGATAGCGATCCATCGTAATAACGATAACCAAATGGAGAAAGAAGAATACTTGACAAAGGCGGTAACCACTCGGTGGTAATCATGGCCATGAAAATAGAAGAAGCGAGTCGAGTAGATTTTAAAAGAGAGATTTAACAACGACTATGTGAAGACGCACAATCTTTAAAGAATCGGTTCTAAGGAGGAGAACGACCACCCGGTCGAATGTTACAAATGCGGAAAGAGGATATATCACCAAACAAATCGCCACAGCTTAAGGTATGCTATAATTATGGAAAAGAAGGACATATCGCCGAGATTATGCAGATCAAAACCAGTCAAGTGGGAATGGTGACTCAAAAGGATGTCCCGAAAGGTCAAAGTCAATCTGGTTCTGGAAGAGCGTTTGTCGTGACCATTAAAATGCGAGAACCCGAATGAAGTTAGCACGGGTTAGTTAATTATAAATTCTTGCGAAGTTTATACCTTTACTAGATACTAAGGTTATACCCATTCTTTATCTCTTTGCTTAAGGCCAACGCTTGAACTTGACTACGGAGAAATTAGACTTTGACCTATTTATGGAGACTCAGTTAGAGAAACTTTCATTACATCCGTTGTTTATAAATCTTGCTTGATTCGAGTTGGCACTATCACATTACTGTTAACCTTATTTCTATAGAGATATTTGTTTTGATGTGATTTTAAGGTTAACTACTCATCATGCCGAAATTGATTACTTTCGTAAGGTTGTTAGTTTTCATATTCCTAAGCAACCTTGTTATTCAAATTCAAGTAATCAAACCATTGTAGTCAAACATTTTCATATCGTCACCATGAAGTCATTCGTTTATTATGGATGTCAAGTTTTCTTAGTCCATGTTATGGATTTGAATAAAGACACGCCGATTTGAATAATATTCTGTTGTTATTGATTTTCCCGACGTATTTCAAAGAATTTCTTGGTTTACTCCCAAAGCCTCGATATTAAATTTTGTATCGACTTTGAACCCTAGAGACAAAACTCATTTCTAAAATCTCATATCGAATGGCTCTATTGAACTTCGAGAGTTAAAAATTCAACTATAGAATTTGGTACACGAGCCTTTATCTGGTGACTTCCTTTGTGGAATGCACCGCGAGCCGCACTCTCCGTAGGGGACACCATATTCGCGCGATAGTAAAACCGATAGGTGTCATTGTAACGTCTTATCCAAGGTTGGGATATGAGTCACGATTGAGAACAACCTAAGTCGATAATCGAAATACGTAGCTTTCAGCTTAGTTGGTTATTATCGGATATTCGTTAAAGGATATTCTCGAATCACTATTCCATTAACGCAGCTGACTCGTAGAGATA
This sequence comes from Panax quinquefolius, assembly GCA_020205615.1. Taxonomy (NCBI): domain Eukaryota; kingdom Viridiplantae; phylum Streptophyta; class Magnoliopsida; order Apiales; family Araliaceae; genus Panax; species Panax quinquefolius. The sequence continues at coordinate 98,184,151 of CM035170.1, read as the reverse complement.
CAAAATTCGAATGGAGCAAGGAATGTGGGAAGAGCTTCGAAGAACTCAAGAGGAGACTCATTTCAGCACATGTTCTAACCATGTCATCCTGGAAAAGCGAAAGTGGTAGCTGACGTGTTGAGTAGAAGATCGTATACAAGTACGAGTACGATATTGTCAAAGACTAATTTCATATAATTTACAAATAATAGAGATGGAGATAAAAACTATAGGTACCCACGTGATGATATACGAGTATAATCGACTTTAATCGATAAAGTTAAAGCTGTTCAAGCTACACACCGGAAATGATGAATTTGAAGAAGGAGGTCAAGAAGTTGTTATTTCAAAAGCGAGAATCGTGAGGTGAGAAAGCTCAAACCTTCGATTTATTAATCCATTTGAAATTCTTGATCGAATAGGAATCGTGGCCTATAGACTCGTTTTATTTTACCGCCAAGTATGACGCCTGCTCATAACGCGTTTTCAAGTATCGATGTTACGTAATTATGTGGACGACTGAACCACGCTATTGAGTTAGAACCGAACGAGATAAATGAAGACTTAACGTTTGCGAGGAGGTACATGCAAGATCTTGGATAGGAAAGAACATGTTCTATGTCTGAGGTTATACCACAAGTTAAGGTTTTGTGGAGAAACCATGCTATCGAGGAAATGACCGGGGAGTTGGAAACGGAAATGAAAGCGAGGTATTCTCATCTTTTCAAACACCAAGACGTCGTCAATTTCGAGGACGAAATTTCATAAGGAGGGAGGTTGTAAGACCCCGATTTTTTTAATAAAATGGAATTTCCTCTATTTATTATTTTGAAATAAGTAAGGGTTGATTTGATTAATTTGGTTAGTTATGGGTAAAATGCGCAAATATTTGAATAAGCAAGTGGTTATAAAAATTCATTATCATTTAGGAATATTCGTTTGGTCGTGGAATATTAAATATTTACGGTGCGATTTTTGTGGGCCCCATAACTTGAAGCGATTGGATGAAGAAAACGACAAGTATAAGTTGTTTAAATTACTAGGCGTAGTTATTCTGAATTATCTTGTTGGAATACCCGTGGTTAAAACACACTAATGCGCGTTGTTGAACAAGAAGACACTCAGATTGCACCAATTATTGATTCTTACGTGAAGAAGGCACTACTCAATAATTGTTACGAAGAATTACTATTCAAGATTTTATTTTATTGATTCAATAATTCTTTGCGTTGATATTTTATATTATTGTTGTTTCAATAAATTGTCATTACACAAGATTTTCTATTATCGAGTAATAATTCATATTATCTGAATAATATTATTAGATAACATTATTGGCAATGTCTAGAAAGTTCGCTCTAAGAAGAGGTTTGGTCACCTAATTGCTTGCCGCCAAGAGGAGAAATTCTTATTGAAAGCCCTCTTCCTTAGAACCTACACGTTATCAATATTGTGATTCAGTAATATTATTTGTGAATAATTAATTATTGATTCATATGATGAGGAAAATATTGATTTTATGTGGATATAAATGGAGAAAATTTTTAATGTGACAATTGTTGAAAATTAATATTTTATCATTTTCTCGATAAAATAATTCATTTAAATATATTATTTTAATAATATATTAACGGTGATATTTTTATAATGAATGTGGAATATATGAGTATATGAGGAGGAAGAGTATTTTTGTGGCATTAAATGTTTAACACATATTTTGTGTGTCGGTGGACCCCATTTATTGACTGAAATTTGATTATAAACTTGTCTGATAAATCGCCTGCTTGTGGATTTCGGTCAATTTCTGTTTGAATTCGGAAAAACTTTCTTCTGGAAAGTTGTAGAGAATTGAATTTCCTATAAAAACTCATGAGATTCGAATTTTCTGATAAAAGGGCTATTTATTGTGAATTATTAAAGTTCAAGTTCAAAATAATTGATTTTTGGAAGTTTTAATTATTATTTTAAAGAAAACGTTTTTTGCATTTAAGTGGGCTAACATGTGATATTAATTGCTGAAATCAGATCTTCAAAGATGGGCTAAGGAAATTTATAATATATATTAATATTTTATTAAATTTTCTGCTTTTGTTTCTAGCATTTTCCTATAAATAGGGTGCTTAGGTTAGAATTGAAAATCACACCGAAACTAAAGTTTTCTCTCTATATTATCGAAGCGTATTCTTGTGAGTATTTTGAGTATACTTTGAGTATAGCTATATCGGTGCAAGTTCAAGTCATAGCCTTTATATCCTGTTTCAACTGAAAGTCTTTGCTCTTTCGAGGTAAGGGATGTTATTTTATTAGAAAATGATATTATTTCTTCAATATCATTATGCCGAAATATTGGTTGGAAATTTTATCAAATTTGGAACTTTTTCATGCTCTGGGTTACTTATTCACGATTACTATTCACGAGTTACTATTCATGAGTTACTATTCACGAAGTTCTTATTCATGAGTTACTATTCACGAGTACTATTCACGGCGTGAAGATGTTTTTTTGAAATTTCTATCTTTTGCGTTTGAGTTACTATTCACGTATACGACACTATTCACGATACTCTGTGACTTATTCACGAATACTTTGCACTATTCATCGAAAAATGAAATTTCTTCTTTTGTCCAAAATATCTATTATGGATACTAGCTTTGATTGTATCCATGTTTTGTTCATTCTTGAATTTTACTCCACTCGATTACTTATGAAGTATTTTTGAACTTGGATTGTTTAAAATACGAATCCTTAATATTTGTTCTTTTGTTTCACCGGATTCGCTTTTCTTTAAAATATTTTTCATCATCCTCACCCTAAAATGATGATATTATGAATATCTTTGGCTCAGTAGTGTAAAAGATGAATGATTTCTTGATGAATATCTTTGGCCAGTAGTGCAAAGATGAACAGTGTTGAGATGAACATGACCGATCGATTAATATCTTTGGCCCAGTAGTGCGAAGATGAACAGTGTTTAGATGAACATGATTAATCGATGAATATCTTTGGCACAGTGGTAGTACAAAGATGAATATTTGATTCCAGATATATATATTGATTGATGTTACAGGGATAAAATATCGACGATGAACTTTAAAATTCATACATAGAAGATAGTAGTTTGCATTCTCTACTTAACTCTTCTAATGAAATAATATTTCATTGCGAATATTGATTTAAAATTTGTTGTCTATTGTATTCTATTAGATTTTTCCGTTGAAGACTAACGATAATTTGTCGATATTATCTTAGTCATAATATTCTTTCTTCGGGCTAGTTGAGCTCACCCTTTTCCTTGTTGTTCCATTTTTCTTCTCGGGAGGTGAGAATGTAAGCGAGTAGTACTAGTGGGTATGGAATGAAGGTTCTAGAGAGAGTTGTTTAGTAGTCCTCATCATTTTGTAAAATAATGTATCAATAATTATGATGGGGATTTATTTGCATGTAGATATTGTCTAGATGGCAATATCTCGTATTTAAACTCACAAGATATATGTTGTCGTATTTTGCACGACAAATGTATTAATAAAGTTGTAGTTATTTCGTATCATGTATTTGGCGACTTCGTAATGGGTTGGATGGAATGGACCTATTTTGGGGCGCCACAAAGAGTAATTATTGAATCAATAAAATAAAATATTGAACAGTAACTACTGTAACAATTATTGAGTAATGCCTTCTTACGTAAGGATCAATAATTCATCAATACTGTGCATCCATGCGTATTACTGTATTTTAACCACCGGGTATTCCAACAGTGTTAACGGTAACAACTACGCCGTTATTTATAAAAACTCAAACTTGTCGCTTTTCTTCATCCGACAGCTTATTCTCAAGCATGGGGCCCACAAATGATTGGCGCCGTCAGCATTTAATATTCCCCGACAACAAGAATATTCCACGACCAAACGAATATTCCCCGACAACAATTATTATTTTATAACCACTTGCAAAATTTGCACATTTCACCCATAACCAGAGAATTATATCAAATTAATACCTTATTATTCATAAATATAATTAGAGGAAATTCGATTTTATTTATAATAAGTTAGGGTCTTACAATTTAGATATTTGGAGAGTTTCTATTCAGTGCAAGTTTGCTTCGGCTTTTCGTCCGATATTCCAAATGTAATCTTTACTCTTTTTGAGGTAAGGGATTTTAAGGGTTGTTATGTTTTTCATGTTTCGTAACTTTTTAGACCTTCAAAAATTCTAAAAAAATTTGAAATGATATTTTGATGAGTTTTATTGACTGTGTCCAAAAATGGTGATTTTTGGATGTATAGATTAAGACTTATGAATTTTATGAGAAAAGACTATTTTAAAAGTAACCGCTTATAACTCTTTGTGGTTAACTCCAAAATTGGTGAAATTTTTATTGGGAGTACATCTATATAATATCAGTATACTCTGTGAATTTCGGAATTTTTGGAAAAAAGTACAATTTATGATAAATGTCTAAATATTTGGCGGTTTTACCATATACGAAAAGTAAATGAATTTTAAAAATTACGAGAAAATATATGTTCAATATGAGACTATATTCTGCTAAATCCTAGAAAAGAAATATTTTTGGAACTGATTTGGTATTTTTCATGAAAATGGACTAGTTATGAGTAAATGAATTAAATATGTTATGTGAAGTAAGAAAATTAGAAAATAAGATTTTATGGCTTGAGAATCCTACATGAGGTATATGCAAATTTTTGATGAGGGTTTTGGTTATTGGTGATGAAATCTTATGAGTTTGGCATTTTAGGATGATTAAATGCATTATTTAGTAAAGTGTAAACAATTAAAATAAATTGTTTATAAACTTAAGAAATATTATTCTTTCAATATCATTATACCGAAATATTGGTATGGATTTTATTGTGGAATTTCTACCTTTTTCATGTCGGGGTTACTATTCACGAGTTACTATTCATGAGTTAATATTCATGAGTTACTATTCATGAGTTACTATTCATGGGTACTATTCACGACAAAATTGGTGTCTTTTTCTGACCAAATTACCGTTGATTTATGAATCTTACTCTTGAAATTAAATGCAGTTGTTGATCATATTGTTTTTATTATCATATATAACATTTTTATAATACTGGTGATGAAATTTCTCTTTGATTTAAGTGTAAAGATGGGTAGATTATTGGTATGATCATGACTATTGAATTTACAATTGAATATTTTTAGCTTAAGTGTAAAGGTGAAAGGATCAACATGGTTATAATTATGGTTTATATAAATTCTGAAATGATTATATATTTCTTTGAGATATTAATATATTTGGCCTGTAGTGCAAATATGAATTATTGAGGAATATCTTTGGCATGTAGTGCAAAGATGAATTGTTGATGAATATCTTTGGCCCGTAGTGCAAAGATGACCTGTTGTTGAATATCTTTGGCCAGTAGTGCAAAGATGAACTGTTGATGAATAACTTTGGCCCGTAATGCAAAGATGAATTTATTAGTATGATTATGAACAGGAACTGTGATTTGGTATAACCATGATCTTTGATGTTTCAGGTAAAGACACGTGATAAAAATTATCTTCGTCTTGGATGCGAAGAGGAATTTAGAATCACAATTATGATTATGAGTTATTGTGGACCAGAACTGTTGATTGATGTTACAGGGATAAAACATTGTTGGTGGATTTTTAACATGGAGAAGGTAATAGACTTTTATGGTCTATTCGACTCTTCTAATGGATTGCTTCGTTCAATTTAACTGACTATGGTCTAAATTTTTTATCATCTACCATATGTTCTAAATCTACGATTTATTATTGATGAAAGCTATTGATAATTTAATTATCTTTAGTCATGATATTCTTTCTTGAAGCTAGTTGTGTTTCACCCTTTGCTTCACAATTCCTTTCGTAATAAGAGTGTAGTTTGGGTCGAAAGGGGTAATGTGAGGAATATAACGGTGGTCATCATTTAGTAGTTATATTTGGTGAATCAAATAGGGTGAAAGCGAACCCAACGTTGGAAGGGTGTTTTGCCACCATCATACAAGATGTCTAATGACATACAATCTCGTGTCATCATAAGATGTGGTTGTGCACATCCACTTCTTTGAGTATATCTACGAGCACTACCTATATAATCTTGGTGTTTGTTTGAAGTATAATTCTCAATTAGAGACAATGGAGATAATGATATGTCGAGAAGACTCACCATTGGAAAGAATATGATAGTAATCTTCTCGTTTTTCTTTGGGGTCTATTAGATCAACCAAGGATAATTACATGGACATATGATATCTATAATAACCTAAACGCACGGCCTCCCATGTACGGAAGGTTTCTTAAGCACTTTCCAAAGATTCTAATTTCTAAAACAGTTTTGACTATACATTTTATGTAAGGTGCCATTGTGACGTCTTTATCCAAGGTTGGGATGAGAGCCACAGCGGTTGGTATATATTTGTATTAAAACTCACAACATATGTGTTGTTGTATTTTGCACAACAATTATTGTAATAAAGTTTTAGTTGTTTTCTGTACCATGTATTTGGCGACTCAGAATAGGTTGGGTGGAATGGACCTATTTTGGGGTTGTCATACTGGAACACGTTGAACATTAGGATAAATGTCGTGGATATTTTTACACATTTGCCCTTTATATATATATATATATATATATATATATATATATATATATATATATATACTGACCCGTCAGTGAGGGCTCCCTTACTTTGTTAAAATGCGGACCTTTTTTTTTTGTTTTTTTAATTTTTTTTAAAACAACTAAAAAATTTTTTAATATTTTATAAACTGAAATTTTTCCATAATACTGATGTTTTGGGGTGATTTGGATACCTATACCAAAAAATAGTGAGTACGATCTGCACTAATCTATATGACTTGTTTTTGTTATACGTATCAAATCACATCCAAAACATCGCAGGTGTCAATTTAGTGCGGTTGAAATCGAAACACTTTTAATCGCTAACAGAGTGCGCTTTGAAAAATTCAAAACCGCATTACCTAAACCGCTTGTGATTGGTGCGGTCTGCGGTTTTAAAGTGTCTTGAAAGTGCGTTTTAATTGGCGCGTTTCGGTTCCAAAACCAATTGAAACAACAAAAAAGTCTAAGCTTTCAATAAAATTTAACATAGAATTTACATCGAGCAATTAACTTAGTGACAGAGTCGGTAATGAGAAATATTCTTCTGCCAAACATGTCAAATTCACCATCAAATCATAGAACAGTGAGACACGTAAAATAGTTTTAGTTTATAATAAAGGAAATATGCTTTAAAACTAAAACATACGCTATATAAAACAACGAAGACCATATATTATATGGTCGATAACAAGTAAGAAGGTTTATCTAGTTCCCAAAAAATTAAAAGTATATACTAGAGATAGAATGAAATTCAATCTTATATATTGCAGGGAGGACTTATAGAATATAATCCTAACTATACCTAATTTGAAAAATAATATATTAGACTATTACTATTATAACATTGACCTTAACCAATGCATCAAGTGCTCGAACCAACGAATTCAGCCCCTCAACTATAAGCCCCTCCAATAACGCATCAAACAAATTTGAAATTCCAAAACCCAATTGCTTAATTTTTGACTCTATAACCTCTAACCATCTTTTTTCAATTGGTAAAAAATTGACAATGCAAGACTGAGGTTTTCTCTGAGCGTGTTCAAGTGAAAAGTAATTTTAGAATGTACTAGAGATAATACATACATACATACATACACATGGTGCGGTTTCAATTTTATGCATGCGGTTTTGGCTAGTAACCAAACCGGAACCGTAAATTTGGTTATTCAACCCACCTAAAACTGTCACATGTGACGGAACCGTTGGTGCGGTTTTAATTGGTGCGGTTCGTGCGATTTTTGGTGCGATTTCGGTTTCAATTTAGTTACTTGCTCAACCTTAGTTAGTTATGTTTAGGGAAGGAATGGTTAGCTCAACTTCTTTAATTAAGCCTCACCTCAGGTCCAACAAATTAAAGCAACTATATAAGATTGTGGGTGTGGAATCCTCTCCATTCTATACGAGTCCACGGCCCTAGAAATTGCACACAATGTAAGGCCCTAAAAATCAGCCAACCAAACTAACTGCTACAAGATAGATTAAGCTGGCCATCCTACAAAAATAGTAAAGGCAAAGCCCAAATTAGCAAACCCAACGGGCCACTGCCTGCCCCTGCCCCTGCCTTTTTGGATTATAATTTTATTTCGGTAATAATATAAGTTCTGTCGGTTGCCAAAAATAACAATTTTTTATTCTTCTGAATGGCCTATTACCTATAGACGATTACTAAAGTTGGTACTTCAAAGTGACATAAAAGTGCCTTGCCGACAACTGAAAACGAGATTTTGCTATATATGAAAGTTGGTGATAAAATTTGAAGTAAATTGATAAGAAAATTTGAAGTAAATTTATATTTTTATAAGTAAATTTGATGGTTCCACAATTTTTTCTGCACATGAATAGTAAGTGGGATCCATCCTCATGTGAGAGAGTATCTTGTAAAATTAACACTTTCACTTGTAAAAATATCAATTCTCAAAATTTTAGTGTAATTTTTTCCGATAAAGAAGTGAAATCTCAAGGTAAAAAAGAGGGATGGATATAGTTAAGGCATAAAATGAAAGAGCAATTTCTAGGCCGATTATACTACGATTCGATTAAAAGTTCGATTCGAAATTTCATTAAAATATAAATGATTCAAATATAAACAAATTTTAAAGTTTGATAAATTACTCAAATTGCAATTTTTCTATTGATACTAGGGTCATATTTGGTCGAAAAGTTCAAACTGCTCGGTCTCGAGATCGTGCTCATCTCTATAACTAAACGAGTCTAAATTAAATATTATTTTATACTCTATAAATTCTACTAACTAAATATGAATAACTCAATACTCGACTTTACTAATTTATTTACACTTTTAAATATAAATATAATCTTTTTTATCATATTTATGGATATTTTGAGTGAGCCAACAGGCTTCCCTCAAATTACGGGCTACTATTTGGAAATTAGATCTACACTTTTCCTTATTCAAATAAAAAACTATGGCCCGTCAGTCAGTAATAAATCAATAAAGATCCATTCACCTTCGAATTAATGACAAACATTGAACACCCAAAAAATAAATAATAATAATACTATAGAATAAAAAAGAAGCAGCTTAGGAATGCGTCTCATAAAGATTTGATTAGTATGAAATTTATTTTTTAAGAGTTAATCGATTAATTCGATAGAATCTTGTCTGCACATAAAGCCTCGCCATGCTGCATGTCGATCTTTATTAATGGAATTAACCAATTTACCTAAAAATGAATTTCATTTTAACTATTTCCGTCTCATATGTACATGCCATCTTTTAGTAGCAGTTTTCCGAATTACTGACCTCCGGTCCCAAAAAATGAAGAAGTTCCATTTGAGATGAGTTTCATCGTAGTTAATTTATAAATTTTAAATTATGATATAATTAAAATAATAATTTGTACTTATTAATATATTTAAGTAGTTTACAATATTAAATAATTACATTAACCAAAATCAAATAGATTTACATCAATTTTGAATTTTAAAACTTTGCAAATTGACTAGGAAAAAAGTGAAATAAAACCTATTTTTTTGTGAAATGGAGGAGAGTATTAAAAATTTTAAAAAATAAAATTGAAGCCGTTTTCTTTAAAATATAGTATTAATCTACTCTTCATGTTTACTTGTTGATTATTATTTTTACGTAAAAAATGATTACATTTAATATGCTTTTAATTACAAGTTCCGACAATAACATTTTTTTCTTCTTATAAAATTAAGTTAAATCAAAAGTATTTCGCAAATCCCTATAAAAACACTTTTTTATAATTAAAAAAAGAAGAAGAAGATTGTTGGGACACTTATTAGTAATACGGTAATCCTAACCCCAAACAACAAAACATAATCTAGTGAAAGACACAGTTTTCACAAGGACTTGTTACTGGTGCAGAAAGACATTTTCTTTACTTTACGTACTCTAGTTGAATATATATAGTATATATCAGTGGCGTGCCCGGCCCTCCGATTTTGATTAAATATATATTAGAAATTAATATGATCAAACATTGAGATATTAACAACTGTATATGAAGCATAATAGTACAAATTAAGTTTGCACTTAAAAATAAAAAGAAAAAAGGAAAAAAATTATATATATATATATATATATAATAAAAAAAAGAAAGAAAAGAAAAGAAAAGAAAACTATCTACTCGAATATAGTTATCCTTGATATGATTATAAGGCTACAAAATGACCAACCCAATCATAACAATTCTTGCCGGCTACTAGCACAATATATATATATATATATATATATATATATATATATATATATATATATATATATATATGTTTTTTATATGATCCAAATCACACTCAAAATATTGTATTATAGAAAAATTTCGGATCTATAAAATATTAAAAAAAAAATTAATTATTTTAAAATTTAAAAAAAAAATCGGTATTTTAACAAAATACGGGAGTTCGGACCTGATCCGCTCCCTTTATATATATATATATATATATTGTGGTCAGTGTAGAATTATATAGTTGAAGCCACGTAGTTTGCGGGGTATTCCACATGCCATGTTGTAAGTGTATACTACATGCCAGGCTGCTAAGTTGAACAATATTGCTAAAACATCTCTGTTTGTCTGACTTTAATCAATAAAATACATACTTGCTGCATGCATATTATTAGGTAATATGCAACTTGTTGTAACGGGATCTGGTGCCCCGCTTCAAAATCTCTTGCTCTGGGCTTACTATTTTAAATGAAATGAAATGAAATAAAAAGTCTTCATTTAAATTTTTATGAACTCGAGTTATCAATTGCATTTAAATTTTCTTTTTACATAATGCTTTATCCGAAATTAGAAATATACTATTAAAACCATAAATTTTGATTTAAAATTCTCAAACGTATCCCTTATACCCCTTCCGTCCCGAGAGCAGCTGTCCCTATTTTTCGTGTCTTCCTTGTGTCCTCTACTTAAATGTTGACACATAATCTCTTATTTAATTTTAGAATTAATTGATGTTAAGTAGGATGTTAGGTGTCAACATTTAAATGGAGGAACACAAAGGAGACAGAGAAAATAGGGACAGAAGATCTGCTCTCTTCCGTCCCATAGTTATAGGCTGATTTCTTTTGGCACATAGTTTACGAAAATTAGTTTAGTGACAATTTTTAACATAAATTTTCCACATATATCCTTAATATGGAATTAATGAATAAGTTAATTACTCCTTACTTATCACACTGGAACTCTCAACTTCATTGATTGACGTGTTAAAGTCCATAACCATAGAACTTTAACCAAAGAGAATACAACAACATTAAATGTGGTGATAAAAATAAGGAACAATTACATTTTCTATTACATTTTTAAAAATTATTACAACAATAGTGCACTCATAAAATATTTACACAATTAATGTATTTTAAGTTTTATTTACAAAATTAGTGCATGCTCTTCCCTTTAATTTAGTTGAGTGTTTTAATTTAACACTTTCTCTCTCCTCCCTTCTATCCCCCCGACAGCCTACGTGAAGCTCGCATTGAAGTATCATCCCGATAAGAACCAAGGAAATGAGGAGGCTAACAAGAAATTCGTGAGATTAATAATGATAAATTAATGCTCAAATTTTGATTTTGATTTTTTCATATATTGTCTGGTAATTGAGTTGATTCCTTTTTACGTGAGGAATTTGATTTTGAGATCTGAAGTTTGAATGAAATGGGTGGTTTGAATTTGAGATCTGAAGTTTGAATGAAATTCATGGACCTTATTTCTTTTGCTTTAATTTACAATATATACAAAGTTTGCTTGAATCTGAAAAGAAGGATTGGTAGTACAATATGGACATTACAATTTTTTTATAGTACAGTTGGTAGCCAAACATTCAAACCAAAGTAACCAATACAGTATTATTAGGTTACTAATTTATTTTTAAAAAATCTACTATAGATTTTTTTATTTAATAGTGAAATTGGTAGCCAACACTTTATACAAATTTAACCAATTCAGTTTTATTAGGTTACCAATTAATTAAAAAAAATATATTGTAGATTTTTTTTTCATAATGCAGTTGGTAGCCAAACCTTAATACAAAGGTAACCAATTAAGTTTTATTGGGTTACCATTTAATTATAAAAATCTATTATAGATTTTTTTTTTATAAAAATCTGATTGGTAAATTAAACCTTAATACAAATGTAACCAACAAAAACAAAAATGGTTACCAACAAAGACTGAAATTTCTCTTGATTACTCACAAAAACTAAAATGGTTACCTTTGTATAAATGTTTGGCTACCAATCAAGCATTTAAAATTTATCTTCTTCTCCTTTTAATTTACGGATTTGTTGTGGCGGTAATGGATGGATGAGAGATCTATCCATAAGCATGACGACAATGAGGAGGACGAAAAAAAGAAGAAGAAGCGGAGGTGTTAAAGCAATAAACTAGTAGCTAAAATGAGGAGATCGACGTCCATGGCGGCTACATCTTCAAGATTTATAGATCTACAACTTCAAGAGTGTTCTTGCATGACAAATGAAGGAAGAGGACCCCCATAGAAGGAGGAGGAGGAAGAAGAAGAAGAAGAAGAAGAAGAAGAAGAAGAAGAAGAAGACTTACAAGATCTACATCTTCAAGGTGTTGAAGCGGCGGCATGCATGCATGCATGGCCAGCGACGACAATGACAAGGAGGAGGACGAAGGGGGAGGAGAGAGGAGGCGAGTAAGGGAGAGAAAGAGAATAAGCGGACGAGTGTTTCCCTAAATTAAGGATATTAATATTGTAAATAAATATGAGAAGATTATTATTTTTGTAATTATTTTGGTGATGCACTAATAGTGTAATTACTTATTAAATGTTGTATATTATTGTAAAGGACTCTAAAAATAATGACATTGAATGTTGTTTCTTCAAAAAAAGAGTGATGGTTGAATATTTATTATAAGGGCATAAAAGTAAAACAATGAACCAACTAAATTTTATAAATAGTAAGTAGCCTATATATTGGAACATCTCAAAATAGAAAATCAGCCTATAACTATGGGACGGAGGGAGTATTAACTAAGAACTTAATTAGTTGGGTGTAACAGCTAATAGCTCTTCTTCTTTCTTCTTTTTTTGGCTAATTAAGGCCAAGTTTTCTCATTAAAAAAATGTAAATATGATTCAATTAATTAACACATTGATTTGTACTTGGTTGTTGTGTTCTACTAACTAGCTAATTTGTCAAACAGGATTAATTGTTAACATGGCTTTGGTTCCAAAGCCAATTAATTAAACAGCTCATTCCAACATATTCTAAACCCCACATGCATCTTATCCCATAAAATCCCCGTCTCTTCATTCTCATCATCCCTCACAATTCACCATGGCTCACACTTCTCTCTCTTTCACTCTTCTCTCTCTCACTCAACTTCTCCCCCTCCTCCTTTTCACCCCTCAACTCCAAGCCCAAACCCCCTCCGCCCCGGCTCCGGCCCCCGCCGGCCCCATTAACATCACCGCAATCCTTGATAAAGGTAGCCAGTACACCAACTTTATTAGCTTCCTCATGGACAACGGCATCGACAAACAAATCAACAACCAAATCAACAGCTCCACCGAGGGCATGACCGTCTTTGCTCCCACCGACAATGCCTTTGCTAACCTCCCCGCGGGCACCCTAAACAATCTGACTGACCAACAACAAGTTCAACTCATTCTATACCATGTCCTGCCCAAATACTACACCTTAGCTAACCTTTTAACGGTCAGTAACCCGGTCCGAACCCAAGCCAGCGGGCAAGATAATGGGGTTTTCGGGTTGAACTTTACAGGTCAAGCAACCCAAGTAAACGTCTCAACCGGAATTGTGGAAACCTTTGTCAACAATCCGTTAAGACAAGATCGTCCTTTGGCGGTTTACCAAGTGGATAAGGTGTTGTTGCCTTTGGAATTCTATGTAGCTAAGCCCCCAGCGGCGGCTCCGCCGGCAAAGAATACCACAAGAGGTGGTGATCACGAGGCCGATGATGCCCCAAAACCAACCAAGGACAAGCCGGCGGCAGAGAAGAGCGGGTCTGGACGGATGAATGTGGGCTTGGGTTTGGTGGGTGGTATTTGGTTGTTTTGCATGGGAATGCTTTCTTGAGTAGCATCTGTTTTGTTTAATTTTCATGTTAATTATTTGTATTTTCTTCGATCCTATTCTTTTGTTGTTGTTCTCCATTGTTTGATTGTTATTCATGATGATTACTGTGCATCTTAATGTTTTGTTTTTGCTTTATTTTCGGTGAAAGCCTTTTTTTCTTATAATAATTTGATTAATTTCTTTGGGTTGATATGGACAAATATTTTCCTGCTGGGTCTATATTATGAGAATATCACATGCAGATGGACAATGGAAGACCATATTTTGAGGGGGAGGGGGAGGGGGAGGGGGAGGGGGGAATATAGTATCATTGACTGGATTTTATTTATGTATGACCCTGCTAATAGTAATATATAGTTCTTCTCCACGCTGAGATCTGATAAATAAAAGAAGAAGCCCATGTTGACATTATTAATTTTTCTCTCATTCTTCTCCACGCTGAGATCTGATTTTTATATATTTATATACAAGTGTAAGCATTCACAATAGTTTCCTTATCTTTATCGGTACTGTTATTGGGTCATTCTGTAGGATAGGGATTCAATTTTTTTTCTTTATCTTGCCGGAGTTCCTTATATATGATTCCTTAAATTTTAAATTTTGAAATTTTAAATTAAAATTTAAAAGTTAAAATTTGAAAGTTCCAATAGTCAAATCATGTTTTGAGCGTTGTAACTATTTTTTTATTTAAAAGTAATTGTTGTTTGAATTTAAAAATTGTAATTATTTTAATTTAAAAATAGATATTGCTAGAAATCAAAATGTACAACGATCATTATGTGTTTATGAGAACTTTATTTTAATTATAAAATAATAAAATATATAATTATTAGTAATATTTTTTACAAAAATGATCAAAATCAAAATTTGACTGATTTTTAATTTTTTTATAGTTCCCTTTCTTCTTTCAATCCTTTGTTTAAAAAATAAAAATGAGTGAATTTGATAGGCATACCCAAATCAGCAATTAAGTGAGATAAGATCCTTTAACCAACATAAAATTGTAATAAATAGGGTGTGAAATGTCATTTTACATAAATAGGAAACGCTCTTTTGATTCCCTCATTCTGAGAAGTCAAATCATATATAGGGATTAAAATAGAGAATTATATAAGGATAAGGAAACTGTTGGATACTGATTTATTGATATATTCTTCAAATGTGGGGATAGAGAGTCCATTGGAAAAACTGTTGTGAATGCTGGATGCAGGGGTGGATATGTTCAAGGCGCACTATAGGTAGTTGCCTTTGTTAGATTTTTTGTTTTTTATTTTTATAAATATAGGGGCATGGGAAGATATTTAAGTTAACAAATTTAAGGGGCAGATTAAGGCTTAAATATAATTTATTACTCTAAACTATATGCCATATTTCACTTCGGTGATCCACCTTTCAATTTTGTTAATTAAATGATTGAACTATTAATTTTTTTTAATTCTAACAAATTTAGCATGCCACGTCAGAAATTGATGACGTGACTATCTGGGTGAGTCATTAATCAACTAATGTTTATAAAAAAAATAATTTTTTATTTTGTTATTAAATATTTTTAATATATTCAAGGGTAAAATTGTCACACAACAATCAAAAGCATCAAACCATCACAATCGTTCTCAACCAAACCTTGTCTCTCTGCATACCCAAATCAACCCACAGATGCATCTTCACTTCATTACAGATACCCTTCCGCTTCACTTCATTACAGACACCCTTTCGCTTCATCTGGTTCACTGACACAGAGAAAGAGATCTCAAAACATATTCACCTATACATACAATTCATTTTACATATATACATATATTTATGTCTCGCGCTCCTAACTAGTGGTGCACAAATGGCCCGCGGCCTGGAGCCTGGCCTTGATCCGATCTGAGCCCGACTTGGTCAGACATGGCATGCTTGACCAAGAAAATGGCCTGATTTGTAGCCTGGACCAACATGAGATCTTTAGTTGGGTTATATACTAGCAAGTTTTTTTTATAAGGAAATCCTCTTTATACTTGCATCCTCAGTTCAATGTGGGACTTGACATTTTATAAGATAAACATTGGACTTTAAGATTGCTATTATAGAGTGAAGTCTTATGTTCAATTCAAGTTCAATTCGATGTGGGACTTTGAGATTATAGAGTATGGGCCACTATTGTCAATACAAAATCAATGAATGAAATCAGCTTGGGTGGGATTTCTTTAATTCGTCTCATGAAGTATTATTGAGCCAGAATAAAAAATAAGTAGTAAGTTAAATACATCTCATTCTTTGTGAAAAACAATGAATTATACTCTTCTAGTCATGACCTCGATCATACTTTTAATTCTTGAATTTTTCACACTTGCGTTTATGATTTTTTGACTTGTAATTTTGAAAGAAGAACAATTCATGGATTGCATATGCAATAAGCTAACCTCCTTAGATCCTCATCCTGATATAAATTTATATATGTACGAATATAAATACCTTGACTTTATTTTTATATATACTCCCTTCCACTGTATCTTCCTCTATTACTTTAGACCATGAAGTGGTTTTTAATTAGCTCAGTAATGGTTGCTTCATTCAATTCATGCCCATGAAACATTCATTAACGGTATATCAGATACTAGTAATTGTTCGTGCTTGAAGGCACGTCGTAACGAAAAATTAAATTAAAATTTGAAAAATACTATATTACCTAAAGACTTTTTGCAACATAAAATAACTTACAATCACACATAACAATTATCATAATTTATCACACTACGACAATAATTAATTTTCCTTTAAAAATAGATATTCAGAAAAAACTAAACTTGTCTACAAAACTTACAATCATCAATAACAATTATCATAATTCACTAAATCACCACAATACACAATAATAATTATTATTATTATTATTATTATTATTATTGTTGTTATTATTATTATTATTATTATTATTATTATTATTATTATTATTATTATTATTATTATTATTATTATTATTATTGTTGTTGTTGTTGTTGTTATTATTATTATTGTATTGTTATTATTATTATTATTATTACTATTATTATTATTATTAATATTATTATTACTTTATTACTATTATTATTATTATTACTATTATAATAATAATAATATTATTATTATAATAATTATAATAATAATAATTATTATAATAATAATAATTATTATTATTCTTATTATTTTTTATAATAAAAGTTATTATTATTATTATTATTGTTGTTGTTATTGTTATTACTATTACTATTATTATCATTATTATTAGTATTAGTATTAGTATTGTTACTATACTTATAATTATTGTTATTGTTATTATAATTATAATTATAATAATAATTATTGTTATTATTATTATTATTATTAGTAGTAGTAGTAGTAGTATTATTATTATTATTATTATTATTATTATTATTATTATTATTATTATTTTGAATTAAAATTAGAATGAATCAACCGCATTTCAGTCTTTCTCTAAGCGAATCAATTAGAATGAATCAATCTTTATTATACTGATTACTATTACTATTACTACTGTGACGCCCCCAAAATTAGGTATACATCACCCATCTTGAGTCGCCAGATATATGGTACAGAATTCAAATACAACTTAATAATACAACTGTTTGTAGGTATGCAATACGACAAAACATAAACCTATGAGTTTGAATACAAACACCGCCTCTGTAGAGTATACAAACTCAAAAGAAGTCCTCATTATAATTATTATCACACTATTTCCTAGAATAGTGAGGACTACTAATGCTATCATCTGGACCGTCACTCCGTTCCCCGACTAGTCCATGCTACGTTCTCATTTCCTGAAGAGAACAATGAAAGCAAAAGGGTGAGCACAACTAGCCCAGTAAAGAATATCATAACTAAAGATAATTAAATTATCAATAACTTTTGTCAATAATAAATCAGAGATTTAGAACATATGGTAGATAATAAAACTTTTCAACCATAATTGCAGCGGAATCAACAATCCATTAGAAGAGTCAAGTAGAACATAATGTCTACTTTATCCTCCAAATTAAAAGTCCATCGTTAATATTTCATTCCTGTAATACTCATCAACAGTTCTTCGTTGTACCCAAGACAAAGAGAACTTTCATCACCTGTCTTCACTTGAACCACTAAAGATTTTAATTAAGTTCACAATTCATATTTATAATCATGTAAATCAACAGTTTCTCCTTGCCATAAAGGATTAATAAAATGTTTACTCAATATCCTTACCCCAAAGGCTGAAGATATTCAAATGTAATAACAATGATCATACCAATCAGTTGTCTATCTTTGCACTACGGGCCAAAGATATTCAACTATAAAACCAATGGTCATGATCATACCAATCAATTGTCTGTCAGTGCACTACGGCCAAAGACATTCAACTGTTAACTAATGGTCATGATCCTGCCAATCACATCATTGAATTATCCATGCACTACGGCCAAGGATATTCGTTATTATCACTAGTGGTCATGATCATGTCATACACCTGTCCATCTTTGAACTACGGGTCAAAGATATTCAATAACATATCATCTTTGCACTATAGGCCAAAGACATACAACTGTAAAACCATAACCAACAAAGATAAATAAAGAATGGAATAATAAAAGAATTTCACCATGTATGCGATTACTTGTATGAAGACAGAGTTATTCCAACATAATAATAAAGAATGGAATAATAAAAGAATTTTACCATGTATGCAAGATTACACATGACAGGTTATTCCAACATAATAATAAAGAATGGAATAATAAAAGAATTTCACCATGTATGCGGTACTTCGCATAGACAGGTTATTCCAACATAGTAATAAAGAATGGAATAAATGAAGAATTTCACCATGCGTGCGTAATCCGCACAGACAGGTTATTCCAACAGAATAATAAATGCGAAATAATAAATAATAGAACCAGGTCCGGCGTAAAATGCACAGACAGGATATTCCGACAGAATAGTAAAGAATGAAATAATAAATAATACAATAACAACAGACTTCACCAGGTATACGGTAATCTGCGTATACAGGTTATTCCAACAGAATAATAAAGAATGGAATAACAACAGACTTCACCGTATACTACCAATCCGCGTATACAAGTTATTCCAATGAATAATAAATAATGGAACCAGTCGGTGAAATTATTAATCGAGGATATTCCGACAGAATATTAAATACGGAATAATAAATAATGGAATCAGTTCAGGTGAAATTCACACCGACATGATATTCCGACAGAATAATAAAGAACGGAATAATAAAAGAATTTTACCAAGTATGTGGTACTTCGCATAAACAGGTTATTCCAACATAATAATAAAGAATGGAATAATGAAGAAGATCACCAAGTATTGGGTAAACCGTATATCTGTGTCATTCCACCAAGTATAGGTAAACCGCAGATCAAAGTTATTCCAATGTAATAATAAAGAATGGAATAATGAGAAGAAGATCACTGAAGTATTGGGTTAACCGTGCATATCTGTCATTCCACCAAGTATAGGGTAAACCACGCATACAAAGTTATTCCAATGAATAATAAAGAATGGAATAATGAAGTTCTCTTTATGAATACGAAAGAATAACTCCTCTTATGGGTACAACAAATAATATCCCTTACCATAATAATATCCCTTTACCTTTCAAATAAGAGTATTCTGACTAGTAGGGCGATGATATACTCGAAGAAAACTTGCACTACTCTCAAAGTTTTCTTAAACTCTAAAGAAATACGCCAAGATTATAGAAGAAGAATTCTCTCTATAGTTTCTCTCTCTAGAGTTTCAAAGAATTAAGTAAGAAATAATGAAAGAATGAGCTTATTTATAGAAGAATGGAATGAATAAGAACTTGACCCATGAACGGTCCCGTATTGATTTACTTTAATCGGACGGTCCATATTTAAAGCAAAATCTTTTAAATAAAATATAATATATTCTATTTTATATAAAAAAGATTTTTACTATGCAAAACACTATGCATACGCATCTATGCAAATACTATGCGTAATAAAATATAATATATTTTATTTATAGAATAACTTTAATAAAGTATTTTGTTTTATGTAAAAGATTTTACTATACAAAATACTACGCATAATAGAATATAATATATTCTATTTATGTAACAACTTTATAAAAGTATTACATTTTATATAAAAAGATTTTACTATGCAAAACACTATGCATAATAGAATATAATATATTCTATTTATAGAATAACTTTATAAAAGTATTCATTTTTTATATAAAAGCTTTTACATTATAATTTCAACCAACTATTCTCAAAAATTAAGTACATCTCTTCATGGAATAATATTGTACCCAAAAATGATTTGGACCAAAAGAAATATATTTTTCTATTGAATAGTATCCGTGAATAAGACTTCTAGAATAAGAACTTTCGTGAATAGTAACTCATGAATAGTAACTCGTGAATAGTAACTCGTGAATAGTAACTCATGAATAGTAACCCATGAATAGTAATTATAAAAAATTGAATACTTTTATTTCATAAAATTCGGGGTCTTACAACTATTACTATTATTATTATAATAATAATTATAATAATAATAATAATAATAATAATAATTATAATAATAATAATAATAATTATTATTATTATTATTTGTTTGTGTGTGTGAAGAAGAGAGAAGAGAGGAAAATTTTGTGTGTGAACATGAGAGAGAGTAGAGTGTAGGGGTGAATATTATTTGGGCGGGAAGAAATATGAGACTTTAGATTAAGTTGAAAGAATTAAGTTAGAATGAATCTGAACCGTCCTTGTGCTTTGTCAAATGAAAGATTCAAAATAGGTTCTATTTTATTATATAGATAATAATAATTATTTGTACAAACTCTTGAAGAAATAATTTTTCTGTATATTATTAAGATTACAAGGATGTATATTTATACAAAAGTATTCCTCACAATTATAGGAGATATATTAGCTGATTCTCCTTGATTTCATGAGATCCAATATTAGAGGATGAT